>JAFMSR010000006.1:39292402-39314614 GCA_022818135.1 Saxidomus purpurata | reverse complement strand
TTACCTTTTTTCATATTTAATTTAATCGATTTACTGTTATTCAAACCGCATAGTATAAACATTTAGCATCCTTTAAATTGAAATAGTTTAGAATCCCATTCGGTTGATGCGTACAACAAATTAACCAGGTCTCTTAAAGCAACATGTTCTTGGTGTCCTTAACCATCCTGTGTCAAGTTTTATGAATTGATAAATTTAGACTATTTTTCAGTATGTCTTCTCTTCGCTTTCAAGATAAAGTTGCCATAGTAACAGGCGGTTGTCTAGGTATTGGGAGAGGTTGCGTCGACGTTCTTGGTAGTATTTAGCAGTTTACTAAATGTATTGCATTTTTCGTCTATTATAACATGCATGTATGTTGAAATTTGCAAAATTGTTGAATTTAAGGGCGAGATTTAAGTTGTTTTGGAAGGCGGTTTTCTGTAAATACGGCATACTACAAAGATCTCTAGTATTTCATTTAAGTATTCGCAAAAATACTGTGTCATATGATCACTACTGTAACTTCACACTTTTAGTTAAGCTGGTCATAAAACAAAAATAACTGCAGCTTTCAAACGAACATTATACTAGATTTGTTTTACGTTTTTAAATTAAATATAATTAACGCTTCTCCTATTCAAACGTGATTTTCTTGATTATTTCCAGAAGGTAGTATAGTTACTTTTGAAGGTCTCAAAACAAATTTAACTCTTCAAATATCGTAGAACCTTTTTTGAATTAAGTTGAAGTTTCATATATGGCAATATGCATATTTTCAAACATGTGTTATAAAGAGCTGATTTCAATAGGTGAAACTTATTCGTGTCTAGTCCAGTTTTATGACTATGAAGTGAAAATTTGCTGAAGAAAAACTTTAATTAAGATGTCCTTGTTTTGTGTTCTGTTGCGTATTTACAAAATACACATTTATTGGGAATATATTTAGCTTGGCGAAAGCGTTGCATTTAATACACACATTTGGATGAACTTTGTATATCACATTTATTCAAAATTATATGATTGCTTCGTCTGTATGTTGAATTATCTGCTAGCGGATGCTGTGCTTGATACTTCTTTTTACATTCATTATTTTTCAGTTGAAAATGGCGGAAAGGTTGCTGTTTTCGACATAAGAGGTAACTTTAGCATTAGAAATAATTCGTTTCAACATAAACATTGATGCAATTCATAGGAAACCATATACTATCAAAATATATTGTTCATTATCAAACATGAAGAGCTGATGAAACTCTTTGTTTTGTGTCGCGATACTAACATGTAATAGAAAGTGTAATGGTAAATTTCTTTGTGACAAAACTATTCAAACACACCTTACGTCAAATCGTACTAGATGCCGTTTGCAGTTATGCCAAAGGGAATTATGATTTTGTAAGGGATTTATTTTAAACCTACAGTGTATTTCACTCAAATTAATTTTTGGCCTTAATCAGTATTATTGCGTCCTACTTTTCTTGCAACGTACTGGTATACACACACCACTATTATACTGTGGCCTTCGTCAAAATGTACTCATTAAAAAAAGTTTGCTATAAAGCCCTTTTACTTTAACAAAGCTTAGGCATATGAATGTACCTAAGTAACGAATAAAACAATATATCCCGTAGGAATCGCAAAAAAGAAGATCGAAATCAATTGAAATATTCTTTGAATATACGTTTCAGACATTGTTTTAATTAGATCGTAAATCTTTGATCCATGTCTGTTTCTACAGCTTGAATACTCATGGTTTTGTTACATTAAATTTTGTAACTTCTTTTTTAATATTTTAAGATGATACATTTTGATTATGAGGTTTTCACTTCCGGTTTTAGATGAAATCGGGTCAACCATGGTATCGAGCGGACCAGGAGAGATTTTATATACTCACTGTGACGTAACAAAAGAAGACGAAATCAAAGTATCTTTAATTAGTTATCTCTACAACAAAACCTGTGCACAATCTTATTTGATAATAATTCCACATCTTAATTTGCTATCTTTATAGTTAGTGATAAGAGATCAAAAGGTAAAACTTCAAGAATACCAAACAGTGATATAAATATACTTAAGCAAGAGTTAACACTGTTATTACAGTTTATATAAAAACAATATGTTTTGTATAGCGAAAAACTGTATTTTACAGCATTTGTTCGAACAAGTTTAACATTTACTTACAGAAATCTATAGAATTAGTTGTGCAACGTTTTGGAAAACTTGATTGCTTGGTGAACAATGTCGGATTTCGTATGTACATACTTATATATCCTTAAATTCAAATATATCAGCTCATTCTGTTAAAGTGTATGATTCTTTCCTGTGATTTAGTTCATTTTAGTTTCCGTCAGAGTAAAAGATCAAGCAGAAAGTATGCTGAGACAATTTCCTCTTATTTTTAATTATATGTAGTTTTCTAGAATATCATCAAATTAGCGTAAACATGTCTGGAAACTATAAAAATTCCCATAAATTGTATCAAATGAAATATCTTACATTTGGTGAACGTATTGCAATTGTACAGCTAAAGTGTTTGTCGTGTCTACTGTCCGGTGACGGTGTAAAACAAATTGTTCTTTTGTTTCGATTTTATGCTATTGCTCTGATCATGTCAGCGTTTTGTCGTCAGCAATAACATTGATTAGAACAGTGTAGATTGGACTTGGTTACGATAGCATGCACATGAAGTAATAGTAATTTGTTTACAGTGTCTTTGTATTTATGTCGCATTGTCTCTTCAAGTTATATTCAACTGTTAAAAATGCAAAACAAGTAAAGATATGTTTTACATTCAAACATTCTAGATCAAGGACTAAGCACTATAGATGACCTAACTGTTCAAAGTTTTCGAGAGCTACTAGAAGTGAATCTAATCAGTAATTTTGCAATGAGTAAGGTATGATTTGTTTTAAATTGTTAAACGCACACTGTTTACATATGTCATATGTTTGCGTTACATTTAAGTCGTATATTAAGGTGACAATTTGGAATTATCATTTATTCGGACGTCCGGCATTTTAACCTGTAGGAAATATGTTGAAAAATACTTCTCTTTTTAGAGTCTGATTTCAACATGTTCTGAAAAATGTATTTAAAACGAATCATTTTCATATTTCATTTGGAACATTGTTCTTTCAGTACGCTTTACCACATCTTCGTAAATCAAGAGGATGCATTGTGAACATGTCTAGTGTAACAGCGAATGCTGCGATGAAAAATTCGTCGACTTACTGTGCGACAAAAGTAAGATCAAGTTAAAGAAGACATGAACGAAAATTGTATTTTCTTTGTATCAAGTATCATGGAGTTTTTCAACAGAATGTCTGTGAAAGGGTTATTGATGTCTAGAGTGCATTTGGTTAATGTGAAGGATACATATCTATATCAATCAATTAAGAAGGCTAGCATTTTAGATTAATTGATAGTTATCAAAAAACTAAATATGCTCTATCTCAGAGAAGCGACCGGCAAAAGCTACTGTTTCATTTACCAAAACATTTAAAAATATTATATTTTCATTTGTAAAGAAATTATGTATATCTATGCACTTTTGGAAAGGCCTTTTCAATCTCTAAACAAATTAATCAAAACAAATGATGATGCTCGTGGTAACAAAAACGGAATAGATCACAAAATCTTACATGACTTACAGCTAGAGGGCAACCCACTTTACTACCCCAAACATTCATTTCATTTTATATATAGCTCAATGCTCGGGGTAACCCTTCTTGGTATATTTAAATCAATTACTGTTACAGTTTATTAACATCATTGTACAGTAGGGGGCATACAAGTAGTTTGATAACAAATATCTAAAATATGTGTCACGGTTCCCTCAAACAAGGAATGATGTCTAAAACAACAAATATTTTGTGATCGGGGGCTAATAATAAAGTTTGATAAAAATATCTAAAATATGTGTCACGGTTCCCTCAAACAAGGAATGATGTCTAAAACAACAAATATTTTCGTGATCGGGGGCTAATAATGTACCATAAGCTGCAGGCCTTGTCAAAAGGTATGACACTTTATTATACGAATATTTATTGTCTTACTTCTATTTGTAATTATAAGCACTATCATTTGTTTAGTTTAGAGTTGTTAAGAGTTTGAAGACCTTTTCCAAAATGCATAAGATTAAATACTTTCTACATGCATGTACAATAAAACAGAAATAAAAGTCAGCGTAGTCACGGTGGGGAATCACACAATCAAAATAATCTCTAAACAAAAGTAAATCTATATATGTAAAATGTCAGTAAATAATGATAGCCGTGTAGCTGTTAATGAACAATGTAGCCTATCATATGGTAACATAAAAGTATTCAAGAACTACACAGGTCTCAATCAAAACCACCTTCCGATTGTGCTGAACACTTCAAGAAACTGAAATGATTTATTTTTGAAGTGTTCAGCACAACCGGAAGGTGACTGTGATTGAGGCATATGTAGTTCTATAATACTTTTATGTTGCCATAAGACAGGCTGTAATTTTAATACAGCTAAACGGCTTTCATTATTGTCTAAGATTTTTCATAGATTAACTTTTCTTCAGAGATTAGTTTGATCATGCGATTCCCCAACGTGATAGTTCCGTGTTGTATACGGAATAAAGTTACATTCAAACGAGGCTAGAAAAGAGTAAATTATGCATTTGGTTAACTAAAAGGACACACGTGACAAACATAAACTTTTTACACGTCATTAATGGCAGCGCCAACATATGAACATGCGACACTAGACTGGCAACCGCGAGTGCCTCCAAACTATTTATGGCGATATGTCTTCTTGTTATATCTGGACCCAGTTTAATAATCATCTATTTAATTCTAGGGTGGAATCAAGTCAATAACAAAAGCCCTGGCTATTGATGAGGCAAAGCATGGTGTTAGAGTAAACTCGTAAGTTATCCCGTTACTGATACAAGAAAAAAAGCTTTTAAATGTAAAGTTTTTTTAATGACCTTGTCTGTCAGACTTTTTACCGGTTGCTTGAATGTCGAAAGAAATCATTGCAAATAGACTATTTCACCATGATGAGTTAAATACTTTTTTCTCTATAAAAAGGTAAAGTGTTAGTTTATTATAGTGTCACTCCTATTTAAAGGGCCAGCCATTTCTGACTTATGAGACACCTTCTTTTTTAGCACATGTACTTCCCGAATCCTATCAAAATTAAATAAGAATATTCTACAAACTCTTGTCGCTTAGACTGGAAATATAAGGAACGGTTGATGCTGCGTGCTTCTATGGGACTGGTGCGGCCCTATTAAAAAGTGCAACACGTGATAGGTATTTTTTATTTTAATGGAAAGGGTTTATATCCATTCAATACGATGTTAAATCGAATTTACCGTCACTAATATGTATGAATTTAGTGTCAGTTGTACAAAATGACAATGTACTCGATGCGTTTCTAGCTGCCGACCTATCTTACGAGGCATACAGATAAATGTTCCTAATATATCATAGAATCAACATCTATTTAATACTAACAACAATGATACAATCGTTTAAACAGCGATTTTATTTTAGATATTTTTACACTTTTCTTCAAACACATTTTCAACATTGCAAAAGACCCGCACTAGGCCCGCAGAGGACCGCAGAATAATCATTTCTGAATTACTGCATTTTTAAGAGTAAAAATCAGTGCACAATATCTTTCCTATGAAAGAATATTTATATAGCATGAATACATATATCTTTGAATAAAAGTTTCATTTGGTTACTGTTATCATTGTGTTGTTGTTATAACTATCTTACTGTTCTTACAGAATTGCACCAGGCAGTATTGAAACAGAGCTATTTAGAACGATTGTGCCAGACGAACAGCGGAATTTCCTCGAAAAATGTCATGTAAGCCGTATAAAGCAAATCCATGTAAAAATCAGCATTAAAACAATCACTGTGAGAGTTGTGCTGCACTGTAAACTAAAATACTAGTTGGTTAATTGGCACAGTTTAGCTGGTCCAAAACAAAATGTTTATTGTTTCACCACATTTCACTATTTTTGTTCCTCCTTAGTGGTCACGTGATGTCTTATGTGGTAAGGTTGACAGTTATTAACGAGGATGATTTTTTGGGCACGTCCTTCTAGAAACTAAGCTTTGTAATTGAAACACGCTTGAAACGGGGAAAAATATCAACCAATTCTCAAAGCTTCGAATAGTGAAATATACATTGCAAACTCTTTTTGGCACTGTCATTCTGATAAGGCTATCCAGGTTATTTACATGAATTTTAGAAAACAAAGAACTCTGTGAATTCCGGAATTCTGAGAAGCCACACAAAGAGTTTGAACCTTTTTTTGAGATCTTAATTAAAACCATCATTAATTAATTAGAAGTCGGTGCTGAAACCAAACAGAAGTTGTCACTAGACAAAGTGTAAATATAGCATTATTACCTCCGTGTTATGTTCCAATACTCTAACCCGAACTCTATTCGTAAAAAATTGTATGGTTCAAGATGTTTATGCTGAAATTCATTTGTTCTCAGATATTTTTAGCTGCATTACTTCATAATCTTAAGCTCTAAAAACGAATGCTAAATCTAGATATTCTGACTTCACATGCATCAACTGTTACTTTATGCGGGATAACTCTTATGCTTTCTTACAGAAAGTATTGTGCGTTTTGCTTCCCTAGCCTACAGATTGGTGTTTGATGAGTCTTTATAACCACGAGAAATGTCGTTTGTGTGACGAGAAAATTTGTTAATTTAGTAAGGAAAATACACCGTAAACACTATAAGTAAAAAAGAAAGCGATTTAAAAGTATTTAAACCAGATACTTTTACAATTATAGACAACTGGCGGAACGACATGGGAAATATGAAATCATTTCAAACAATTGGTTTGTCGGATATTCGCATGGCGCGGTGAAAATGTGAACGCGTTTTCGCCTCGGCGGTCGGTTGAAAGGCAAAAACACGGTAGACTTTTCGTCGCTCGGCACCCTATGTTTTTCGTGTAAAGGCATTGGTATAAACGCAATAATAACTAACTTCATCATTTCTGTCACAGATTTCTTATTGTCTTCTGTTCATATTTCAGACAATTGGCAGAATTGGCCAGCCAAGAGAGATTGGTAAAGCATGTCTATTTTTGGCTGTGGACGCAACTTTTACCACAGGAGCAGAGCTCTTCTGTACAGGTGGCTCAGAGATAGGATACGGTGCCAAGGATCCAGATTCTTTATACTAAAATCACTTAACACTTGAAACTTTAAAACTTGTATTTCCGTATAGATGTTATTTGAACAACTAAACTCAAGAGAATATACGTTTCTTGCAAACAGTTACGACGGCATATCATCGCAACATAGAACGTTAAAACTTAAGGAAAATGCAGTGATTAAGGATTTGGTTCAAAAGACGATTTGAAATAAAACAAATAATAGTTTAATGATTATATTAACTGCATATAAGCTGCACTATCATCTTGCTTCAGTTTAAAGTCTGAATGATAAATTTGTGTCGATATCAATGCATAAAATACATCACTTGTTTACTGAGTTTTAAATCTAAAATGTACAAATTTAATGCATGAAAGTCTGAATATAACAGAACCTGCTAGATTCACTTTAGTTACCATTATCATTTACTGTGATGGATTTACTTGATACTGTTCTATTTACACTATATCTTGTGATAGTCCTAAAGGTTTCTGTACATTTATGTTTATATTTCTTTCGGCACATCTTTAATTAAATAAAGAATTTATCCAATTTTGGGATCAATAATTGGAAAATCATTATTCGTGAATTCATGAAATTAAACTAGTGAAATTTTATTTGAGGCTTTTCAATCAGTTTTCTTATTTAATGTTTTCACTTGTTCTGAATAAAAGCAACATTAAAGTCTACAGAAGGACAAATGGCGAGTATTATTTGACGCACAACTGTGGTATTTTCGTTACTTTTTGCATTTTGCTCTGTATTGCCTACACACAGACTTCCTGCCAGTTTGAACATGCTTGGATCACTGTAAATACGTTAATATATGAATAAATGTGACAATCCTTCAGCCCCTGGTATTTCTTGACTCAGTTTGCGTTCTTTTTGTAGGTAACTAAATATATTATAAAATCTCGCATGCTCACAATATTTGTTTGGTATCAGACTTTTGCTAGAGCATACTTTTAATAGCACAGTTTCTGGTGGAGAACCAACATTTTGATAAGCGGAAAGGGTTTTACAGTGCAAGCATGCTGTTTTACGATTCTTATGCAACTTGATCGGCAAACATTATGCTGTCACGTCGTAAAGAACTAATATGTTATGTTTAAACGAAAAGTAGGTACGCGAACTATACACCCCATTTAAGGCTTCTTGAATGATATTTTTTATTCAATGCTTTCTCTGTGGTTAAATAAGGATATCATAAACATGTTACATGAATGTACGTGTAACACATCTTTGCTAATGTAATGATAAGTCATTTAAAATGTTGAATAACAGAACTAACTCAAATCTTTTTTTAAACTACAATTGCACGTAGTCAATTCAAATCGTCCGTCCTATGTCTCTGCTAGCGTTTGCGAGACCTTTTTCACCTCTTGTATACTGTAAACTTCATTTTACCTTAGGCATATGCTGTCTGGAAAATATAATTGAAGTATTTTCAAAATAAATGTAAGCTAACCTCAAGTCGACCGAAAGATAAATTATGATAAAATCATTTTTCTTAACATTTAAGTCACATTAAAATTTTATCTATTAATGATTTACATAATTACATTTGTTATCTAGATGCAATCACATAAAAATTATATCGTCCCTTCAATGCATCAAGGTTGTAACTCCATTTTTCTAATTTTTTTTCAAGAGAAGCAAAAACTTCCCTTTTTTGTCAAGCAATACCAAAAATGATCTTGTTTCTGATATTCATTTCTTGAATGAAAACGAAAAACTGATTGATCAGAATTCTTACAATCATTAATCATAAAAGAGATTTTGTGAATGTCGTGAGTTACAACCATGTTGCGTTGAAAAGAACACAAAATTAGATATTTGTTTGGTGCAACAAGGTTGTAACTTATTACATTATTATAAAATATTGAATTATGTGCATAATATATAAACACTGATTTACAGTATTCGTATAAAATGTTATTATTACAACACATGATCATTATTATTTTACCATAATTACCATATACTTTCCAATAAATGCCTTTAGTCTATTAAAAGCCCTTTAACCTTTTCTAATAATGACTAGAAATCTAGAACTGAAATTGTATAAAACAAAAGCCTGCTCTGCTGTATTTTTACACATGAATATCATTGTTTTTAAAACAACAAGTCTATCTGTTCAAGAAAATGATGTGTTTTCCCCTGATTTATAAAACATGTGACCTTCCTTACAAGTGAGAGACCAACATTGAAAAAGTAATATTAAAAAAAAACATTTCAGTACTAACTGCCTGTACACAACACTATTATGGCTTACCATGGTGTATAAGCACATGCTATATTGGGATTATATTTTGTGTACAAGTGTTACAAGGTCAACATATTTTAGCTCACCTGGCATAAAGTGCCAGAGTGAGCTATTCGGATCGCATTCGGTCCGGCATCTGTCCGTCCGTCCGTCCACCATTTCTTTCAAACGACATCTCCTCTAAAACCACTAGGCCAATGTTGATAAAACTTTGCAGGGATGTTCCTTGCATGAAGTTCTATCGAAGGTTTTCAAAGAATACCATTCCATGTAGATCTCTAGTTGATATGGCAACAAATTGGAAAAACTTAAAAAATCTTCTTCTCTGAAACCACAGGGCCTAGAGCTTAGATATTTGCCATGTGGCATTGCCTATTGGACTTCTACCAAGATTGTTAAAATTATAACACCTGAGTCAAAATTGACCCCACCGAGGGGGTCACTTATTTTTACATAGGCTTATATAGGAACAACTTTAAAAACTTCTTCTTTGAAACCACAAGACGTAGAGATTAGAAATTTGGCATGTAGAAATGGTCTAGTCACAGGACCTCTACCAATATAGTTCAAATCATACCCATAGAGTCAATATTAGCCCCGCCCAGGGGGTCACTTGTTTTACAAGGAAGTATATAGGAAAACCTATTTGTTATGTAACATTGTCTTGTGGTCTTCCACCTACTTTGTTCAAATCATGCCTCTTTGGTCAAAATTGACCACACCCATCAGGCAAGTGAACTTGTATTCAGGTGAGAGATACAGGGCTATCATGGCACTCTTGTTTCAATGAAATATTGATATTTTCATTTTGTGGAACAAACTTACTGACTATCCCCTACTTAAAGTGATCTGTTCTGTATTCAAAATGATTTGGATTGTTTGTGTTTACTTTTTTTCATAGAATTCCAGTACAACTTTTCTACAATATAGCCCTTTTGTGGCCTAGACAGAAGAATAGTTGCATCCTTAGATGGAATATATTGTTTTTAGCTCACTTTAAAGTGCAAGGTTGAGCTATTATGATCACTCATCGTCCGACGTCCGTCCGTTCAGTTTTTCCTTAAAAGAACATCTCTGAAACCACAGGGGCAATGTTGATGACCCTTGCAGGGATGTTCCTTGCATGAAGCTCTATCAAACTTGGTCAAATAGTTTAATTCCATGCAGAACGCTGGTTTCCATTGCAACAGAAAGGAAGAACTTCTTGACTTCTCAAAATCTTCTCAAAAACTGTAAGGCCCAGGATTAGATACTAATTGGCATGCAGCATTGTCTAGTGGACCTCTACCAAGATTGTTCAAATTATGACCCCCGACTCAAAATTGACCCATACCGTTGGGATCACTTGATTTTACATAGGCTTATTTACAAGAAAATCTTCCAAAATTTTCTTCTCTGAAACCACAAGACCTTGAGCTTAGATATTTAGCAATTGTAGCATTGCCTAGTGGACCTCTACCAAGATTGTTCAAGTTATGACCCCTGGCTCAAAACTGACCCCACTTGGGGGTCTCTTGATTTTAAATAAGCTTCGTTATATAGGAAAAACTTTAAAAATCTTCTGCTCTGAAACGGTCTAGAGCTAAGATATTTAGTATGTAGCATTGCCAAGTAGACTTCTGCCAGGATTGTTCAAGTTATGACCCCAGATCAAAACTGACCCCGCCCAAGGGTGACTTGACTTACATAGGCTCATATTTGAAAAAGTTTAAAAACCTTCTTCTCTGAAGCCAGGTGAGCACTACTGGGCAATCTTGGCCTTCTCGTTTAGCTCTTCTTGACTTGTGTCATGGTGCTCTTTCGCTCTCTCTGTAAACTTTTCCTTGACACAATCTACAGGCCACAATGTGTTTGACTGTCAGGAAATAGAAGGGTGTCTTCAATCAATCTGTACATAATCTGTTTAGAAAATGAGTCATGCTGTGCAAAAACCAACTGTGCTACAGCAGATTAATGTGAAACCTAGATAACCAATGGATTTTTTCATTCTACAGGTTCCATTGTCCAATGGATTTTCGCTTTTGTTCAGAAGGTTGCCTACATGCTATGTGAAAACAACCATCCTGCAGCAGATTATTGTAAAGCCTTGATGACACTCAGCATGTCACATTTTCCATTGGATTTTCATAAAGCTTGCTCAGGAGGTTCCCTCCAACATGTAGATGATCTTTATAGAAATTAAGTCACACTTTGGGAAAATCAATGTGCTACAGCCAATCATTCTAAAACCTTGATAACACTAAAGGTCATATTTTTCAAAATATTTTCACAAAACTAAGGCCTTGTTTCAGGTTTCATGCCCCCCAAAAATAGGGTAGGTAGGTAGGGACATTATTTTCTGGGGATTTTTTTTTATTCTGAAACAAACCCAATCCAACATAGATTTGAATGAATCGATGCTAAAAATATTAACAGGCAAAAAATGTTCTAGGGTCGGGGCAAAAAATAGGGTAGGTAGGGAAACAGTCCAATCAGTCCAGTAGAGCGATACTGGCCCCGAAGGGCCTCTTGTTCTTGTTATCTTTTGTAGCATGTTCATTTAATGAGTGAAAATAACCCTGTTTACTCTGGGTATGCCCCTTTTCAATGTATTTATGTGTGATTGAATTTATATTGAATTCTGAAGTGCAAAAGATAGCATGGTCACATTCATTCTCTTTTTGCTTTGTACAGTACAGATATTAGTCTGAGAGATAAAACCTTTTTACCTTTCTGGCTTATTGTTTTGATGAAACCCATCTTCCAGCAATACACTCATGCCATATATAACAGTAACCACCCCCTGTTACATGGCATATATGGTTAACAGGACTACATTTGTAATAGATTGGTGAAACAAAAGCATTTGGAATCTTGAGCAAATCAAACACTGAACCAGATAATGTTTTGTCTTGGTTACAGTTTGCACTCTGCTTATCATTGAGTATAATTTTATGTTGTCTCGCTTAGTCTTTACTAGAACCATATTTATGTTACTAAGCATGATTATGCTATTTTTGATACATTCTTTTTATATTATGTTAAAAAATTGTAACAGTTAATCACATACAACCATGTTGCACAAAAGAAATCTGCCACAAGATTCAGTTAAGTTTGTGCAACAAGGTTGTAGCTTGAGTCACAACCATGTTACACAAAACAAGTTGTATCAATTTCAGATACAACCATTGGACAAATATTATTTTTAAAGGGTTAACATTAGAATTCAATTTCCAAAAATTAATATCCTATGTATTTATACATTTTAAATCATTTTAATCAAAAAGTCACTTTTGTTTAAAATTTCAGTTACAACTTTGTTGCACTGAAGGGACGATATAGCACCTAGTTACAATTTCACATAACGGCGCGGTATTACTTGTATATAGTGAAATTACATGTATGTATACAAACGTATCAAATTTACCATTTAGTCTCATGTCGAATAAAAACTCGCATAAATAATGACTTGGGGAGAGGCTTAAGCCACTAAAAGGGTATGTTAAAATCACTCTGTCGGTAGGTCGGACGGTCGGCCGGGCTGTAAGTCCACTTTCATGACAGGTAGATACTGCAGCTAATTTCTCTATTTTTTAACGAATTGCAATGAATAGTAATACAGATAATAACAATGAGTAGTATATGTGCAAGACACAATTTTTAGTGAATTTAACATTCAATAACATGAATTTCATATAGCAGAAATAGTTCATATTTCAAAAGATTGTATTGAATATTGGCACAAACAATGACCATGAATAGTAGATGTTCAGGACATAATTTTTGTGTGAATCAAGCAAGGTGTTGCAGAGTTCACCTCCTTTGAACTTTGACGTTTCTATCGCATACATTTCATGTAGTTGGTGGAGCGAGCTCCGTCTTCAGTTTTTAATGAATAGCAATATTGAAACAAACATCGTGAATGGTAGATGTGCAAAACACAATTTTGCAGAGTTACGTCGTTTGGAACTAAGACATTTCTATTGTTTCAGTTTCATGTGGCATAGGTAGGTTGTAGAACGAACTCTTTCTTCAGTTTTTAAAGGATTGCAATAGTATTGACGACCCTCATTAACCATGAATTGTAGATTTACAAAATATAATTTTAGTTTGTATCGCAAAAGGTGTTGCAGAGTTATGCCCGTTCAAACTCGTGTTGCGAACTCCTTCTTTGGTTTTAAAGAGATTGTAATGAATGTGGGTACACATAACCACCATCAATAGTAGATATGCAATACACATTTCGTGTATGTAGCTAGTAAGGTGTTGCAGAGAAATGCCCCCTTTGAACCTTACATATATTTTCCTGTAACATACCACCATAACGAACTACAGTATACCTTTTAATATGTGACAAGTCGGGGGTATTTCATTACAACAGTGATAGCATTTAGAGTAATTCTAAAGGCTCGAAGAATGAAGTATATATGTTTTCCTTATCCATGTTCTTACAGCAATTATTCTGGAATGTAAGGACTTAAGCTATTTATTAAATTAAATAAGTTGTAACTTAGACTGTTTCATGTTTGTCAAACCACCCTGAAACACACTCCTCATTTGCCACATGTTTAATTGTCTGTTCGAAATATATATTGTTTAGGCGAAAGCAATGCGTGTTCCGGTCTACTGTCCGACCTTAACCCTTAGCTGCCGTCCTCGAACATTTTTTTTTGAAAATAAAATGATTTATTTTTAAAGCAAACTAAAAGGAAAAAAATGACAACCGATGACCTTAGTGTGTTGGCAAGGAGCCCGTTTAGTTCTGGCTTATGTTGCTAATACTCTTATCCGTCATCAGGGAGTTTTAATCTTATTTGTAATAGCTTAATTGTTTATTTATATAATAAACAGTATACCTAATTTAGCAAATGTTTTTGAATTTTAAAACTAACACGTTTCTGAGTTTTTAGTATTTCTATAAATAGAAGAGGAATGCATCCTGATTTATGTACATGTAACTAATTTCATGTTTCCTAACTGATGTTACTTAATATATTAAACTACCCAATACAGTGTAAAAACTATCACCGGTTTACATACGTACAATAGAAATAATTTATACAGGCGGGCATCCGTTCCCAGAGACGTTGTTCACTCGCATTGTAGTTAAATAATTTTGAAAATAGTATAAAATAATTGAAAACTATGCTGGACGTTCAAGCATTACTTCATATTTTGACATGAAACCTTGAAAGAGGCCACAACTCCATTGTAAGCCAAGATGTTGAAGTGTTTTTGAAAATAGTATGTAATTATTGCAAAATAGCCTGAATTTTAAAAGATTATGAACATATTTTCTTATTTCAACGTTAAGCCTCTAAATATCATAATATCAATGTCATATTAACGCCCTTGAAACACATCGTGCACTAAACGAAAGCGATCACACCCACATTCACTCTTCACTCAAATATGAAAGCCGCCTGTGGCCGGGTTGAATTACTACACTCCGTTATCAAAAGCCCATCAAAAACCATTAAAATCTTATTAAAATAAAAAGCAAAATTATTTAATTTTTTTCAGATTTTTATTATGATCCACTCCTAGCTACATGTATTAAGAGGAATTCATTTACATATTTTAACTGTTTTATTATCTAAATAACAATCAAGAAACGAACACATGCCAACTTTAATTATTACAACTTCAAATGATCACGAATAGTTTTATTTAGTTTATACTAATTTATTTATTCTCGATTGCGAAACAAGTTCTTACAACTGATATTAATCGCTCTCGAGACTCATTCCAGATGAAATCAACCTCGAAGAGAGAGAGGCAATGTGGAATTATTTGTGTCTTGCCTAAAGACACTACCGATGATAGGGATCGAACCCGCCTGTCCGTCCGTCCGCATTATGTTGTTCATTCCTCGTCTACAAAATGCCCTGTTGGGTTACATCAAATTTTCAGGGAGTTGTGCATATTGCAACTTTTGGTCATATAGTAAAATGTCCAGGTTATAGGTGCCTGTAATTTAAAAATATTGTCCGGTCTTCATCTCCGAAATCCCTTGCTGGATTTTTATCAACAGTTAAGGGACGCACTAGACTCAATACGAAGTTTAGTTGTGCAATTTATAATTTGGGGTCATAAAGTTAAAGTTAAAGGCCACCTGAAATAGATGAACACCTTGTCCATTTTTATCTCTTAAAAATTGTTATAATTTAATCAAGCTTGGTGGAAAGCATCAGTATGAAGAGTTGCTGTGCATATTATAGTTAGCAGTCACTTTAGAGCTGCTCGCTCTCAGATTTTGTTAAAAAGAATAAAATTCCTCAAACTGTACGAAAATAACATATGTTTTGAACATATAGTCATATAAAAAGGTTCCAGTATAAATTACTGTCACGTAATTATATCTTTAGGTTTGCACTCATACGCTTCAAACAATAAAGCATTGCAAACGCTTTTGAAATTCCAGTATAAATATATAGTGAAGCGTTGCCGTAAAACCAGCATTTTCAATCAATTGTTGCAAATTCCTACCTAGATATTTTCTTATATTGTTAATTTTAGCTTTAGTTTTATATGTATGTCCTAGTATGTCATTTAAAAAAAAAATGTTAACGGAAACTTTGAGCGAGCAGCTTTAACCTGGTAATTTATTTTCTTTGTGAGATACGGGGTCCATGGGAGGGACATTCCATTTTTATTTTTTTAAAGCAGTTCTAGTTTAAACTGCCATCATTTCAAGTATGTGGTAACTTTAATTTAACTAATTTTATAAATACTTGTAACATGTTACACAAACAGAAGCGACCAGAAGTCAAAATACGAGAGTATAAAAAATAATGACTGAATTCTACACGTGTGAAGAAAAGACATAGTACTGGACCGCCAGTGAGATTATTGATTACTTTCATTCTTTTCCCTTGTTTCAGTTACTAAAGAAAATTAAAAGTTTCAGATTCTTATTCAGTATTGTTTGTATTGATACTGTATCGCAGTTTTTGATGTAGCATCAACATGGAAAAGGTAAATCTGATATTTTATGTACAACGACACATTTACTTAACATATAGTAGGGATGGGAACGAATATTCGAATATTCGAATATTCGAAAATCGGCCGAATATTCGAATGCGAAAATCAAATTCAAATATTCGTAAATTATTTTTTTTTTTTTAAATTGGTAGCAATCTAAAGAATGCTAATTATGCCGAATAAAACCGTTTGTTCTGTATTGTTTGTTTAGAGCGTGTCAAAAATTTCCCAATTAACACGAAAATTGCAATGCATAATTGACAGGGGGGCATCGCTACGGATTAGCAGTTTGCATCAGGTGTTATTGTGGTGACTTTTTATCTTTTGTTCATTTTAATTGTCGACTGTTTTATGTAACAAATTTTAAAAGTTGTTTATCTCACAATGTTCCAGGATCAACGTCATGTTTACGGAAACGAATAACCAATCACGCTTATACTGATATAACTCTTTCGTTGTCCAATCATTCAGAATAACTCAACTATTTTCCTTTAATAAATATGTTTGAAATTATTTTTAACATCCTTACTTTAAGTTTGATCTTCGCTAAACGATATTAATTTACTGTACGCTCTATCAATTAACATGCCTCCCTCGCGTGTTTGGACTTATTTCACGCGATCTGTTGAGTTGATGCTTTGATAAATTGACGTGTGCTATATTTTATGTACTATGTACATGTTGATCTTTACGCATGTAAATAAAAATTATCAATGTTTATTTATTTATTTGTTTTCCCGTATCTTCCCTGGAAAAATTAATCCAGTTAAAGTAAACGCAAATTTCAACAGTATTTCAGTTATGCCAGGCGTATTTAGTAGTTTTCTGCCACAAACTCCACGAACCCACAGCCCTCCATCAGCGAGAGAAAAAAAAATATTATTATACACAAGAAAAATATAAAAACCGGTTGAAATATTATCCAAACTTTTATTTGCGAAAATTATTTTTCTTTCCATATAAAATTATATACAGTTAGACATTCATAGTTTATAGAAATCTCTTTTACTTTAATTCCATTTTAACGGCTATTCTGAAAGAATACAAATTTGTTTTTTTTTTTAATCTTTATACATACAAATATTTTACGTAATACAAAGATAAAATCGTGAAATGTTAGCCAAACTTCTCCTTGTGGAAAATTAATAATTTGTTTCTTTATATACCGTTTTAAAGTAAACACTTTCATACTAAACATACTGTAGTGGCGTATCCGTCGTGTTAAGAAAATATACATGGACACCACAAAACGAATATTCGAATATATTCGAATATGCCAAACCGAATATTCGAATATTGATTTTAGTATTCGTTCCCATCCCTAACATATAGACAATGTATTCAGTAGCGTCATTTCATCTGATATAAATAAACGTAGAACAAATACTTTTTGTCATGAATTTGGCTTTTATATACAGTATGCCACCGCAGGAAGCAATGTGTACCATCATACTATTATCGAATGTTCGCTTTAGGTGTAAGCCAAGTTTAAAGGTTGATAAATCACACAATAACAAAAGTCTCAAATGAAAACAAGTATTGCTGTTCGATGCGGTTGCGCATTGCGCTCTGCACAAATAGCGCTGTTGGATGCGATTGCGTATTACACTCTGCACAAATAGCGCTGTTGGATGCGATTGCGTATTGTACACTGCACAAATAGCGCTGTTAAGTACCAAACTCAAGCCCATTAAAACACGTAAACACAATAATCATGCTGTTAAAAGTTCGACCATGCTAGTTACCTAAATGACTGCGGCTGCAATCTTATAGAACTTTGACTGCAAACTTTAAATAAAGACAGTTTCGTCGTTGATAAAAGAAATGTCAAAAGTTATCTTTTTAACAGTTTCCTGTTTGTATGTAGTTTGTACACACGTTGTAGGTATGTTCTAATTATTATGTGGTTCAAAACGTCCTTAATAGATTTGTAACCTTTCGTATACACTGATTGATTAACGAACCATAGTGTTTAGTCTTTTTAGCATGTCACCTTTAGAACAGCAAAATAATGTGCTCAGAACTTACACGTGAATGGCTCAAGTTTCTCCAACAGTTTTAACAGCTCCGGCGTAATAAAGATATTTTTAATTTATGTTCAAATTATGCATTATTGAAAATGTATACCCGGAACAGTCCGATGACGTCGTGTGCAAACGATATTCAAAGCGCCTAGAAACTACTGAATTTCTTCCTACATGATTATCGTCCGCGATGGATTCTTGCCCCTCTCTAGATTGTTTGTGCCATTTGAAAACTAGTGCATGGCATGCATACTGGCTTTAGCCAGTGAATCCATTCCTTGCTTTAAGGAACCGTGTCATAGATTTTCAAAAACATTATTTGTAACAATGTTATGACTATGCTTGTATGGTTAGTAGGTATAGCCTTTTTCAAGAACACGTGTAAGAGAATAAAATTAAGTATAATACAGATATCTGAAATCCTAGACAAAGTTCCCCCAAACTTGAAATGATGTATAAAACGCAATGACACTTTTTTGGTATCAGGGGCTACCAGCAAGCGTTGATAAAATACTTATGATAGCTATGACATCTTATTTTACGTATTTTCCTGTTTCATTTTGTAATAATGAGTACCACTATTTGTTTAGTTTAACTTGTGTTGAGTTTGAAAAGATTTTTACAAAAATATATAGGTTTACATACTTTCTATATACAATAAAAAATATGAAACATTATTAAGATTTTAGCGAATGAAATTCTAGATTTTGTCCATCGTTATATAATATTGCTTGTATCATTTAAGATTCAATACCCTTCTAATAAACTTTAATGTTGCTCCTTTAGCAGCTCTTAATACAGTGTTTATACCTATCTTACTATTTTACAATTATTTCTTGTGCATTTGAAACGAATTTTTCTCAGGAGTTGTGGAGGTAATTTACCCTTTGTGAGTGATTCATGTGATGTAGAAGTTTATTTGCAATTCAACCCTAACATGAGTTATAAGTAAATCATAATTTAAACATTTACAACAAAAACAAGTGCGTTTGCCTACTTATAGGCCATGACGAAATGGCGAGATAGGATGTACGGAAATATTGTTGAAATGAAAGCATTGACATTAATCGTTATAATAATCATTAATAATACAACGACGGCGCCCATCATATGTGTTGTTGATTTTCACTTTATCTACAATACTGACAGACATCAAAGTTGCAAATAATTTGGTATAACTGACGTGTGCATACCAAGGGTTTATTTATCGATAAATGGTTGTTCCTGCACAAGATTATCCTTCTTGGGCCTCAAAAGAAAAGAAATATTTCGTTTATTTCAAAGACCATAGTCGCTCAAATATATGTTATACAATGTATCACTGTAAGTTTGTTAGTACCCATCGAGTCCTCCTTGACATTTAACTTTTACTCTGCTACCAGCAAATATCTCTACCAGTGTCTCTAGTTCAGATAATGATCAAATGTTTATATTCAGAAACCTTCCTCGACTCGACCAAAACCAAGGAAGTGTCCGTTACTTGCCGTCTATTGGTCAACTGAATATTAAACTTAATTTGATTTGATTTAGTTTGCTTTAATTAATCGCTGGCCTATTAGATCTGCCTAACGATCCCTTTCCTTTTCGAGGTTGGGACAAGGAACGTTTCTGAATAGAGCCAAAAGACTAAACTGTTTGGTTTTCTTCCTTCCATTATGACCTGTGTAACAGATTTTGTCATATAGCATCTATTAGTAAAAGGGAATGTGAGGGTTTCATTGTTTTAAAATATATGTCCTTTATCCATCTCCATTTATTAAAGAATGTTAATTATGTTTTACAAATGTCATACACAAATAAGTAGATATAACATACAGTTTTTATATTTTCATTAATTTTTAGGTGTAGACTGGTAGATTTTGTTAAATTATGGATATGGCATGCATCAGCCTAAGTGAGAAAAAAGATGGTTTTAGAGACATTGCTAAACACGATTGTGAACCTGATACAACTGGAGTTACTGGTGTGAATATTTTATGAAACTGCTTCTTTAACCTACATTCATTTACTGTCAAACCTCTTCTTTGACAGTAAGTCGAAGTGTACGGCTATTTTAGTCCGATTACTGTAAATGTTTTTATATTCGTGAGGTTTTATTTCGCTATTGTCCAATTATATATCTATTCGCGAGGTTTCAAAAGTTTCTAAATTTAGTTAAAACAAATTTCCATTTAATGCTTTGAACTTGTTTTCAAAAACAAACTACAAACAATTGTACTTACTTATACTTCTTACAACACATAAATGAGCAATGTTTTATATTAAAATTATTCAGTCTAAAGCCTATCAGTGCACAAGTATGGTCAATTTATTCGTGATTTTATTGACAAAGGTATTAATCAAGAACAAAAATACAAAACAATAACACCACTATTTGAGATATAAGCATTAATTTAGAAAGAAGAGAAATCAAAGCAACATAAGAACAGAAGAAGATTCTTTCTAATTTAATGCTGGAAGTAGTCAATACAGGAAATTCCAAAATTCTACCAAGTATTCTTTGTTCTAGGTTCTTGGTTTCCGAACCATCATTGTTGAGGCCTTCAGCATTTTCAGACTGTTCCATGGCAAATGCGTAAAGCCCCCAGGTGGCGAGTGTTCGATGTTGATGGTTCCCGGGACACCATAGTCGCCGTTAAGATTAACATAGGAGCCAGCTGTATTTTTCAACCACCATCCTGTGTGAAACATTTCTGCCACATTGTCATCCGATAAATCCTGGTCATTATCGTATGTGGAAAATTGAGCGCCATTGTCAAATTCGAAACCACTACTGTCACCTGCAAATATAATGTCTTATATTTTCTCTGCAATCATGTGTATGCATAATTAATGGCAATGTAAATAAATAAATAGCTAAATTCGAATCATCTGTGGAAAAGAGAGCCACATAGTCTTATTGGAAACCACCATAGTCACCTGCAAATATAATAACTTATATTAATGCAAATAATTTGTAGCAGAATTTCTTTGTTTCTAGCGATGGCTGTAAAGTCCAGCTTTATGGACATCCTTTCGTACAATATCTTAAAGCGTTTATACAATATGATAAGGAACTTTCGTTTAATGTCTTAAATATTAAAAGATTCCGTTTATGTTTAATTTATTTAACGGCTGAACGTAAGCAGGCTTTCAAATCCCTTATGATACCTCACTGTCACTTCGTGACGTCACAAATCATCACGGACTTATACATTGACGTAGTGTAAGCTGCGAATAAGCTCACGTTTAGCATGGGGTACATGAACGGGATATGTCAAGTGTATATTACCGGCTCGTCCGTAAATATCAATATATATTTACGGATCGTTGACCAATCAGAAGACCGCAATTTTCATGGAAGGGTAATAAATTATTATGTAACAATGTGGCTCGGAGTCAAACCTGATCACTTCGTGGCGGTTGAACACTCACAGATATTTCAAAAAACTGTTTTATATGTTAGCATGCTGTCGTACATGTGTTAGTTTGATTCTGAAACTAAGCTGAGTTACCAAGGTCGAAAACTTGGCCATGGTTTCGAGTCCTGCTAAGTCTTTACATGATCAAGTTCCGAATTTCACTACAGGATTGGTGTCTAGTGCAAGTCCTTCCTCGGAACGATGCATAAGTAAAATATGAAAGTTACACGGTGTGTTGAAATATACAAGTGGCAACAATTTTGCAAGCTAATGCAAGTGTTAACATAAAGTATTTGCCAATTTTATTTGTACATACAGCAAATAATTACTTAATTGCACAAAACAAAGTTTTGCTTAATATCAGTATTTCTAATAGACGTGTATTATATGAGATGCTATTAC
>JAFMSR010000006.1:39280901-39291902 GCA_022818135.1 Saxidomus purpurata | reverse complement strand
CTCGTTCATGTCTATTAACATATACGTGCTTGCAATGCTTAACAATACTAAGCGAACTATGTTGCAATTTTTTCAGATCCAGAATGAAAAGCAAGTGATCATGCCATTTTAGCTCCGATAAAAATGCGATTTTTGCCGCGGCTTCAGGTAAGTCGCGGATCGGGTCATTTTTTTAAAAGGCAACGCAGATTTAAGATATTTTGCATGACAACCCCTTGACTAATTGACTTTTGAAGAAATAATACGGTGAAGTGATATTTCCATGGGAACTGAGTTAAAAGCGCCACCTAGCGGGGAGGTGTATTTCATGGTCAGGTGTAAACGGCGGATCCCGCGGATCCGGATCCGGATCCAATATAGATTATATAGGGAAAAAAAGAGGGTGTTACGGATCCACTCATAACTTTTTCATTTGTTAATATTTTGAAATAACTTTAGCACTATATAAAAGCTGAATGTTACAGCTGTCTATACATGTATAATTTTGATATATTAGGCGGATGATAATTGTATGTTTTGATATAGAAAATGAACGATCAGGCAAGATTTCAGATCATCCAGGTTAAAAAATGGGTATCGCGGATACATTCATAACTTATTCATTTATTAACATATTGAAATAATTTGGGTACAAAATAAAAGCTGACAGTTGTAGCTTTATTATTTGGTATAATTTTGCCATATTCATTGGCGGAACGTGTATATGTTTTAATGTTAAAAATGAGCGTTCGTTCCTGAATATCAGATTCGCCAGTTGAAATATATACTACATTAGAAAGCTCACGGATTCAATGTATAGTCTATTTTATTTATTATTTTCTTTCTTTGAATGGTAAGTCATATTTTATTAAGGTATTCACACAACAGGGTTGTAGGAAGCCGAGAATTAAAAAAAATCAAAGTTTCAAAGTTTATTTACAAATAAACCATTAATCATAATTTTCACCCTTAAAAAGAAGCTCGTCGCTGCAACCAAAGATCGGCTAATACTGTTATAAATTAAATTTCAATTAACAGTAGTTTACGTATTAAAAAGTGATTATTGATTTATCAATTATTTTGTCCTTAGAAGCACTTATAATAAAAGTTAGTTTAGATTTTTTCTTCACGCTTCTTTCTTAAAACTGATAGTCAAAACGTGTTTCTGTATATTTGTCTTTAAGTGCAGTGTTTAGTGTTTCTAGATTAAACATTTTTCTCCGGAAATAAAATATTTGTAATTTTCAAAGTGCGTTTTTAGTGTAAAAATGGCCCTTATTGTTGCACGCGTTTGATTGTATATTGTAATCGACTGTTTATTACCAATCAGCATTCAACACCTTTTTCAGTGTAAAAATGGCCCTTATTGTTGCACGCGTTTGATTGTATATTGTAATCGACTGTTTATTACCAATCAGCATTCAACACCTTTTTCGATAAGGGACAGGGATATGCTGGACCAACTTTCTTTGTTAAACTATATATTAATTCATTTTCATATTGTATTTGACAAGTATTAAACCCCCCGTTTGCATACGTTTGTACCGTGGTTGTTGTTAGAAAAAGAAATGGATTTTCTCTAGCATTTATTAATTATTGCAATTATTTATTAAAAGGGATATTTGGTGAATATATTTATAATCCCCATACATTGCATTTTATGTTCGCAAAACTATTTAGAATATATAATATACACATTGTGTAGTTGTGTAATCAATAACTTATTTGTCACTGGTTATGAACAAAAATCATAAACATATTACCTAATTTAATTAACAATGTCGTTCGTAAAGTACATTTTTCAAATTTCGGATTAAAGTCCCTGGCTCAAAATTAACATCAGTAACATTCATTTAGAGTGCAGTTAAGAATCATAGTTTTTCACACGGAAATATTTTCAAAAATAATCAGTATTCAGTATACAGTACGTACATTCATGAACATGCTGCACGGCGGAATTATGAAAAAAGTGCAATTAGTCTGATGAAATGAAAGAATGTTATAACAGAAATGATATCATACTAGTTTTAACAGTAACAGAAATCGGGTTTCTTCCTAGTTCTGCCATTCATATGTATAATGGCTTTGATGTTCGGGCTTCTGTGATTTTTTCACAAAACATAGTAAAGAAGTTTTCCTCAGTATAGGATAAACCTTGTGGTGAAATAACTTGATAATCAAATCAGTAGGTAAATCAGAATTAATTGACTAAGTAAGCAACAAATACATAGCTTTCGTTGCATGTTATACGTTGCACGTGTTTTCAGACTGTAAGTAAAGAACCATTACTCGTAAATGTTATTCCGAGATAATGTATGTCAGTATGAATGTCGTTAGTTCCTAGTTTAAAATTGCGATATCGCAGTTGGCTCTAGCTAAAAACAACAATTTTGGTTATACTGATGTGAACCTTCAAAGTGCCAAATATTACAGTAACTATTAAACAAATCTACGCAATTTTTTAAGTCTGTGATGCAAACAATTAGTGCTGTGCGAACTTCTTTTTGGTTTCGGTGCCAATGGCCATTCTCAATCTCGGCATATGTGAAATTGTGTTGTGTGTGTCTTCCTAGTTCATGTTATGCAGTTGGACTAAATCTTTTCATTATCTCACTCATATTTTTAGTATTGAAGTTGAAATTAAAAGAAAGTTTGAGATTGTAACTGTTTGTCAGTGTATGCTTATTTCTTTCTTTTTCTCATATATACGTTGTTTTGTCTTTTTATAATCTTGCCGTTTGTAATGAATGTTTAATACATTTACATGGCACGTGCGTATGATCTGCCGACGTCCTTTAATTCAATAAACGATATGTACCCCGTGACAATAAGCAACACCTGTGGTTGACACGTGTCGGTGAAATCACGTGGCTACTGTACACGTTTATTTTACATTTTTATTGTACAAAACCGGTGGCCATGAAGAATAAAAAAGTAATGTATAAGTCTTTCCGTAATTTCACTTTTGTATATATGAGTCTTTAAAGTGCTCAAGGGACTTGAAGACTTACATCTAACGATAAACATTTCACGGGTATTTCTTTCAGTGATCATAGTTTTCTTTAGTTAATTTAATCGACAGTATTAATTCATTAATGGAACCTGCATGTAGAGTTTATTCATTATTTCTGTGATGTATTTTAAACAGATCGCAATAGTAGTAGTTAGTCTACAGTAAAACCTGTCTTATCTGGCACCAGGTTCTAGAGAAAACTGCTTTTCAGGCATCTTAAAAATTCACTTGCACCTAAAAACATATCATGTATTACATATACTTAAAGTGCAGTTTTAACCGATAACATGCTTTAATCAGCATGATGGTTTCGAAGGTGATGGACAAGACATGTTTTATTGTGATCTATATATATATATTGTGTACATATTTACTTACGCTTATTTATTTGTAATACAACCGAATGTATAGATAATAGAAAAATATCTTTTGTATTCAAATGAATGATATAGTAGTTGTTAATAAAATCAAATCGAAATAACGCTTTATACTTTTCCGTTGTTCCTGAATTCGTGGTTTTTCCTTTACTAGGTTCAGTATCTTTGATTATCAGATTCATATGAAAACGTCATAATCTGACAGCGATTGAATAATGTGTATAGATATTTATTGAAAAAAATAATATGTTACATGTGAATCCGTGACTATCTTTCTAATGTACATGTAATATGTTTCCACTTGATATGTTAATCTAATAAATACTGGACTGGCGGATCCAAAATCGGGACTGAATGTTCATTTTTTACATTAAAGCATATGCATGTTCCACCGTCGAATATGGCAAAATCAAACATTAACAAAAAGCTACAACTGTCAGCTTTCATTTGGTACCCAAATTATTTCAATATGTTAATAAATGAATAAGTAATAAATGTATCCGCGATACCCATTTTTTTAACCTGGATGATCTGAAATCTGGACTGATCGTTCATTTTTTATATCAAAATATACATATTATCATCCGCCAAATATATCAAAATTATACATGTACAGACAGCTGTAACATTCAGCTTTTATTTAGTGCTGAAATTATATCAAAATATTAACAAATGAAAAAGTTATGAGTGGATCCGTAACACCCTCTTTTTTTCCCTATATAATCTATATTGGATCCGGATCCGGATCCGCGGGATCCGCCGTTTACACCTGGCCTATTTTCATCAATTTTCGTGTTATTTTCGATATATCTCTATCTATGTAGATAACAAAACGATCTAACTTTCATAAATGCAATGTCGAATCATTTATCCATCTGAAAAAATAAAAATATCTTATATTTTTGGCCAAAAAAAAAAATGAAAAAGTGTGGAACGAACCCTGTAGGGACGACAATTTTCACATCAAAAACAAATGCAAAGTTGACGCATTTAGCGTTAATTGCAAAAAAAATGGCCCGAGAGAATTTTTTTTAAAAGCGCAATGGAATCTAAAACCAATTTAAAGCAATTTTATCAAATAAAAAAGGGGGGTCACCGTCCTTTTTTTCGTGCCACCGAAACTATTTTGAAGTCGAAAAAACATGAGAAACGTTGACGTAAAATACTAGATTGGCGTGACGTAACGAGCCGTTACTGACGTTTTCTGACGTGTCTTGTAAAGATAAATTACTAGCGTTGTAGCTTTATTATGCAGAAGTCACTTTAGATCGATAATTAGGAGTGATCAAGGTTACAAGTTACTGTTATTCGCCATACAAACGTGCATTAAAAAAATATTACGTTTTCTTCATATTAAAGAAGCTTCACAGACTTCAAGTTGTCTTCTCTCTGCCAATATTGCTTATTTATCGTGTACAAAAAAGTAAATTGCGTATCGATATAAAATATCAATTAAAGAATTAAAAGGCTTCTGGCTGAAACACACTTTAATCGTCTTCGTTTAGATTAATGAACAAAAGTCTTTAACATTATGCTTGATGAAGCAAACAAAATCTTTCTTATGAAGATTAAATGAATTTTTTAAAACATGAAAAACACTATATACTCTATATTATAGTGTTAAGTACATGTATAATTAATAATAGTTGCGTGTGCCGCAAAAAGTCTACGATTTGCGGCAGGAACGTAGAATATACATTGATTCTACGTTCCTGTTTGCGGTAATACTGACCAGGAGTTGTACAGTATTGTGGGTTTCATGGAGCGCTTACCTATAAATACATTGAAAAAAATTAGAAGGCATAAGTCAGGACTCGAACCTGTACGAAGATAACGCTAATTTACAATAATAAATTAGTTTCAACACATTTATACATTTGTATTAGTAATTTAAAGATGACAGTTCTTCGCAAACATCAGTGTACATTTACTTCGTTTGCTGAGATAATCAGATACATTCTAGTAAAATATGCTTTATATATCTGCATGGAGAGGGCATAGATAAGACACTTTATACAAAAGAGTTATGAAGAGGACACGGGGTTTCAGGGTGTATTCAGCTATTTACCTCTGATCTTTTTTCCTTGGTAATTCTATTCGCATGGCAGTCCTTTTATTGGATCATACATGTCTTGTACTTTATAAAAACCACTCCAGTCGGCTAGATATCTTTTAATTCATACCCGTATTTTGATGCCAGGGAAACGTGCGGTAAAAGCGATGTTTTATTGAATATAGCTGGTCCCACTTTGCCAAACCACTTATTTCCCTATATTTTTGGGTTAGGTTCTTAAAAAGAGGCGTACATTATATAATGTTTTTATCAATTCTTGATAAGAATACTGACATTGGGAAACTAAAAATACAGTCCCTATGGAAACTGAAGGGAAACTATTAATTTATACTAATTTATTCATTCTCGATTGCGGAACGAGTTCTTACAACTTAGATTATCGTTCTGGAGACTCATTCCAGATGAAATAAATCACGGAGAGAGAGCCAATGTGTAAATATTTGTGTCTTGCATATGGACACAACCGCCGTGGCACTGGTGGGGATCGAAACCAGGATATTCCGATCCTGAGGCGAACGCGCCCGCCTGTGCCACTACGTCTCCACTGAAGGGAAACTACAGACACATAGAATCAATGGATCACTTTGAAACTTTAATTATATTGGCGACAGTACGAGGAGTTATGTAAGAATTCTAAACATGATGAGTGTTAAAAATCCTTGCTTTTACCTTGATAATGATAGACGTCCGGAAAATATATGAGTCAAAATGAGTACACTATTCACCGGAATATTAAGCCCCCAAAACAATCTGCTGCTTGATTAACAAGTTATGTAGTGAAATACGGCATTTTTTGTTGAGTGATGGGTCAATGTCAGTTGAAAGAAGTTTAATTCATTACTATGATGTATTACGATGAATCAGTTAAAGTACAAATCTGGAACTCTCATGGCTAAACACAGTACATGGATAACAAAGAGTAACACATGAAAAACATTTTAATTCTCTTTTATAACAAATGTTTGCCTATTATATGCTCATATACTGAATTCCTCTTCCTTTCGACTACAACAACGTACGATTTGCATTTGACTAACATTCAAGTTAATATTTCATTGCATGCGTCATTGGCGTTTTTAAGACCATCTCGTCATGAAAAGAAACCGGGTTCATAATTTGTGTCCCACACATAGCATGTTTTTTCGGGTCCCACACATAGCATTTTATATTCTTTTTAAAAATCTAGCGAAACAAGTCAATTTTCTTGACCAACTTTTGTCATATGTTGCATTAGGTAAAAATACGTTCTCCGCTCTTTATACTGCGTGGTGTAACACAATTGCAGAAAATTTATAAACAATTTATACATCGGGGTCCCACACATAGCAAGTCAATTTTCTTCTCGGAAAATGCGCGGTTGCACTTTGTGTCAAAAGTACGATTTTTTTTGTACTGAAACTGATAAGCAGTGGTTGTATCTTTCCTATGGCCGGGCTCTCGTCTTTATTTGGTTAAATTCTATGCAGGATTAAGGAAGATATCATGAAAAATGTTACCTGAATCGGCGTTTGTTGTCAACATAGCCGGAAAAGTCACGTGGGATCGGTACCGTGTATCTGTGACGCTTTTTGCATAATCAAATAGGAAGCAGTCAACGTTATTAACAATTAAGGCCCATAGAAGAAAAATACACAAGGATAGATTAGGTCATTTGCTTTCGTCGAATGAGAGTAAAATGTCAAGAAAAAAATGTACGTGTCCAAAGCTGAAAAGAATATAGATGGGAAATGTGTCAAAGAACAAATTTGTGAAAGATGCAGATTTAAATGTAACACAAAATTTACTGAGAGTGAACGAAAGGAAATATTTGAAATATACTACAAGCTTCCATACTATGATCTGGAAGTGAATCATTCCAGAAGATTTACACGGATACTTCATGAATTTACCAGTCAGCAAAAAGAGTGAAGACAACATTCCAAACGACTCCAATGTGCAAACATTGTGTATAAACAGATGTAGAATAGTAAAACACTGTAATTGCCCACGTTTTGTAAAATACAAGGCTTTATTGTTTCAAATAGCACCTTTTTCTCCAATTCGTTGCTATATTTGGTATATTTTCCCATATTATAGACAGGACTATATGTCAGATAACTCTTTATTCTCAAAAAAAATATTGTAAAACTTTTATTTACGGCAAAAGAAGCTGTTTACGTTATTGATCAGTACTATTGAACTATAGATTTTTTTAAAGTAAAAAGTGTGTGAAATGTAAGGCTTAAATATAAAACTGATATATGCAACAGTATTTGTCTGTAACTTACTGCCCTGCATTCACAAACCTTTTAAATCAATTTTCTCAAAAGTATGTAAAATGCAGTTAGCACCTTATACTTCTTCGGGGGGCGCATGGTTCAAAGTGAAATTTTACTGTTTCGAAAAATAGTTTTTCAGGTGTACGTACACTGCCATTCTTACTGCAGTTGCTGACAACACCTTCCATGCCTTTTATTTGGGAGGACCTCTCAACCCTGATGAAGTTGGACAACTTGCTGTTAACATTGGTAATGAGGCAGTCCAAGGGAAGTCAACAGATATGACTATTCCTCCACTCACAGCATGTCTTAGTCTAGTGACTACCAATTTTGATTTAGCATCTATGGCATGGTAAGTTTAAAGGAAACTAGGTCAAAATGACAGCAAAATGATAATTTAAAATAAGATTAAATTTGTAGAGTTAAAGTTAAGTTACAGGTAAAATTCGCTATTTCTACTATTCTCATGTTTACATAAACAAGATATCAGGTGTGGTCAGGTGTAAAGTTTGTTAGAAAAGGTACCGGTATATGTACGCAGGTATAATCTTTATAGCAAGCCATTTTACTATTTAATCCAAAAAGAAATATCTTTCTCATTTCAAAGAGATATATTTTGATTTAGTAGAGATATCTCTGTCATGATGAGAGATATCTTTGTATCACAGAAAGATATCTCATGAACTTTAAAAGATATCTCTTCTTACAGAGATATCTGTGTAACATTATTTGAGATATAATTTTCTACTTTTGAGAGGTATCTCATAAAGTTACAGAGATATCTCTGTCAATAGAAGGGATATCAATTTTTGAAAGATATCTTGTTTTGCTATAGAGATATCTCTGGAACTGTGAGAGATATCTCTTAAAAGACAAGAGATATCTTTCAAAAATTATTTTTGAGACATCGTTCAAAGCAACAAACTGATCACCCACCGTACTTTTGTTGATTCGGTTTATTTCGTACTCGGAAATTGTTTAGCTGGGGTCAGTGCATCCCAAAGTATTATTCTTAAAAACTGAAAGCTGTTGTGTTTCTGGTCATAGATATTGTATAATTTGACATACGCAAACAAATTACATAATATTACTGAAGAGAGGAGTTGATTAGGTGACGCAATTTAAAGAGCAAGTCAAAACTACGAAAATTCGTGAAAATGAATGTCTTGGTATTTTCACAGAAAGTTATGAAAGGTTTTTAGGGATATATAAATAATGACAATAGATGTGTGAATAAACTTATTTCATCAGAAAATACACAGACAGTTTGGACCACCCATCCCACATTGATCCGCCCCTACCAAACTACTACCACAACGTAAACTCATTTATATAATAATAATTATAATTATAATAATAAGAAGAAAGATAAAAGTCTTTATTTAAAGTCGACAATGACAACAAACATAAGTTTACGCGATCTTTTCTGTGGGAGGAAACTGTGACGGAGTGTCTGAAAAGCTCGCGTGAGGGAGCGGTTGATATGACAAAAAGATGTCTTTGTACCGTAGGAGAGATATCTCTCAATTTTGCCGAGATATCATTGAAAAATAAAGATATCTTTCTAATGACAAAAGATATCTCTTAACAGCCATCATATAGATATCTTTTATCGAAACAGAGATATCTCTTATGTTTAAGAAAGATATCTTCATGACTGAGAGATATCTCACTGTTTTTAACAGATATCTGTTTTTCAGAGATACCATTAAAGGTAGGAGAGATGTCACTACACAGTAGAGAGATATCTCTATAACATTTTTTTGCATTCATATTTAGTCTACAGGTGTTACAACTATTACAAAAATGCACGCGATTATATCGGAAGTAAATGTAAAATGTCTTCAGGAATCTGTCTATACGATTCTACGTTTGAGCTTACCAAGCACTTCGTACCAGTGTGAGATTTCTGATGGATGATTGTCCGTCGTCCGTCAACATTTTGCTTCATAAGACATCTCCTCCGAAACCACTGGGCCAATGTTGCTGAAACTTGGCAGGGATGTTCCTTGCATGAAACTCTACTAAAACGGTTCAAAGAATTCCATTCGATGCAGAACTCTGGTTGCTATAGCAACAAATAGGGAAAAAAAAATCTCTGAAACATCAAGGCCTAGAGCTTAGACATTTAGCATGTAGCATTGCCTAGTGGAGAACTATCAATATTGTTCAAATTATGACCCCTGCGTCAAAATTGTTCCCGCCCGAGGGGTCACTTGATTTCACAAAGGTTAATATGGAAAAAACTTTAAAAATTTTCTTCTCTACAACTGCAAGGCCTAAAGCTTAGATATTTTGCATGTAGCATTGCCTAGTGAACCTCTACCAAAATTGTTCAAATAATAATAATAATAATAATAAACACTTTGTTATGAAGATAGCACATTAAGATATACATCAGTACAAATATGACATGACGATAATATTAATTCCAATGAGGCCTTCAATAAATACAATGACATTCATATACGCACGCACACAAAATGATAATTTTTACAAAAATGAAAAAAACATAGATCTAAATGCAATATCTTAATGAATAAGAGTACTGACGACAGACACAATATGTATGTAATATTTGATACAAAAACTTCCTGTGCAAACGTTCACAATCAAGTGTATGCATTCAGCAAATCAGGTAAGTAGAATAAGGAAAAATTGCATCTGTAATTGATTAGCTTACATAATATTTAACCAGGTTTTCCGAAGGAAAAATCCTGGTTATTAGATTGAGGTATGTCGGCGGGCGCGCGGGCGGGCGTAAACAATTTCTTCTGTGCGCAACTCCTCCTACATTTCTCAACGGATTTCAACCAAACTTTCACAGAAGTATTGTCATGAAGTGCCCTGGCGCATATTTTGTCGGGGTTTTGTGATTTGGTCATTTTTGACAGAATTATGGCCCTTTGTTTTTTTCACATATGTAATTCTTCTGTGCACAACTCCTTCTACACTTCTCAAGGGATTTCAACCAAACTTTCACAGAATTATTGTCACCAAGTGCCCTGGCGCATATTGTCGGGGTTTTGTGATTTGATCATTTTTGACAGAATTATGGGCCTTTGTTTTTTTTTTTCCACATAATGTAATATATATAGAAATACTCTTCTGTGTGCAACTCCTACATTTCTCAAGGGATTTCATCCAAACTTTCACAGAACTATAATTGTGAACTAAAAAAATTGGAATATATAATGTTCTGCCCCTGGTCGTCCGTCCGTCAACAATTTTGTGTCTCCTTATTTAAGTATATATAAAAGGGAGAATACTCTGTTATTATAAAAGGGAGAATACTCTGTT
>JAFMSR010000006.1:39256234-39270894 GCA_022818135.1 Saxidomus purpurata | reverse complement strand
GATAGCAATGCAGTTGTATAGTTATTTGATAAAAAATGTAAATTCCTTTTGTTATAAAAGTTTATCGGATGGATTTGTGTAATTTAATTACAAGTAGTAAAAATCAATACTAGAAGGTTAAGTCCGCTGTAGCCGAATGGTCTAATGCGCTGACGACCAGTTGTTTGTTTTACTGAAGAATTTGTTTGCGTGAGTTCAAAACCAGCATACACCCATCATTTTTTTTGTAAAATGTTTTTCTGTTATTTCTTAGAAAATCCTTTCAAGTAATTTTGTGCTTTTCTGTCTTAAAACGAGCACTTCATGCAGTTCACTCATGCACAAGATCATTAATGGGAATAGAAATAAGAGTTTATTTTTACGAATACACATTGTACATGTAGATTCTACTTGATTCTTTGTCTTTATTTAAAAAAAAGTTTAATAATCTACTTAAATAAGACTTTTTGCAAGAAATTATGTATGAATAAAAACAATAGACATATCATATTTTCAGGAACTGGAGAGTCTGTTTTCCGAGCATTTTGGTCGGACGCCGAGTGTTACTCCGTATGCTTCCCAGTTGAGTGATGCAAGTGACAAAGATGAAAGCGATACCAATGATGACATTGAACTGGATGTACCAGACCTTGATCACAGAGCTAGAGAGTATCTTTTCAATTCAGAAATGGAGAATGTTGATGACAGTGATGATTCTGGGAACGAACTGCAGTATGAGGGTGCAACAATCGCGCAAGATGACCCGGACTTAATCAAAGTAAGACGTTTTCAGACAGATGGCTGTGGTTGCCAAAGAGCTTGCCATACTGTATTTACAACAGCCGATATTCATAAACACATTCTGAATATGCGTGAAATGGAAAAACAAGACAAAGAAATGTACATTATGGCAACGTTAGTAGACAATGCAGACAAAGAGAAAACCAAGAAAGGAAAGAAGCGTATGAGGGTTCGGCACGAGTTTATGTTTCTTGGAAAACAAGTATGCAAAAAAACTTTCATGTTGGTCTTTGACATAGGTAAACACAGTCTGCAAAGCATTATGACCCATGTTAATACATCTGGTGTTGTGTCTAGAACTCATGGAAATAGTGGTAGGAAACCATCTAAATCACTTGTATTTGAAGACATCAAAACAGTAGTGCAGTACATTTCAAATTATGCAGATGAATACGGTATTCCTCAACCTGCTGCACCCAGAGGTCGCGATCACATTGCGCCTATATATTTGACCAGTGAAACAACAAAAAAGATAATGCATGAAAAGTATGTTGACACATGTTTGCAGTCAGTACCTCAGTGTCGCTTTGTTAAATACTCAACATTCTGTAATATCTGGACACACTGTTTATCGCATATCAGAATAGCTACTCCTAGAGACGATGTTTGTGCGACATGTGAAAAAATGAGAAAAGCGATTGTTGATTCCGTCACTGAGGAAGAAAAATTAGAATCCACGACAACTATGAAAAATCACATAATTGAAGCTCAAAAAGAAAGAGATGCTTACAATAGTTGTATTAAACTGGCGAAGGAATCTCAACAAAATGAAAACATGGAACAGTACATTCATTATACCTTTGATTTCTGCCAAAATGTTTGTGTTCCACACCATGCAAGACAGATGGGCCCATTATACTTCATAACTTTGAGAAAGGTACATATTTTTGGCTTCCGAATAGATGGAATTCCAAAACAATTAAATTTTCTCATCGACGAAAGTGAAACTATTGGGAAAGATGGCACGGCAACACACGGACCCAATTCAGTCATATCCATGATAGACTACGCTATGGAGACATACAGCTCGGGTGAGACAACGTGTACCATACATGCAGATAATTGTCCAGGTGAGATTATAAGGTCTATTTAATTTATAACATTTCCCGAAAATGAAATATTGCATATATGCTTTACATAATTTACCATATTTCACGTATTAATATGTGTCTGACCCGCCTCTGTACTCGAGTGATTAAGATTGTTGATAAGGTATCACTTAACCTCACACTAATCGAGCGTCATCAGTTTGAGCCCTATTACCAACCTGGATGTTAAAATGAGAAAGTTGTCAGTTTCTTGCGTAGGACGGGTCTCACGTACTGACTGCCCGTCTGTATATAACTGAAAACGTATTGAAATGGGCAGTCGAAAGAAAAACATCATGTACATGTTTTTGAAGAACGTTTTTAGTTTTCATAGACTTTTACAAACATTTAATCCTCAAATAAAACGTGTTTCTAAAAAGAAATCAATTGAAACTTATTGTAAGTAAATGATACAAAATTCGAAATCTTAATTAAGTGAACTTGTTCTATTTCAGGTCAGAATAAAAACCAGTACGTAATTGGATACTTTATGTGGCGTATCATGACAGGAAGACACCGGCAAATAGAGTACCTTATGCAGGTTCCAGGGCATGCAAGGTGCCTGGTTGACAGTGGATTTGCCTCATTGAAAAAACTTTATCGTCGCACTGATTGCGATTCCATAGAACAGCTACAGCACGTTGTTGACATGTCGTCTGCTACTAATGAGGCAGTCCGGTATCCGGCATGGCAATGGCGTGATTGGAAAGCATTTCTTGGACCGGTGTTTAAACCAATTCGGGGAATAAGGTACACTTACATTATCGTATCCGTTAATACGTTTTCATAAATCATTCTATAAATAAATCGAGGGGAGCGGTGGTGTGTCGTGTGAGGTTAAGGTGTCGGCCGCTCATCCCGGAGGTTGTGGGTTCGAGCCCCAATGGGGTCACGACCGTACTTCCTCATATGACACCAGTACTGGTTTTTCCAGGAAGAGGACTCGTGAGTGACTATAAGCTACAAGCGTTTTTCACAATCGAGCTAAAATAAATTAGTATAAACTATATAAACTAATGCTTACGTTTTGCTTATATGCAGATGTACATGTATGAAGCTGATACACCACTTTAGCCGAGTTTGATTTTTTTACAGCGTCGAAAATAGCATTTTTCTGAAATAGGTTTCTATTTTTCTTACTGAAATGATGGAAAATGTTACTTTTATTTCTGACTGAAATGAGGAAAAAATGAATGAAACCAAATCTAGTTTTAAAATATTAAAGCCGGGATGAAATGCGTTACTACTATTTTAGATATATTACATGTACTGTCTATACATGAGATATCGCTAAAGTTACGTAAAATACTATACTATAATGTTCATCGCAAACCCTTTAAGTTTGCTCACTTTTGTTTTTATGACATATTGCAAGTGTAGTTTCAGAAAGAATCGTTCTAGATTCGTAAAAACATAATGCACTTAAGACACGTTTTTATATTATGTTTTGATAGGAAGTACCAGTACTTTAAGATGTCTTCGGATGCACCAGGAATTGTTACTTTGAAGGAAAGCTCTGATGCATGTGAAACTACGGTGGACATCTTACGTACACGTGATTTCGTTTTTCCGGCAGACGGACTCCCAGAAGTTATACATGCCCATGGACTAAGTCAAGAACGCCAGGATTATTTATATAAAGTCGTCAGACCGTATGTGCGACCAGCATACCAGAATGTCACGTGTCCAGCTCCTGTGGTCCGTAATTGACTTACTTTGTATACCTGATACAAACTTGTATTTTTCTGCATGATCATGTTTTTATTCGTAGCGATGGGAATAAACATGAATTTAATATGATCTTTTCTTTGTTTGCTAGCTAGAAGTGAGGTTTACACATACTTTAGTTGTACACTAATCCGTATGAAATATACAACAGTTACTGTCAGTATAAAATAACTATTCTACATTCCCGTTAGGCACCGATAACGTTCCCCGGTAAATATGTTTGAGATGAAATATTAAATTTGAATTGTATTTTTCTAATGTGATGGTGACAGTCTCTTAATACTGGAGTAAATCGATAGAACAGTTGAACACACTGTATATTATAAGTAATACAGTAACGGACTGTTTAGTAAGTATTGGTCGGAATCGGTGGCCCCAGACAAAAGTTTTACTTGAAAATGTTTCTTGTGAAATATAAATTGTTAAGATAACCGGTTAGTTAATGTCATACAGGTTTATTTGTGATCAATAAACACTTTCATGTGATTTGGCAGCCAAATTAAGCTAGCCTGAAGTTGTTGACGTCATCGTCCTGAAAATCTTTTTTGGCGCATTACGGACGACGTCATGACGCAGAATGCGCGTAGTACTAGGTGTCTTTAAACCTTCATAAAATTAAAATTTATTGGTCTATAATCAAACGGTTTTTAATTTCCTTGATCAAAAGGTCTGAAATATCAGAAAATGTCAAAACCCAAAAATCGACTTTTTTTCCATTAAGCCCGGTTTTCCTGGAGAGCGGCCCATATGTTTTTATCCTCTGTCATATGTCTTATTCTATATGCTATCATGTTCTGTCATATGTCTTATTCTATATGTTTTCATCCTCTATCATATATCTAATCCTATACACTGTATGTTTTCATGTTCTGTCTTATGTTTTCATGTTCTGTCATATGTTTCAAATGGAGAAGTATAGAAAAATGGCCATGATACAAATCAGACAGGGAATTGTTTTCTGGAACAATTACGTTTATAAATTACTCGGAGGCCTAATATTATCTTATTTTCACAAACAGTAATCTATCTATTACTTGTAGCATCTTAATTCAAAATGCAGTTTGGTCATTTGGAAAGCTAATATAACTGTAAATAATGTTATACGTACAAGTGCTTTCAGTATTACCTAGTATAAGGGAAAGATTCTGACTATTGCAGCATTGTATTCTATATTTGTTGCAGGAGATTATGAAGTACCTCCATATATGACGAGAAGGAATCTTATCTGGACTTTCAAGAAGGGCGCATCGTCTGCTAGTTCACAAGCTCATGTAAGATATAAAAATTAACGTAATGATGTTTGTAGACATTAAATATGTATAGATACGCCTGTGTTATTATTCTTGAAAAGCTGATAGTTATGCAACCGTATGTTATATTTTGTTGGCACACTTTACACAATTTAGATGAAATACATATTTATTAGATATACAGTGTATCATCGTGACGTTAATAAGTGCAAAGAATAGCAACTGAACGCATGTACTTTGTTCGATTACATTCACTAACTTTAAGGCCTTCAGTACCGAGAACATACTTTATAAAGACACAGTCTAATCAAGATACGAGGCCGCCTGTCGTCTTTTTTACAATATTCGTGTAAGAAATATGTCCTTTTATGTTCACTCAATGAATGTAGGTCAAGTTTGTGTAAACTATTGACGAACTACTTTTACTTATAGCTTATGGCTTAACTTAGCTTATAACGGTGATTGAAACTACACAAAAGACCAGCCGAATCACCTCATATTAGAGTGATATAACATACATTTAGTACATTGCTGGTATTACATGCATTTACATTGCCGATATTTTCCTTTCTAGTCAGGTTTTGCAACCCGTAATCATTCATGGCCTGAAAAAGGGAATGCTTTTGGATCAACATATTCTAACAGGGTATGTACAAACTAAGTGGTTATTTTAAAATAAAAACTTATTACACAATGTACATAATATACTTTAAACTACATGTACTGTTTTCTACGGCTTTAGTGTATATAGTTATATTTGGTTAGGAAAATACTCAAAGCTTTTTTTCCAAGAATCTGGCATGAAAAGCATATGTTTATGTATGTGAAATAAACGGATGTAAAACATTTTGAATAAGACGTAAATAGCTGCAAAACATGTGAAAAAAGAAAATTATGTATAAAATTAATACTGATAGCACACTCATAATGATCATCGTTATTGTACGTTTATGCTTATAGATATCCTTGCAATAAAGATGTACGATGATGACATAAAAATCTAATTTAACGACAAAAAACAGCATTTCATTTTTAATATTTCTTGATGTCTTAATAACCATGTCACTTGATACGAATGCACTGATATAGTTTTATCAAACCCTCTTATTTTACAGCCTGGAAGTAGACCAAACTAACAGAAATATGGCGAATCGAACAAACTAGAGATACAGGAACAATTGGAGAGAAACTACTCTCAGAATACATAAATTGTGCAGTGTGCTAAAAAAACTGTAGTACAATATTTGAACTATCAAGTTTCATTTTTACCGTATAAAATGTCATACCTTTACTATATTTACATCTGTTTCAGTAATCCCCTTTAAAGGTCCACTACTAAGCGAAAATTAAGTGACAGTTATTTCAATGGCATGTACATTACCTTATGCAAGACACTAAATAATGAAGATTGGCAGGTTTAAATTTACAGAAAGTGTTTGGAACACAAAGAAAAGTATGTGTATTATGTTGAAATCTCAGTGAATCGACAAAATGACCACCCAGGTCTTTTTAACTTTCTTCATAATGCATAGAAAAATAATTATACATGTACTGTGATTTATTTAGAATTTCTACATACCAACTTTCATTTTTATTAAAAATAACTTATTTCTGTGCTTTTTAAAGTATATTTGAATTTTCACTTTCCTTAGTATTGGACCTTTAAAAATAGCTAATTGTTTTAATAGTTATGCAGAGTAATAAAGTTGTCGTTTGCTTGCAGAGAGAACAGTAATTTAGTAGTGCCTGTATGAACTTGCTTGTGCCTTTCGTATAGTAATGTTAATCTCGATTTTAAATGTATTTTATAGCATATTCCTTAATATTATTGCTTTTCAATAGATAAATCCTCTTTACATGTTCGTCGCATTTCCAAAAAGGAATTTATAGTTTCTTTGTTGTTCATTGAGTATGTATTCAGTTTCAGGTTTAATAATGTAAAGAAGTTGAAAAACCTCTTACTATTTCAATATAATACGGACTGAGGATCAGGTAACAAACATGCTTTCAGACTTTATTATTTTAGACAATATATGAATGTGTAATATATGTGTAAAGGAAACAAAAACACACATAATTGTTTAGACATAGCTTGCTTAAAGCAAAATTATAAAAAGCTGCTCTTATTGTTGGCTCAATCGTATTATATTGTGTTATATATCATTGAAAGCAACATACTCTTTTGCTGTTTCTTCTTCAGCATTAATGTTCTTATTGTAAATGAACAACTTGAACCGCAAAACGATGACAGTAGAACAAAGTTATCATATTATTTACAATTATAAAGAATTCTTTTGTAAATAGAACGGACAATATTGTCTTTATAATCTCTACTTCTTTTTCTGAAAATTGAAATACATGTACATTAATTTTGTTATTGAAATGCTGACATCGAATTTCCAATGTTGCTGTATGCCCGTTCCAACCGCATTTTGGTCATTTTTACAGGCGGGCAGTTTACCTAGCAATCGAACTAGACTCCTGTCCTCCGTGGGAAACTTCAAATTTTCTCACATAAAGAGACATGGTCGGTAGCAGAGATCGAACCCATGTCCCCAAATCAATAGGAGATTAAAGTGATTTCAAGTCAGCGACTTTAACTACTCGACAACGGAGGCGGACCTCGGATTTGCATTTGTTAAGATAAATCTGCAAATTGTGTAGACCTAGACACCTCGCTGTGGAGTTTTAGTAAAAGCATCATCTACCGTTCTGTAAAAAAATAATTTATAGATAACTTGTCTACATTTAATCCTGTCCTATTGTACTATCGTGTTGGAAAACATTGTGACGGTAATATTTTACAGCCACAACAAAATTCCAAAATGAAAATCGGGTGTGAAACTAAGCCAACTCTTGATGAGCATTCAGTTTATTGTCCAACAGTAAAAGGCATTTTTACATAAAATTTACTTCAATATGTTTTTGAGATTTCGCAGGCATCTTTGATACCATTTTGATATGTCTATATGTCTAACATAATACAATTTGCAGGAAACTAATGCTCACTTTCGAGAATTGAATTTTTTAACAGCTGAAAAGATGAATTAAAAGTCAACGTTTTTTGTTTTCAAAGATATAACATTAAACAGATTTTCCGTTATTTATTATTTCATATTACATGTATGAATGCTTTGTTTTACTATATGTATGAGTCTCATAGTATTGTACTATTGTAAACCACATTATTTCATTGTAATGACATGAATGATTAAAGGTTTTTTTACTTGATTATACCTATGTTAAACATTAACTTTTTTCCTGACCACCTTTAAATCTTTCAACTTTCTTTGCATGGTATGGGTCACATGTGTTAAAGTTATGTATAAAAAAACATAAGTTAAAACATTATATGTTTTCATTTTTCTGGCAAAATTGAAGTTCCTTACTATTTTAGTATGTACAATATCATTTATCAACCTGTATCTGTTTTAACTATAGATATTCAATAGCTCATTATATAAAGACAGAAGTTAGTCTATAACTGTCTTACAGGCTCTATGTATTGTTTGCAGGCGTGTATATGTAAACATAGATCAGACAGTACGTTTTACTCAGTAATCAGATCATACTATTTGGGAATGTTATTGAAAATGAATGGGTAAAAATCATTTTAAACACTTTAATTGGATGAAAATACAGACCAAACACTAAAATGTTAATGGCTACATCAAATACGTTAAATCGTGTTGCAGTGTTATGTAATGTGGACCCTTGATCTGACTTTAACCTGTTATAGCCTATAGGGTTTAAGTGTGCTAAATGAGATACAATGTACATTAAAATACCTTTATACCAAGACGAATAAGTCTTTTTTTTCTTTGATAGTTTATAAGTCCCGGCCGACCCTGGGACTTCTCCCTGGGTGAACTTGCCAAGACTCCTTACAGGCGCAGGTTGTAGAGAGACTGATGCAGATACAAGGGAATCCGGGTACCAGACCCTAGCTCGTTTAAGAATAGACCCCTTAGTTCTTTTACATGCCCGATGTATAGCACTGATACACGTAAGACAACCTATGGGTTTAAAACCAGTTCATCACTAAACAGGTTGGAAACACTGAAAAGCGTTTTCTGACATTTCTAGGCCCCGGGACCAGTACTGCAGTATGTGCGTGATAGCCACGTACACACAAAACTTTAACCAAATTTTCTAGGTGAATGCAGTCAGGAGTTATCTATCCTAATTGTTTGATACCCCTGAAGACTGTATTGAAGTTTTATATCAATTTCATAAGTATTTACAGGATAGTGCACTGCATACAAAACTTCAAACGAGGGCCATAATTTGGATTAAATTCATACAAGAGAATAATTGAAACAGTTAAACGTAACAAGAGTTTGTTGATTGCGTCGTAAAATAGTACGATACCTTAAGAAACGTTTTTTTTCATGGATACGTGTTTTCAATTCAATGTGAAATTAGCTTACAAATAATACGTAAAATATTCCCTTTGAGAAAACAGAAAAGGTTAAAACATGAAGAAACTAGTAGGGCTGCAACGATTCAGGTACCCTTCGGTTCGGTTCGGATTCGGTTAATACCCTTTCGATTATCGAATATTCGATTCGAATATCTACATCGATAGATAACATGAAATAATATAAGAAATTCTTCAAACTTGACTTTTGCAAGGCCAAATTAATTCATTTTCCTGTTATTAAAATAACTTGAATGAACTTGCTAGTTTAAATAGTAACTAGCTGACTAGGAACTAGGACATCAAAACATTTAATTGAAACTGAGACAGTAGTCATTATTTTAAAAATGTCGGCAATTCCTATCTGACCAGATGTTGTTGGCTTGCACAAGACTGTAGTTCTAACCGTTTGACTGGGAGTTTGACTCGACGTTTTACATTTACTTTCAGTTTCAACGTTACGTTTTCGTTTCAATGTTGCATCATACTTGTTGTTGTTCCCGATCGATACCTTAGATATTCGCTACAGACTCTGCAGATAACGTTCAATTTATCAATCACACCATACTTTTTCTCAAATGCGTAATGTCGCCACACACCGGACCTTAATGACGCCGGTGGATCGACCAAACACTTTTTCATCCGCCATGCGTGCTGATTGGACAATAATAATATTTTACCGCGGGCGTACTTGTTTGACACTGCCTAGACGTACCGAACCGAAATATCGTACCCCAAATCGGATAACCGATTCGAAGCCATGGACTTGGATATATTCGAACTTCGGTGATTCGTTGCAGCCCTAGAAGAAAGTATAAACAAAACCGGTATGTAAGATGTAACAAAAATAATTCAAGATATTAATGCGTTATCCTTGGTACTGATAATGAAAAGAAAAGTCTATATTGACCGTTATGTATTTGTTTCTGTCCAAACAGTATGAAACTCGTTATTTATGTCCTTTGGTGTGCTCACCTAATTCCCGTATGTTTAAGGACGAAATTTCAAGCACCCATATGTGTTTCTCAGAGCAAGTTAATTATGCAACCTTAATGGACGGGTTGTGCTTAAATTCAGTCGCAATGCAATTAATTCCGATTACTTACTATTTACGAAGTTTGTCTTAATTGGAACACTGGAAGTCACAGTTTTGAAAAGATATTTTGTTAAACCTTAATTACTAAAATATTGCTGAAATTAGTTTATAGTGTTGTATTTCATAAAGTCATAGCGTAAATAAACCTTTATGACTTTCCCAATAAAAACATTAAGTTCAGCACAAGTCATATTTGTGCGCATTTTAAATATTTCATTGTTATAACCTATACACACAACTTAATGCGTTTCCTGTAAGCTCTTACTCATATTCCATAAATAGATAGAGCATAATTGCATGGGAAGGTGTACTATCACGTTTTAATTTCACAGAAAGGACACCAAAAGTGATATTTTCACTGAATGGTCAGTGAGTTTATCGGGATATAATCCGCCGTTATATTTCGATAAACCACCGAAAAACATAAAATAAAAAATAAACTTCTGATCCTGTTTCATAACATTTTCTTATAGTTTGTCAAGACCTACTTGCAACTTGAGAATAAATGTTAAAATAGTTAAAGTATGTATATTTCGGCGTCTTAACCGCATGCCTATTTACGTTATATACAAAAACAACAACAAATTTGTGATAAAAATAGTTATTGGTAAGATATAAAAAATATTCGATAAACTTATAATTCAGTCATATTGAATTTAGTTCTGAAAATTAGAAAAAAGTAACTACTATGAATCATTGATAGTTGTCATCGAAATGTTTTAGTTTTGCTGAGTCTTTGACTCCGTCAAACTCTAAAACCAACTGAAAATAATCAATTTTTGTTTGCATGACGAAAATCTTTCTTTCGAACCTTGAATTAACTTACTAAACAGGAAGATTTGCTTTTGTTGTCTATGGTAAAGTTGGTAGATTTGAAAAGAGTCACTTCATATTGCACTGAAGTCACATACAACAGTTTTGTTGTATTGATTAATGAATAAGTACAAAAATCAACACAATCTACAAGTGGCGTTCGAAAGTACTAGTAACATTTTAAAAGTGTATATAATAGTCGCTATAGCGATACAATGTTAACGTGAGCGGGACAAACTCGCGGCATTATCATTAACTGTTCTAAACGCAAATGGAAATTCATGAAAAAGAAGTCAACATTTCCCCTTAAAATGTGTTCTATTAAAACATTTAGTTGCAAAACGGTACATTATTGTCATTATTTCGTTGTTGTAGTTTCAAAAACAAGAACGACCAATATCATCACAGGCAAGCATTGAAATGTGTTTGCAAACACTTTGTTTCAAAAACAGGAAAGTAAGTCAACAAGGCGGGACGAATTTTGACCCAAGGGACAAACAAGCTTATTCATTATAAAGAAGTTTTTAAAGTTAAACTATATACTTTTTGTGTTAACCATATACCTCCTAAGGGCGTGACTACTTTTGACATCATGAGAACGCCCTTTGCTTTTTTAGACAATAAATTTTGAAAGTTTGTCTTAATTTTTGGCAATAGCAACTAAAGATGTTAATGAATGGAAATTTATAGAGTAACCTTGGCGGAGCTTAATGTAAGAAACATCTCTGCCAAGTAGTATTTACATTGACTGAGTGCTTTCAGAGAATATGTCGTTTAAATAAAAAGGTGCACGAACGGACAACGTATACGGACGCCGAACGCTGAACAATCAAAAAACCTCACTTTGACTGACAATTAAAATAAAAACAAAAAAAGGAAACAGGACATGTCAAACGTTATATAAGAATGATATGAAATATCATATATACATGCATCGTACATTAACATTTCTTTCTAGATATTGTTGGTCTTTCGGTAATGTTTTAACAATAATAATTGACGTAACTCTAAAACGACTAAATGTGGGTATCGGTTAAATTTACTCCCATGCCTTTTCCTTGGTTTAAATCAAAATATACGCCAACTTATACAAATGGTTGAACAGGCATAAATCTCAACGAGCGAAAGATTTGAAATGTTTACATTTGTTTCCTTTTTAACCGAAGATATCATATTTAGAAACACCTAATTATTATATGTCAGTGAGCAACAGCTGTTTAAACCCTGAACTGACTTGCCGCAAGTAGTGTAGTATGTTGACGGACTGTCGGCTGATGGTATATGAGGCCTCATAAGCAAGACAGATAAATAAAATTTATGGCTCGTACAAGAATTCATTAAATCAAGATTCAGCAAGAATTGCTTTGAAAATTGATCAATTAATGAATCTTCAGAATCTAGCTCTTATTATATTCAGTACTCCTCTTTCCATGAATAAATCTTTGGACATATTTACGTTTTCCGTTGAACAAGAAATTATGTACTAAAGCAGACACATATACATGTACCGGAGTGTCAAAAAGTAGGACAGGCTCTTTTCGTCACACAAGAATATTATCTTTTAAAAATATAAAGTGTACAGTACTCATACAGACACAAAAAGAAATTACGTGGTTTTAGATGAAGCCATATAATTAAAACGTTTAGTATTAATAAATGTGTATGGACCGAACAAAGATAACCCTATATTATATGTGAAACTATTTTGTGCTATTGATAAGGTTGGAGATTATTCATATATAATAATTATGATAGGTTGTTGATACTATAATTTGTTGATACATGTTGATTTTGATTATGAAAATTACAAATCTGTCAATAATAACAAACAAGCAAGAAATCTATTATTGAACATAATTAAACTTGTTGTGATATCTGCATGGAATTCAATGGAAATTAAAGGAAATACTCATGGAGAACCAATCCTATACAGGGGGCTAGATTAATATTTTCTCTGTCAAGTCAAGTGTGAAATAGGGAAATAGGCATAAGCTATAAATCTGATTGCCTATATTACAATTATCAGATCACCTGCAAATAATATTTTACCCCCCACCCCCCCCTTCCCCTGCCATCCGCTCACCCCAAACCAAAACAAATAGTAAACAAAATAAAAAGCAGTGCCTACATCGCTTTGATTATATAGAAGGAAGTAATGTAAATTATAAATTCAATTTGATTTACTTGTTGCTATTAATAACGGCGTTCTTTCCCTATATAGAAAGCAAATAGAAACCATTCAAAACTGGGGGAATAGCCAAGTCATAAACTACTAATATTCGAAAACTGCGTTTTTACTACAGAGATGTACTGTCTTAAAATATTTCTGTGGATGTGTATTGTGGCAGCCGGAGTATTTACCGGGTAATTATGAAAATATTGAATTTAATTATATAGCACTTTCTACTATTTTTCGCATTTAAGAAAGAAGATGTTAAGTATCTTTTTCATTTTAAGACATGACGTTAACAATATGCACCTGAAATGTTTCCTTATTCATAAACGGCATTTGAGTCTTTTGCTGGAATGATAGATTACAAAAGTGCGTTTATACCACCTATTCAATTATGGTGGTAAATGGGAAAATGTGCCTGGAAACAGTGTAAGAAAATTTGCACGCATATGGCAGTATAAGAATATTGGCACGTTTAAGACAGTGTAACAGCATTTGCTTAATAAAGTGTGACAAGTTGAAAATTAAACTAGAAAGAAGCCCTTGGTACTGTAACAACACTACAAGATGTAATTCAGTTAATAAAAATGCAATAATGTTAACCATATTTTTACTGAATTGCAGCCAACTACTTGTGACATTATAAAACTTTATTTATGCTCGACTTCTTTTAAGAAGGAAATGTTTATCACCTGTACTTTTGTAGATATGAAAAACATGAGCGAAGTAAGGGGACATTGCAAGATGTATATTATATTATATTCGATTGTAAGTTTTCATAGGTTCAAACATTGAAAGTATTTCGGAAAAAAAGGGATGTCATTCATCATTTACAAGTAGGGCCTACTAAACAAAATGGACTGAAAACACTGTGTTGATGCGGTTTAGAAAACGAATATGTGCATGCATGTGTGATGAAAGTAATTTGAAACGTATACGAAATATATATATTCAAAACTTCAACAATAAAACAATTTCTCTTCCTTTTTCGAAATCAAAATAAGTTGATCATAAGGAAGTTATACTTCACTCGTAAAACATAAAAGTAAGCTAACTGTATATTCTTTAATAACTGGGTCTCAAACTTATACAAAATATAGTATACTAATTAGTACTAAATAAGTAAGGCCTTACTAATCAACTTAAGGTAGGTCAGTACCTTTCGTCTGTAAAATTAAAAGTTGTCAAATTTGTTTGAAATTTGGTACATGCTTACAAAATGTATATCGTGTCCATCTGCGTTGCATGGTAACGTTCTTATTCATGGGACATCACATGACGTCATTTAGCAACGCCATCTCGCGACAGCGTA
>JAFMSR010000006.1:39230934-39255734 GCA_022818135.1 Saxidomus purpurata | reverse complement strand
TAACCGGAGCACCACTTAGCAGTACAAACAGAAAGGATAAAGATTAAAAATTTAAACGAAACCAAAACATTCTAATTTTAAGACCGCTATAGCAAAATTATACATATTGTACAGGTATAGGATTGGGATGTAAATGTAAAATGAACACATTTAATTTCATAATCATATGTTCAATATTACAGCAATATATTTATTACAGCACATCCAGACGATTGCAAGTACGTAGGGAGGGAGACAATCTCGCCAAAACACAACAATAAAGGTCCCGACTGTCTGATGATCTTGTTTGTTCACATACAAAAAGAAAAGTGGTCCTAGAATTTATTGAAACTTAATAATCACTCAAGAACGACGAATGTTACTGAATTTACATTTTGCCTTATAATTGAAATAATGTTTTATTACATAAATCTACATTGACTCTGAAATTGAAGATTTAGATTGTTTTATCAGTTGAAAAAATAAATACATGAGTTAAACGGCACAGGAATAAAACCACAAGTGCGTAACGGTTCAAGGCGTCTAGTCACATTTCCGATCCGTGAGGCTTTGACTGTGTCAGTCAGGTCCAAACTCCACATGTACCAGTGGTTTTAATCCAAATCCACAAAAATGCGTCAAATTTTGTACAATCCTCTATGTAATATGTATTTCGAGAATAATTACGTTATTTCGACCGAGAATTGACGTAATTATTCGAGTTAACAGTATTCTGTTACGCTATTACAGTACTGCCAACGGTAATTTTTACCATTTTTGCGTTTCGGTTGCGTTCCGGTTACGTTCCGGTTGCGGTTCGTTTGCGTTCCGGTTCGGTCATATCGGTCCATAACCGTTCACCGGACCGTTCACCGGACCGATGACCGCAAAGGACCGGTAAGCGAACCGTTTCAATCGGTTTTAGCGGTTCTGTAATTTGATTGGCTGACTCTGCTTGCTTTAATTTTTTCGTTTAAAATTCGTTAACCAGTGACAACAGTAAGCGCTTAAGCTACACTCGTAGTTTTTGGACGGTCCTTGATAAAATCCCCTTCAAATCAAATAAAATCAAATCAACGTTAAGCGCTATTTTATAGGAAAAGAAAAAAAGGTGGTAAATTGCCAGTTGGTATAAAACGTATAAGTGGATTATCACCTGAATGGTCAAACAACGTTGCGTATTCAGTGGATCTTATTAAATCACCATGGAATCAATATCAGCAGGCAAACTGTACTCAGAGTTGTAAGGAGCTTCAATCGGACAGGATGTGTACGCAGGTACATGTAAACATGATGCAATAAAGCTCCTGTTAAATATAGCTTGCCCTTTTTCCTAGAAAACAAGTTATTTAAAAAAAACATCTTGCTTGTCGTTATGTTTTAGCTTGATCAGGCTATTTTACTCCGAACAGTATGAACACGGCCATTAAGAATTCACTGGCTGAGTGAACGGTTGGACTGTTCCATAGATGATATCAGATTTGTTCTGTCATACGTAGTTGTAAGGTGAACAACTACAATATATCAGCCTCTAAACAATGGTAACATCTTTTGCCTTTGAAGTCTTTATTAGCCTAATTAATTTGGCTTTTCAGTGTGACCCCTTTCACAGATCTGATATTTATAATTGTCTGACCATCACGAATAATTTTAATGTGTTTCAAAATAAGTGAAAAGTGTAGTTTCGGTATTGGGCACAACCGGCGCATTATACACAATTTACCTGTTTACTTACAAACTTCCACCCTAAAATGAAGATTTAAGAAATCACGTTAAATGAAAACCGTACATTTTATGAAAAATTTCACCTCTGTTTAAAAATCGGTATGTTTAAACATAGACATGCAAGTTCACACATGCGGCATGATACACCGTTTATTTTCATATTTCACCGATTAATGCAGGTGTATAGATAGGTAAATGTAACGTATTCACTAGATTCATTCTTTGAAGATAATTGTGAATCATGAAATGACTGACTCTATTTATTATAATAAATGCTCATTCATAAAAGGTGGCTTATTCAATATTCTAGTTACAGGTAAAAAAACTTAAAAAATTATTTTAGAAACGAATATTTTACATTGAACGCTTGGGGGGCTTCCAGTCAATCACAAGTATTTATGCAAATTAGGCGAGAGGTCAATATCTCACATATTAGAGAAGTCGCGTGCCATAAAATTACGTAATGATTACGCAATTTTATTGCCCCTACATCCGTTTAAATCGAATCGGGAACCCCTCGTCATTCAGCATGTGTATAAAGCATACACTTATTTGTAATACTATTGTAAAATTTAATAATGAAAAAAATATCACAATAAAATTATATTTGATCAAAAGTGATACGTAATGCGGTTTATAGAGATTTGAGATGAAAACGTACACACCGGGCACAAACTTAAGATAAAAATATTTCAATATATGCAGTATTTTGAATACTCTCTAAGGTCAATTTTTAACATAAGCTGTTTTAGAATTCACAGTTCGTTATAACAGGTAAGCAAATCATTGCATTTTTATTAAATAATAACAGCGCCGCTCAAAATTAAACGCAGGTCGGTACTGGGTCCAGTCAATGTCTTTCAAATAGTCCAATGACCTAGGTCGGTATGTCACATGGAACTGGAGAAATGAATTGTCGTGTTGTAGTTGTAATTGCAGAGGTTGGAAAAAAAACTGAACTGAACGTTTTTTTTATATAACTCCTTTATACGATTGAGTACACGTCGGTTCCAAGATAAAAAAATTAAATGTGTATGTGTGCGTGCGTGCGTGCGTGCGTGTGTGTGTGTGTGTGCGTGCGTACGTGCGTGTGTGTGTGTGTGTGTGTGTACGTGTGTGGATATGTATGTAAATTTCGAAGCACTTGCACGGGTACTTAATATTTTGTTTAACATCTCACTAGGTGTCAAAATAGAGTTTCTTCCCGATCAAAGCTATTTTTCATAATGCACAGGTAAAAACCAGGTAGTCTTAATACTCGTATCTTATGTCGAAGAAATGAAACCGATTATTACATTAATAAAAAGAAAAGAAAAAACACGCAAGGTCTGATCTGTGTGCAGAGTATTAATTGACAACATCTGTAAAATTATACCACTCAAACGGAAAAGTTTTTTCCACAATAAATCCTTATTTCTTCTAAAATGTTAAATTTACTTTCAAGCAATGTTGATAATGTTACAAACCAGCTGCAATTTTGAAGGAAAATATGGTTTAAGAATGAAACATTATATACATTTTAAGGCATTCAACATCAAGCGTTAACTAGAGTATGTAAAATCTATTTGATATATTGGAAAGGAAACTGTTCTATTTCTCAAATAAGAAAATACCGAAATCAAAAATCAGTCTTTATCAGATCAGCAATAATTGATAGGGAATTTTAGATCGCAAAATAAAAAAGTGAATGTACTATTTACCGGGGACATGTAGGTCCGCCTTTTACGTTTTTACGTCAACAATTACTACCAACGAATCCTATTTCCAGCATCCGCTCTTTACCTTAAATTCATTAATGACTGAACATGCGACTGTAATGAAATCGTTCTATCTAGTTAAAACAGTATTATTTTTATTGTAATTATTGTTATTATTATGTGAATGATAATGTTGAATGTTCTTTATCTTCTGGTAGAAATGGTAAAAATTAAAACATAAGTTTTGCGGCACCAACGGGTCGTACCGATTATAGCCTCTTAAAAGGATGGTGGACCCAATAAGCATAATTACAAACAAAAAACTAAGTTATGCGGCAAGTTCAGTATCTCCCTATGGCTATATTTAAGGACAATCATCAATGATTTATGACCCTGTCCGTTATTGACGGATACAACCGAACTGTAGTTCTTTCCCGAAACTTATCGACTACCAGCTCAGCGCTTGACACTTTTTCTGCCGTATGTCTTATCGTGCTTTACATGTCACGCCTTCCTAAATGCTGATTGGTGAATTCTCACGCTTATAACCACGTGATGGCAACGGTTATAGTAACGTTTCGTTTCAGTTGGTAAATGCTATTTTTAACTGCAGTGAACGGTTACAATGGGTTCTAACGGTTTATAACGGTCCAGTCCGGTCTGGTCCGTTCCCGGTTCGTTTCCGGTCCGGTAGCGGTTCTAAATGGTTCCGGTTGCGGTTCGGTTGTAAAAATTACCGTTGGCAGTACTGTATAATTGTTCTCTATTGTAGATAGATCGTGTTCTCTATTACAGATAGATCATAGTTAAGCTTTGCCAAAAACAGCACAAATGATCAGAAATTCAGAACATAGTTTTCCTATAGAACAAGTAGTTTAAGTTAAAAATACTCCATACTTTTAATAATTACTGGCGAAGGAGGTTGACTGCTGTCAATTACTTACCTTGACAAGTTAAACCATCAGAACCTAATTGAAATCCCGGATCACAGTAGCATGTGTAAGAGCCTGGTGTATTTTTGCAGTAAACCCCACACTGATTCGGTCCTTCAATACACTCGTCAATGTCTGAAAGATAATAGTTATGTTAAATGTATTATGATGTCGCCAGATGACTGGTCCTTTGAGCTGCATTCTGCTATATTTGTACATCACATACATTTCATTTTAAACTTGATTTTTTATTTGTTTTTTTTAGCTTTTCTTAGCACATAGGATTGTTTACTAATTTTGCATGTTCAAAATGTTCCCGTTCAAATTATTCTTTAGTGTTCCACTAAGATATTTCTAACATATTGATCAACGGTTTTAATTTACGGTATTAATGTATCATAAAAGTTCCACTACATTTCAAAGAACCCTGTTAAACTTTTGCATAACATACCTTCACATTTCCTCCCGTCAACAGCTAGGGCATAACCTTTACGACACGAGCATTGATATGAGCCTGCAGTGTTTGTACAAACATGGCCACACCCTGACGTGCCGAGCGTACATTCATTTAGATCTGAAATAACAAGTTCGTTTCTAGAAATGCGATGATTTGTGCAGATTTAACATTTAAAAGACTGTAGCTGTTTTATATTTCTCTGACCTGATATTGGCAAGGTACCAATTCCCATGTAAAACGAACAGAACCGGATACATCTAACCCCATGCTTATAAATATTTGCTCATGTTGAGTTTGGGCACAAACGATTTTACCTCCTAGTATGAGAAACTTAAGAGCTATATATTGAATATTTACGGAAAACTTGAATTTATAAAATGTCATAATATCTTATTGAACCAAAATCTGAGCATGAAACTCAGTCGGGCACGAATAAATGTTTAGTAAGCACAGGGCCTTATCTCAATGCTAAGGCGATCGATCTCAAAAGAGCACAAGCAATCTTGTATCTCAATCTCATGGTAACATAGAACAGTATAACTAATTACCGGAGCAGGTTTTCCTGTCACTGTTTAACTTGTATCCGCTTCTGCAGTCGCAAGAATAAGATCCTATGTTGTTTTTGCAAACTTGCGCACAACCGCCATTATTGTTGTTGCATTCATTCACATCTGTAATATACAGTCAAACTTTTTAATCTGAACGAGTTTCAGTTTTCTATATCAAAACTTATCTATACGATATGTAATTACAAAAACATACTAATAACTAGCACTAAACAACTCCTAGTGAAATGGCTGATGAGAACACGGAAACTGCTCATGGAACGGAGACGAAGAGTAATCTTTCATCTATTCGGTCAAACATGTATTTCCCCATTGCATGTACAAACAAACTTTAAAGCTATTTTATCTAATCAGCACTGATTTAATTAGGGCTGATATTTGATTTCTTAAGACATTTTTCATAATGCACGTTAGTTACTTTTTTATATTTCAATGTCTAACCTTTGTTACTTTTACGGCAGTTCTTAGTCGTGCATAAGAAATGATAATCATACTTTTACTCTGTGTAATTAGTCGTAATATAATATTCTGTGATATTGTTGTTGTATTATTTAAATAGTCTCCTACAATTCTTGGATAGAACGTCCAGTAACATGTATTTATATTTTTACATGTATATGTTTACCAATATGTACAAATATTGGATGAGACTGAAATAAACTATTAAACTAATGTATGTGATAATGCTATATGTAATGTACATATAATATGTGATAATTCTATAGGTTACGTTACTTTTAACATATACATGTATTCTGTGATAATGCTTTAGATATGCTTATCTATATTGTCTCCAAAAATTGTAGTGACAATGCTATTAAAATGTTAGGCCACATTGACACAATTTGTTTCATATACTGTATGTAACGTGACTGAAATAAAAGAGAACAAGACCTGTCCTTCACAAGTGACTTATGCCCCCGAAATAGGTGTCTCACAGTCTTTGTCCTCTCCAAGTCCAATTGTGGTATGTAATTTTAAAATCCATGCAACATATCGGCTTGATGTGCTAGACATTTGTGCCAAGTAACTTTTAAATCCTTCAATGCATGACAAAGTTACAGACCGGACACGAATGTGTGCATATATACAGAATGCCATTACCTTCAAATTCTAAGTGTGACTTTGACCTTTGAGGTAGGGACAAGGAACTTGCACGCAACGCGCCTCTTGATGTGCTAGACATTTGTGCCAAGTTATTTTAAAATCCTTCAATGCATGACAAAGTAACAGTCCGGCCACAAATGTGTGCATATATATAGGATTCCATTACCTTCAAAATCTAAGTGTGACCTTGACCTTTAAGGTAGGGACGTGGGTCTTGCACGCGACACGTCATCTTGATGTGCTAGACATTTGTGCCAAGTTATTTTAAAATTCTCCAATGCATGACAAAGTTACAGTCCAGACACGACTTTGTAAGTTGGGACGCACAGACGGACGGACAGACAGACAGATGGACAATGCGATTTCAATATGCCACCCTTCGGGGGCATAAAAACAAAATCGTTCAATCCTAATTTTAAACATACTAAAACATTAACAAGTTAACACTGTCTCTCTGACATAATATGTTTCATTTGATATTGAGAGAGTGACGTAGACATACAGACCAATACAGCTTTTGAGATTCGAATTGAGTGTGTAGCCGGATCTGCACGTGCAGCGGTAGGAACCGGGGGTGTTTACACAGCTGTGCTGGCATCCATGTGTAGTACCATAACACTCATTAATGTCTTTGTAAAGAAACATATTCACATACAGTCATACAAATGACATTGAAACAAGCTTGAGACTGTCAAATTGGTGGAAGGTAAAAATGCAAATACTTTCTTGATTACGAGAAATATGAAGTAATCTCTTTTGAAAAAAACAATATTTAAGTTGTAGCATATTTATCTGCTTTAAGAACACCGTCTCTAATTACAAAAAAAAAATTGAACCACTGTTTCATGTTAACAGTTTACACAGGGTTTTATGACCATAACGGCTATTGAAAACATAGACAACAACAACAACATCCTTATACATGTATAAAAAATAAAAATAAAAAGAATAAAAAACAAATACATGGATCATTGTAATTACCAGCACATTTTGGTGATGAAAATCCTCTTGGACATACACACATGTTTGGGGTCTTGCACGTGCCGCCATTCGGACAGGTAGTTGTCCCAAAACAAATGGCTAAGGAACAAGTTATAAACAGATATTAGTTATGACTGCGGTGTGTGCCTGTTATTTCTATAATAATTTAATATCAGGCTTGGAAATAGTTAAGTCGGCTCTGTAAAATATTTGAAAATAAAAAGCAATTGGCCTTACAACAGGTTCTTGATTGACAGATACTAATCTCTTATCAGACCAATCAAACAGCTAGCTGCTACAACACGTGGTGAATGTGGTTACTAGCCGCCACTTTGTCCGACAAACATTTAAAATACATCCGTTTACGAACATGTAAATTTAGGTAATTTCTATGTAAGGAACTTCTTAGAAATATTTTCTTTTATCGTGAAAGTCATGTATATTGTTATTCGGTTTAGTTTCTTAATTTTAAGAGTTTTGTCATGAACCAATATTTTTAGGTCCGTGGTTTTGTGACATTTCATACATTTGAGTGATTTAATAAAAAGTTTTGTAAAGTGTGTCTTAGCAAAACGTGTCGTCATGTCAGTGTGTGTATGTGCTTACATATATTAGAATGGTTTAAGTGGACTTACACATTATAAACTATAAGTGCGCAATAATAGTATAAGCCACGCTGGGTCATATGACTACGGCTGGTAGCGAGGGTAAATGACTCCAATTAGTCAGTCAGTCCGATGAATCTGTTACATTTGATTTAAAAAGTAATTAAAATAAATAAATGATTTTTCTAGCTGGACATACAATTGTTTAAAAACATATGTCAGAAGTCAGAAATTGATATAGATATATGCTTAGAAATGCTCTACTGAATATTATCGGTTTTGTTTTACTTATAGAAGTGTCACATTGCCTAAAGCTTAAGGTCCCTTAGCACGACCGCATGCAAAAATTAAGTCTTCTACGAAATACGAAATTAGAAACCATGGTCACACAGTTTTTTTTATTGATAACACATATTATTAAAAATGCTTATCGATATATAATCTTTCAGGGATTTTCAATTAACAGTATACTGTCAACGCCTCTTTGAAGAGTATTTAATAAATAATGTGCAGCGGACATAATAATGCTACCGTAAATATTTGATAAAGGATTCAATGACGCTAATTATTATAACATTTCATAAAAATACAAATGATTGCAACGCATATGCAAATAACTAGCTTTAATTCGCACGCGTTTTCGATAGTTATGTACCCCCCCCCCCCCCTCCACCGCCTTAAAACTAAACTCACACTTTATGTTGTCTTTTATAGATTTAATTTTGAAATTATCAAAAGGATCATAGTACAGTTAAATATTATTAGTAGATTAGATTAGATTATTTGTAGTGCCCCTTGATTTCGATGGGCGTGGCTACATCTCCCCTGGCGTAAGGTCAATTTGTATAGGATATCGACCGAGTACAACGTCTTTCTTTGTAGGAAAGACCTTTGCACGGGCTGCATGTAAGCGCGTAGCGCTCGAGGTGTTTCATGAAGCCCGTGCACATGTCTTTCCTACAAAGAAAGACCGCAGTACAAGGTCGATATCCGGCTTTCACACCACCAACAAGTCTTGCTAGTAACATGTCCGAATTTAGTTACATTGTTGAAACGAAGTACATTTTGTATCACAAGCTCTGGATACTTTTTAAGAACAAGAGGCAGATGAAATATTTCTAATGCAGAACTATTAGATGTATTTTTTTCATCTGTTATACATCTAATAGTTCGTGAAATAACACGTTTCATGAAATATTGTACGGTATTTACATGAAAATATATACATGTACATGTATTTCAGTTTTTATACTCTCGTAACGAAGTTTAACAGGGAGTATCCTTGAGGTGCGCTGTATGTCTGTCCGTGTGTCCGTCCGTGCAAATTTAACTTCAATGTAGTAATCGGTACTGAGCGTTTTTCTCGGATATCGTCGGCATGATGCGCCCAGATTTTTATTCAGTAATGGATATAGCACATTTTAAGAAACCATCTGCCGGAAATCTATGAAACTTTACTGAAGTGTTTGGTACTTTTAATGCATATCGTCAACGTGTTGCGGTCAGATAATTGACATGACGCCGACTGTCAATCAAATCGTTCGACTGACCAATCAAAAATCACTATTTTTACACACCTCCACGCGTTCTGTTTTTACCTCCGACATGTGGTAAAAGAGCTTGAATATGTAGGGTCATTGTCTTCGTTGATAGATGAATGTATTAAGTAAAATTTATATAAAAATGATGAAAAAGTAAGTTTAATTACTACGAAAGGCTTTTAATCAAGTTAACACCAAGAACTGAAAGAAATTTAAATGATACTTTGCTTACAGAAACAGTTAAACCGGCACTAAATCGTGACCACGGACCTGTATGTATACCATGTTAAATGTGTCGGTTACTTTTGTCATTTTATATTAATTCATATCTAGATTAATTAAAATCTTTTTCAAACGAATTAGTTTTTCACGGAAACTTTCAGCAGAAAGAATTGATAATTTAGTTATAATTATATACTTCGTCTATGGAGTCTAAAAGTATGTTATATGTCGGTGAGTATCATACGAAACCTTAATTTTTAGGAATAATATTAGAATTAATAATTATAACATTTAACTAATATTAGATATAGATAGGCAGAGGGCAATTGTTGAGAAGTTCAAAAAATATTTGTAAACTGCACTAACTGTACGCATTACATATCATGTATGTTCTGACACAAATATTTTGTAAATTTCGACTTCAAACATACGTGCTGCACTTATTTCTTGCATAACCGATGACTGTTTTCTATAAACAGACACATGTCTGTTTGTTTGTTTGTAATTGTGCTTATTAGGTCCACCAACCTTGTTCGAGGTATAGTCGGTACGACCCGTAGACACATGTCAAGAAAGATAATACCTAATATACAGTGTGACACCTTGCCTTTGTTTCGGTAAGTCACCGGGAGATATGTTTGATATACATCTCAATGCCGGCCTGCTTGACTGGTCAGGTTTCATGGTACAATAAACATGTATGATCCATTTTATTAAATATATTGTTAACTAGTAAAACTGAATGTTTCGTTTGAATTTAATAGATAATACTTTTTTGTCCGCTGACATCGCTATCACCATTTTAAATGCCGCTTTGCCAATAAACTTTGAAACTATTTTGATACATCTTGAGAACAGAATACAAGGATACATGTAAATACTGACCACGGCATACAAAAAGTAATTTATATGAACGAGCATATTTTCCATGGTGGTGAAAAAAACCTGTGAAAATGCATCGTGAATACATTTTTTACATTACTATATATAAATTTGTTTTGTTTTTTTTAAATATATATTTCGAATAGTTTCAGTTTCGAGATCCTTTCGACATTTTGTGCACTCATTTCCCCCGTCTTGAAGGGTAAGTTTAAAATGTATGCACATAATGCGTGATATGTATCTTGTTCTTTTGAAAAAAAGAAACATAAAATTTCGAAAACAGAACAAAAATCCCTTTTAATTGTGTTTCCATCCCAGTCAAAATGTGCAAGTTCAGCATGTAGATACTGCCTGAACACTAGAGCGTGTCCGAGGTTTTGTTATCTATCGACCCCGTGGTCGGTAGGCGGAGCGATCGATACTTTCGCGTCATGTCAATTAAGTTACGGCCCTTTGATTTTGAAAACGTATCGTTTACATCGAGAATTGTGTCGGCTTTTATTCAAATATGCATGTGAGTATCACGGTTAATCGTGTAAAAGGGAGAAATGCATAAGCGTCTTGATAGTTCAGTCGGAATAGCAATGGTCATTACGCGAAAGGTCCAGGTTCGAGTCCCAGTCATGACAGGCTGCATATTTTTACTCAGCCTGTGATATTTTGCGCCGAACATATAACAATGGCGGGGGATATCTATTTTACGAAATGTGCTGATTGAATCTAAGGACGGGATCTTCGTCAATGTGTCTGCTAAAATATTTTATGGTGCGCATAATTTAAGAAATCAAATTTAGACTTTACACCGTAAATTTCTAAAATGGACTTGATCGATTTTTACTATGGTCAGTACCATTAAAGAATACTCTGGGAAAGTTAATTAAATAAATAACGAGCAGTGCAGAACATGATCAGACTACACAGATGTGCCATCTGATCATGATATGTACTGGTCGCAAGCAGGGTAAGGGTTAAGCTATATGTATAGCCCTGAAACATTCGGCATGTAGAGTTTTGCCTTTGTAATACAATTATTACACTATACCTTGGAGGAAGGCGCACATTTAGCATGTGTCTAAACACAATGTTCTGTTTTTTGTTTGGATCTCAGCTACTGAACAAGGGGTAGGGAGAGAGGAAAGCATTGTTATTTTTTTCTCAGAAAAAAAGTGTCGGAAATTGCTATCTATTCTAACAACAACCTTTAAATATAATTTAGAAGCTTGATTACAAGTTCAGTAAAATCATATGTCTACATAGTAAAATTTAAATGCCTTCTCTATTAAAATAGTTTTGACATGCCGGTTACAAACAGTTTCTACATCTCATTTTATCATATACAGTATATTTGAATTGATATACTGTATATATCACATAATTTCAATAGAATACTAGAACTTGTTGTATCGAAAATATAAAAAGAAAACGTACTGGATCGATTGTGTTTAGTTTCTGTTTTTTTTTTTCGAGACCTACGATTGTGTTGTAAAATGACCCATTTCTTTCAGAAGTATTTTTATGCACGTGCGCAGGTCTATCTGTGCACGTGGACAGGTCTGGCAAGAGAAATACCAGACCTGCCCACGTGCACAGATAGACCTGCGCACGAGCTTTCTTTGTTATTGTCAGACTTTCCAAAATATATGGACCCATGCCAAACAAAAGAGTAGGTGTGTAAAATAAGAAACATTCCCTTTGAACATACGTACGTGAATTACAGCTGATTCCGGAATATCCCGGACAGCACATCCGCCTGTAGCATGTTTTATCGCATGTTTTATAGCGGGACCTAAAATGTCATATATGAAACATTATGTTTCATTCTTTAAAACTTTGTAAATGTCCATGCTTTGTTATATGAGCTAAAATACGTGAAGCCATATATTCTGTACATTATAATTACCCAGTTCCAGAATGACTGAAATTGTATGTTCTCTTCTTTTGAAAATCGAAAAAGGGTAAAGAAAAAAATCAATGCAGTGAATTTAACTGAGTACGCGGTACAAGATCTAACTCGTCTATGAGGCAATGATTCTGTTGAGGATTCGGTAATGATTCTATAAAAACTAAGATGTCATAATAGATCAACAAGTTTGCCTATAAGTTGACCTTGTGGTCTATTTATTTTTGTTCTGTGTAATACAGCGCCGAACCGGACATAACTTTTATTTAGACAACAAGTTTGATACAGGAAACTATGGCTTCTACTTTTTTCACAATATAAAATGTCTAAAACATACTGACGACGGACAACGACTAACCACATAAGCTCATCTAGTTCCTCGCGTCCACTTAAGATAATATTCAAACTTTTATGTCAAGTATGAGAAATGAAGTAAGAGCCGTCTGATTACTGCGCGCTTCTTTCACAGTATCAAATAAATATGCCACTAGACAAGCGAAAATTATCAATTTTTCTACAAGACCTTGATGAATGATTGCTAAAACAAGCAAAACTTTCTGTGGGCCACACCATGTTAAAAGACTGTTAAAGAGTTGTCGGTGTTTACTCAATGGCATTGACGATTATCGTAGAGCTTCATTCAGTTCATTACATGTATGAAGTTTCGAAGAAGTATCTTTAGCAAATGTGTTGGTCGTTGAGATACATTTGTATTAATTTCCAGATGAAAATTGGAACTGAATGTTCTTAGTTTAAAAGCGGATATAATTTCGTCACATTATCACACGTTTTCATCTGAGGCCTTGAATGACTGGTAGGAAAAACGTAACCAAAGTAAACGATGTTTCCTTGGTAGAAACGGGCCTTTATTCAGCTAGAATCTTTGATATAGTTATGTCTATTGCTGACAAAGGGAAGACATAATGGTACACCAGCACTGTAAGTTGCAGAGCAATATATGTAAAGGTGTAGACAGAAACATAAATTTAACCAAGGTGTAACGCGAACGTCAGTGCGGATACCGACGCCGTGGTATGAGGGATGTCCCTCTGTATGCTTCGAATAGTGAAGTTACTGTTTAATTACCTGTATTCTGTGCAAGAGAACCACCAAAACAGCCCGCAACCAGTGTAGACCTTTACAGATGTGACACATGTTCCCGGACAAGTGTAAGTCTGTGTGCAGTAGTCAGCATACACAACACTGTAAACAAAATGACGAAAAATATCAACTCTTTGTCCTATTTTAAATATTTAACTGATATAGGATCGAATATGTTAAAATTAATGTATTTTTTCATGGGAAACTTATATGACCACAATCACACAAATCAAGGGAACGAAGTCAAAGTTCATGTGTTATCACGGTGTCTCCAGAGTTATTTTATCGGTATTTGCGAGCGTGTGTGACTAATGGGCCATAAAACCAGTCACGTATAACTGCGTCTGCCAAACAGTATAAATCAATATATTGTTTTTTTTTCAAAAGTGACTGTTTTTTTATATAAAATTTTCATGAATTCTAGTCTCTCAAGAGAAAAATCTACCAGTATATCATGGAGTACCCTTGTCGGAAAAGAACCTTGGCAGCTTTGGTCCAGATGAATATGCATTCCTTTTATATCAAATATCAGAATATTTGTTTCACTCTTTCTAAATATTCCTTAATATTTGTTTTGGATATAGCAAGGTCAAAGCACCACGACGATATCCCGTGGTACGTATTACATTAATTAAGGCTCTTTCAAGTACAGGTACGTCAATGTTGAGTATGAATTGAATGACATTATTTGACCCTTTGCACGAAAAGTTTACAACAGGTATCATTTTACGTAATTATATATATGGTTTTGAAATAGTTTTAGCTATTTGTTTCTGTTAAATCAGATATGTAGAAATAATAATAATAATTGTCTTTTAATCTAGGATAAAACAATTTTTATCGTTTCATAAAATACAACACTTATAAAATATATACAATGAACGACACATAAATCGTACATGTTTACATGTGTACCAGGTAGCAATAGCTTTTTATAAGAAGAATTAAAACCTTCCGAAATAAAAAATATGGGGCAGTCTATTGATTCAATTGAGGATTTAACACTTTGATTAATATAAATCGAATGTTATATGATAATAAATTCATTATATTGGAAATATTCCAACTTTTAAGAATACCTTAACGTATTTCTTTTATGATAATGGGTCTATTTTAATATTCATCGTGCGTGAAGCCAACTTCTTTGATTGACAGAGGCAGTCTTTGTTAAATTTCATTGTGTGCAAAACTATCACCCCGTTTTATCCTGTCCTTCCAACAGAACCGACTTAGGAAGTTAAGACTCAGCAGACTTATTTAAGTGATAATCATATGTATTGTATTATATGTAATGTTTGTGTGTATCATTCTCCTGCAGAACATATTGTCATAATAGTCCAATCACTTGACTCTGTGACAAAACAAGAGAGCCATGATGACCCTATATCGATCACTTGTGTACCATTACTCCATAAATAAACAACAGGAAGTAGGCCAAAAGGCCATGATCAAAATCAGCAGAGGATAATTTTGTTATCAGCATGCAAAACTGCACACACAGTTAAAATTTTATTACTGTAGCTGTATCAACTTCAATAGCAAAACAGGTAGGAAGTTCAACCTGGAGTTTATCAAGACAAACATTCTGACAAATTTGAAGATGACTGTGTTTCAAATGTTGCCTCTAGAGTGTTTACACTGGTTTATCTATGATTTGACCTGGTGTCCTAGTTTTGTACCCCGCGTCATCAAGTTTCTAATTTGACCTAGAGTTTATCAAAAAGAAAATCTGACTAGGGGTACACAATGTGGCTAGGGTGTTCACAAGGTTTTTCTATGATTCGACCAGGTGACATGTTTTTTATTACAATTGACCCAGTCTTAAACACTGCCTAGAAATCACCGAGACAAACATTCATATATCAATATTCAATATTTATGATGATTTCGGGTTAAATGTGGCATCTAGAATTAGGGATTTTTTGTCAATTGGGGGTCACGGTGATTTCAAAAATCTTGTATCTGTTTTGAATGACCCAATAAGGTCATTGAGTATACACCGTTTGTGTGTTTAGATAGATCTACATTTGTGTATCGTTCCCTTTTTGTTTTCAGTCGTTTCTATAATAATGTATATGCTTTCCACGATTAAATGAAAAGCCTATCTTAATTGAGCGTTTCTACATAAAAATTAAATTAACAGCGTGAATGATATTAAGGTAGGTCAGTACCTTTGGTCGGTAAAATTAAAAGTTGTCACATTTATTTGAAAGTCGGTACATGCGTATATCGTGACCATCTGCATCGCATGGTTACGTTGTTATTTTCATGACGTCACATGACGACATTTAACAACGCCCTCTAGTGGCAGCGTACCGGAACAATTCCGTCATAAAGTTTTCTCAAATAGATTTATTGATATTTAACCGATTTTCTTTCTGTAAATTCTGTCAAAGTCATTAGAAAATGTACTAAATATACGAGTAAAAAAATATTTTCCTTCTTTCACAAAGCATGTCATGATTCCGCTTTAAGCAATTGAATTAACGTTTGAAACGTCATCGTTTTTCAACGCTTTTTTGTCGTTTTTACAAAAAAAATCAAAATCGGGACGGTAAATGTTAATGTAATTTTAATGATATTTGAACACAATTAATGAAATAAAAACGGGATGTCTTCGTCTTAGTTTTTTCACAAATAACGCGTGAATAATACCACTTGAACGCCAAAAGAACGACGTTTGAGACACGTATAGACAACTGGGTTCCGTATCTCGCTTATCTGGCCAAACAGTGTCTCTCTTGTATTTTTTGGCATATTCACATACTATAACAACCCAGTATACACACTGAACAGGTTAAGTCAATCAACGGACAGAATATCGAGATACGGAACCCAAGTGTCTGTGGTTTGAGAGAGGACGTTCAGTTCGTGACAATTCATGTATGTCACTGATCATTTAATTTCTCTGTATATGTATTATTTTATCACGGAAGCGCTGTACTCCCCGTTGCGATATAAATATGATCAAATAATTGATTTCTCCAGGTCTATATAAACAAGGATTCATCTTTTTTACGACGTAGAAGGCCATGTATAGTCCTGAAATGTCAAGAAATAATGACACAACACAACAAAACAGAATAGAATGACCTTCTAAACTTTTAATAATATTCGTAACGTTTTATCTATCTTCTTAAGATAGTATCATTTGTTTTATTATTTCACAGTGCTATTTATATAAATAAGTTTACAGCCGTTGTGAGATGAGCTGGAGTATACATGTATATACAAAATATTACAACGGCCCAAACGGAAGACATGATTATATCGATGCTGGTTGGCAAAGTTGGTGAAGCAGCTGAACATCATTCAGAATGTTTTCCATGGTTTAAAACTATCGAAATAACTTCTTTTTTAAAACTTGAAACTGTAAGATATAAAACTTCGAATAATCTAGATAATGTTTGACATTATCGTGATAGCTATTTCGCCATCTCGTGGCAGAAATATGCAACCACATTTATTTATTACACAAATATTCCAAAACGTGAAATTGCTGATTTCCAATCAAGGCACGGAAACGTCCTGCTAATTTGTTATCAGCGGCCGGTAAATGGAAAATTCGTAAGTCGTTCCTTATGAATGTTACGATTGACTTAGTCACCATATTTCACTAGCTCTAAAGTGACAGTTATGTCTTATTATTCGTAAATAGCGCACTTGTAAGTTATATATAGGTGTATCATTGGTTTTCGCAAGTTTTTTTTCGCATAAATTGCCTTTCTCCTGTATTTTAGTTAACCCTGAACACGCAGTGACCTCTCCCATCATTCGCCGTCCATCGTGCGCTGTCAAACATTCTAATCATCTTGTCCGAAAGTCGAATACTTTGACAGTTTTTTAACTGCACAAACTTGATAGTATTTCTCTTTGAAAAAAACATTTGATGATACATGAAGATATATGAACAGAGATAATCCCAGAAACTTAAAGCAGTTTCTTAACTCAAGTAACATCCTTCTTGCTGGTGACTTTGAATTTTCAATTCCTCAATTTTGAATTAGATGTACAGTTACGACTCAAAGTGTTACTTCCTGAAACTTATCAAAATACTACTTTTTTGTGGAAAGAATGCAAGTCGGCCTTTTATTTTATTTTATTACTTTTCTTTAAGCAAAATAAACTCAATTTTATATTTAGTTCTGGGATATAGTTATGGCAAGCCAATTTACTGTTTCATCAAAAAAAAAGATATCTCTCTGATTTCATAGAGATATCTCCGAAGACAGGGGAGATATCTCTTAAATGCATAGATATCTCTGTAAATTTGGAGATATCTTTCTTTCAATAGAAATATCTCACCGGTTTAGAAAGATATCTCCCAATACTAAAGAGATATATCTCAATGTTATAGAAATATCTCTCTGTCGTTCATAGATATTTCTCCTTCTTAAAAAGATAACTCTGTAAATTTGAGAAATATCTATTGAAAATAGAAGGATATCTCTCAAATGAAGTTAAACAGATATCCCTGTAAGTGGAAGTGATATTTCTTAATGTTCAGGAGATATATTTCTGTGATACAAAGATATATCTCAGTGTTAAAGAGATATCTTTATCAAAATGAAAGATATCTCCTAGAAATAAGAGCGATATCTCTTCTACTATTCAACCCCAAAAGATATATCTCTCTGATTGCAAAGAGATATCTCCTTAAATAGGGAAGATATATCTTAAACTTGGGTATCTCTGTAAATTAGGAGATATCTTTTTTTTAACTAGAAATATCTTTCGTCTTTTGAAACATATTTCTTAATTCTAAAGAGATGTAATAAAGTTCTCTCCTTCTTTAAATGATATCTATGAAGAAAGAGATATCTGTTTAAAGTTGAGAGAAAATTGATATTCAGTAGATATCTTTCCGTGATACAAAGATATCTCTCGGCGTGAAAGAGATATTTGTATTGGAACGAACGATACCTCTTTGAAATTAGAGAGATATCTCTTTTATGAATAGTAAAATGACTTGCGATATATAATGTTTTAATATACATGCACGGGAAAGTCGACTCTCTCGTGTGATTAAGTTTTTAATGAAGAGATTTCCAAGCTGCTATAATCTTGCCAAAGACGGTCGTCAAAATGTGATGTAACTAGAGCAATAATCAAAGTTATAAGGTTCGATTTTGTATATCAAATGAGTGTGGCTTTGAAAAATGCAATACCCGCTTAATCTTAATCGTTTTCCTGCCAGTGGTCTGTAATCACAGGTTTAACTGTAGAGAATGAATTGTACTAAAGCACACATAATTTCCCACAAGTTTCACTTACTAGATGTATTGAATTTTTTTTTATGGTATTTTTCGGCGTTGTCAATTCTTCCTTCATAGTGTTCCGAGAGCTACATCATAAAACTACGGTGCATTTATTATTAACGGTTCAACGATTTTTGCAGTCAATATTGTATTATACGGCAGACCAAGTTATAACTATGAAATATATTGTGTCTACAATAAATGTTACACGTTATGTCTTTGTCTACACATACTTTTGCGAATTAGTACATGGTTTGTACGACCATATTTTCCCAGTGTGTCGCAGATGTGAAGAATAGGATCTCATTGAAAGTATAAAATTTGAAAACTGATTCATCATATTTTAATTTTTGTATCAAACACGGATCTAATTATGCACGTTCATGTAATAATATATACAAAAGGATGTAGATTTTGTGGTAATTATAAACTTCTGCACCATCTTTAATTTAAAAATTATTCTTTATCAAATATATTGAATTTCATTATTTGATAGCTGCACCATTTGTGACTAGAATAGCATCATTATCTAAACGTTCTTATTTGAGCACAAAGCAATCGAAATTTAAGAGATTTTTATTGCGATCCGAGGCAGTCTGTATGCAAACATAATTAAAATTCTGATCTTCGAATCTAATATAACAAGTCATCTTTTAAAAGCATCATAAACCATTGTACTACAATAAAACATAACTTGGTTAAAATGTTTGAAAGGGAATAGGATACTTTTAGTTTATATCCTGAAAAACTGTATATGCTTTAAATACGTTTTATACGTTATGGCCACTTTTGCATTCTGTATTTAACCCGATTTTCATACACGTCCAAAATGGAACATACTTTTGGAGATTCGTCGAACGAAGGAGTTTTGTTTTCATTCCATCAATTTTGGGGTCAATTCGTTTTAACAATGTTTGAAATATCATTAGGGTCGAATGGCAAAATTAACTTTATGATAAATCTGTTGTACATTTTTTTTTGTTCTTCAAAATTACGGAAAGACGAAGCTAGGCGGGTAAATCAGTGCATTTTAAACTTACAAATTGATCTCAGTGACTGTTTAATATTAGTAAAGACACATTGTAGAACAATAATAGTTTCTGTCATGAGCACGAGGTTCAGAACGAAATATCCGTCACTGAGGGTAACTGTTTTGTATGAAATTTTTTCTTGCATACCGTCTTGCACTTTAAAGATTCAAACTAATCGAAATGATGCATTTTCATATAAAACAAACAAAATACAGACGTTGTGTTTGGGAAAGTGATGTCACAATGTTTATAATGTAACGTCACAAGAAATTCACGAGAGTCGTCTGGCATAGGAGGGGTGCCAGACCGATTTTTACGGCATTTGGTAAAATGACCTGAAATGCTGATCCGATATGCAAGAAAATGTTTTCCGATATAGTGTCCTTTCATTTATCACCTAAAAGTTGCAAGACACAGTGAAAAGGTGACGCTGCATCCACAGAGTAGCTCTTCCCTTAACCTAGATGATACAGAGTAATAGTTTATGAAACATGAAACGTTTGTGTCAATGGGATGGCATGCTTGCTATAAAGTAATGCTGTGCTATAACTAGAGGGATTATGTACTTATAAAGTGCAGTTTTTCTTTTTGAAAAAATGCAAACCCGAGAAAACCTCATCTGGCACTGATACATAGACTCTTTACGTTTTAATTAGCAGTAAGTTCTAGTCGAATTACAAAGAAGACTTTGTATTTTAAGTTACAGAGATAAAGGTGTTTTCTCTTTTGAGTCAAAATATTAACGATTCTTTCTATTTTATAACTGTAAACGCCGAATTGAGTATTGAAATACTCGTTTCGCTATAAATGGCTGATTGTTCTTCTCCCTAGAGTTATCAACGAGAGAGGGTCTGTGGGAGCTACCGCATTTTTTCCACAACCGATAACAATAATACATGTAGGTCTAAGGCAGCGTTCAAAAAATTGCAAACACATATGTATGCTCTGTTGATGCTCATTACTTTTCTGCAACCAGTGTAACTGTCAAAGGGGATTTCTTCAAAAAAAATCCGTGAGATTTACCCAGAAAATACTTGTCAACATTCGACGAGCCGTTCAGGAATTTTAAGTGTTTGAGATAACTACCGAACATTGAATTGTAAGTAAAGGCTTTTATTCGGAAAAAAATGGAAATGTACCTTTACTTCTTTATAATGCCAGGTTTGATGCACTCATGTTTGCAAGTACGTGTATCAAGCATAGGTAACATCATATCTGCCTTTGCTATTACACATGGTCCTTTGAAGAGGACACTTCTTATTCTTGGGTCGGTTGGTTATAAACATTCGGTCTGCTGAGTTGTCAGGATAAGTTTAACTCGCAACATTTAAGACTTGTATTTTCGAGAACTTGTGAAAACCGTTTAAAACAGCTTCTGTGAGACAACACTCAAGAAATAGTAGGCTGGTAGAGTATTTTGCCATAAATATATAGGTAATGATTGAGTTATTGAGAACTTGCTTGTTCCATCCTTTAAAATATTGGAGTTTTCGGAAGTTACGTATGAAAAATGAGTCCAGTGACTGTTTGATCCGATATGCAAGAAAATGTGAAGTATTTTCACTGCGTGAACGTAAACGATCACTTTACTCAGTAATACTCATGCCTAGAAGCGGCATCACCTTTTCACGTTATAGTGGCATTATTCAAGAGCGCTTACTGAAAAATCTAAGTCGACCACATCCCATTTTTATTCAATTATTCAGTTTCAAATGTCAAAAATAGTAAATTGTCAAAATTTAAAAAAACTTTCACCGTCTAGTTTTTTTGTGTTACTATCTGAAATGCCAAAATTCATGGAGCAGAAAAATGACGTTTCTGACCCTTTTCTGTACGTTTTCGACGAAAATGTAATATTTTCTTAAATTAAATGTTTGATAGAATTTTTTAAAAGTATTATAGCAAAAATTGAAAATTAAAAGTCGGTCCACAAATGACAAAATAACATAACAATAACCACATGACGGTATGCTTCCGGTACGCTGTCGCGAGATGGCGTTGCTAAATGACGTCATGTGATGTCCCATGAATAAGAACGTTACCATGCAACGCAGATGGACACGATATACATTTTGTAAGCATGTACCAAATTTCAAACAAATTTGACAACTTTTAATTTTACAGACGAAAGGTACTGACCTACCTTAAGTTGATTAGTAAGGCCTTACTTATTTAGTACTAATTAGTATACTATATTTTGTATAAGTTTGAGACCCAGTTATTAAAGAATATACAGTTAGCTTACTTTTATGTTTTACGAGTGAAGTATAACTTCCTTATGATCAACTTATTTTGATTTCGAAAAAGGAAGAGAAATTGTTTTATTGTTGAAGTTTTGAATATATATATTTCGTATACGTTTCAAATTACTTTCATCACACATGCATGCACATATTCGTTTTCTAAACCGCATCAACACAGTGTTTTCAGTCCATTTTGTTTAGTAGGCCCTACTTGTAAATGATGAATGACATCCCTTTTTTTCCGAAATACTTTCAATGTTTGAACCTATGAAAACTTACAATCGAATATAATATAATATACATCTTGCAATGTCCCCTTACTTCGCTCATGTTTTTCATATCTACAAAAGTACAGGTGATAAACATTTCCTTCTTAAAAGAAGTCGAGCATAAATAAAGTTTTATAATGTCACAAGTAGTTGGCTGCAATTCAGTAAAAATATGGTTAACATTATTGCATTTTTATTAACTGAATTACATCTTGTAGTGTTGTTACAGTACCAAGGGCTTCTTTCTAGTTTAATTTTCAACTTGTCACACTTTATTAAGCAAATGCTGTTACACTGTCTTAAACGTGCCAATATTCTTATACTGTCATATGCGTGCAAATTTTCTTACACTGTTTTCAGGCACATTTTCCCATTTACCACCATAATTGAATAGGTGGTATAAACGCACTTTTGTAATCTATCATTCCAGCAAAAGACTCAAATGCCGTTTATGAATAAGGAAACATGTCAGGTGCATATTGTTAACGTCATGTCTTAAAATGAAAAAGATACTTAACATCTTCTTTCTTAAAGGCGAAAAATAGTAGAAAGTGCTATATAATTAAATTCAATATTTTCATAATTACCCGGTAAATACTCCGGCTGCCACAATACACATCCACAGAAATTTAAGACAGTACATCTCTGTAGTAAAAACGCAGTTTTCGAATATTAGTAGTTTATGACTTGGCTATTCCCCCAGTTTTGAATGGTTTCTATTTGCTTTCTATGTAGGGAAAGAACGCCGTTATTAATAGCGACAAGTAAATCAAATTGAATTTATAATTTACATTACATCCTTCTATATAATCAAAGCGATGTAGGCACTGCTTTTTATTTTGTTTACTATTTGTTTTGGTTTGGGGTGAGCGGATGGCAGGGGAAGGGGGGGGAGGGTAAAATATTATTTGCAGGTGATCTGATAATTGGAATATAGGCAATCAGATTTATAGCTTATGCCTATTTCCCAATTTCACACTTGACTTGACAGAGAAAATATTAATCTAGCCCACTGTATAGGATTGGTTCTCCATGAGTATTTCCTTTAATTTCCATTGAATTCCATGCAGATATCACAACAAGTTTAATTATGTTCAATAATAGATTTCTTGCTTGTTTGTTATTATTGACAGATTTGTAATTTTCATAATCAAAATCAACATGTATCAACAAATTATAGTATCAACAACCTATCATAATTATTATATATGAATAATCTCCAACCTTATCAATAGCACAAAATAGTTTCACATATAATATAGGGTTATCTTTGTTCGGTCCATACACATTTATTAATACTAAACGTTTTAATTGTATGGCTTCATCTAAAACCACGTAATTTCTTTTTGTGTCTGTATGAGTACTGTACACTTTATATTTTTAAAAGATAATATTCTTGTGTGACGAAAAGAGCCTGTCCTACTTTTTGACACTCCGGTACATGTGTATGTGTCTGCTTTAGTACATAATTTCTTGTTCAACGGAAAACGTAAATATGTCCAAAGATTTATTCATGGAAAGAGGAGTACTGAATATAATAAGAGCTAGATTCTGAAGATTCATTAATTGATCAATTTTCAAAGCAATTCTTGCTGAATCTTGATTTAATGAATTCTTGTACGAGCCATAAATTTTATTTATCTGTCTTGCTTATGAGGCCTCATATACCATCTGCCGACAGTCCGTCAACATACTACACTACTTGCGGCAAGTCAGTTCAGGGTTTAAACAGCTGTTGCTCACTGACATATAATAATTAGGTGTTTCTAAATATGATATATTCGGTTAAAAAGGAAACAAATGTAAACATTTCAAATCTTTCGCTCGTTGAGATTTATGCCTGTTCAACCATTTGTATAAGTTGGCGTATATTTTGATTTAAACCAAGGAAAAGGCATGGGAGTAAATTTAACCGATACCCACATTTAGTCGTTTTAGAGTTACGTCAATTATTATTGTTAAAACATTACCGAAAGACCAACAATATCTAGAAAGAAATGTTTATGTACGATGCATGTATATATGATATTTCATATCATTCTTATATAACGTTTGACATGTTCTGTTTCCTTTTTTTGTTTTCATTTTAATTGTCAGTCAAAGTGAGGTATTTTGATCGTTCAGCGTTCGGCGTCCGTATACGTTGTCCGTTCGTGCACCTTTTTATTTAAACGACATATTCTCTGAAAGCACTCAGTCAATACATTAAGCTCCGCCAAGGTTACTCTATAAATTTCCATTCATTAACATCTTTAGTTGCTATTGCCAAAAATTAAGACAAACTTTCAAAATTTATTGTCTAAA
>JAFMSR010000006.1:39170912-39230434 GCA_022818135.1 Saxidomus purpurata | reverse complement strand
GATCGATCTCAAAAGAGCACAAGCACAATTGTATCTCAATCTCATGGTAACATAGAAAAGTATAACTAATTACCGGAGCAGGTTTTCCTGTCACTGTTTAACTTGTATCCGCTTCTGCAGTCGCAAGAATAAGATCCTATGTTGTTTTTGCAAACTTGCGCACAACCGCCATTATTTTTGTTGCATTCATTCACATCTGTAATATAGAGAGTTACTGTTAAACATTTTAATCTTAATGAATTTCAGTTTTCTACATCAAAAATCACCTATACAACATTTAATTCAAAAACACACCAATAACTAGCACAAAACACCTTCCAGTAAAATGGCTGGAGACAAAACGGCATCTGCTCATAGAACGGAGACGAAGAGTAATCTTCCATTTCACTATATAACTATTCGGCCAAACATGCATGTACAAACATACTTTAAAGTCATGATTTCTTAAGACATTTTTCATTATGCGTTTTAGGGCCTTTATTCTTTTTCAATGTCTTACCTTTGTTACTTTTGCGGCAGTTCTTAGTCGTGGGTAAGCAATGGTAATCTAACTTTTACTTTGTGTAATTTGTCCTTATATTGTCTGTGATATTGTTGTAATATTAATTAAATAGTCTCGTACAATTCTTGAATAGAATGTCCAATTACATGTATTTATATTTTTATTATACATGTATATGTTTAGCAATATGTACAAAATTAATATTGGATGATACTGAAATAAACTATTAAACTATAGTATGTAATAATGTTATAGGTAATGTACTCAATACTCTGTGATAATTCTTTAGGTAACCTTACTTTTAACATATACGTATAGTCTGCGATAATGCTTTAAGGTAACTTAACATTTAACATGCAACTATAGTTTGACGTAAATAACGTCAATACTCATATCTAAATAGTCTTCTATAACTCAATATTGAGTGGCAGCTTAACATATGTGTTATGTTTTATTAATATTTATGTACTGTGAATGTATATGCTGATGATATATGATCACTTTAAATTCAGCTCAGATGGAATAATAAATTTACTGATAGAATAATGATAGAACTGTGAACTGTTTACTCTAAAACAATGTTGATGTAATGTTTTCCTTTCTGTCATATTGATAACGTTTTTCACTGTCAGAAAGTGTTTCTTATAGTCTGCAATATCATTGAAAATACTTTGCTAGGTTAAGAACATGTAATCTTCCATTTCCCTTGCTATCTATTCGGTCAAACATATGTTTCCCCAATTGCATTGTACGAACAAACATAACAGCCATTTGATTTTATCTGCCCTGATCACTTATGAATTTAAATGTTTTTGTAGCATTTTTTGTAAACACAACTTTCAGTTTTGCAGGTGTGACATCTGACTTGGTAATAAAAGTGTTTCGGGTAATATAAGTGTTTCGAGTAACCATAATGTCCAAAGTCATTGTGGTTCTTTAAAGTTTAATTGCTTGGGGCATTTACGAAAGTAAACAACAATCTCTTGGTGACCATCTGTACCTGCTTTTTTACGCCAGTATGATTTGACAACAATCTATTTCTGATTATTTAAATATTAATTTAAATATAAGCAAATAATATTAAATTATAAATAATGAATTAATGACAATACAATACAATACAGAAGGTTCATCTGAAGTTACTGTAGTGATAGTGCTATCAAACATTTAGGCCACGTTAAAATAATTTGTTTAATATAATGTATGTCACGTGACTGAAATAAAAGAAACAAAATCGTTCAATCCTAATTAAAAACATACTAAAATATTTGCAAGTTCACACTGTCTCTCTGACATAATATGTTTCATTTAATATTGAGAGAGTGACGTAGACATACAGACCAATACAGCTTTTGAGATTCGAATCGAGTGTGTAGCCGGATCTGCAGGTGCAGCGGTAGGAACCGAGGGTATTTACGCAGCTGTGTTGGCATCCATGCGTAGTGCCGGAACACTCATTAATGTCTGTGTAAAGAAAATTATTCACATACAGTCATACAAATGACATTGAAACAAGCTTGAGACTGTCAAATTGATGGAAGGTAAAAATGCTAATACATTCTTGATTACGAGATAGATGAAGTAATCTCTTTTGAAAAAACAATATTTAAGTTGTAGCAAATTTATCTGCTTTGAGAACACCGTATCTAATTACAAAAAACTGACACCACTGTTTCATGTTAACAGTTTACACAGGGTTCTATGACCATAACGGCTATTGAATACACAGACAACAACAACATCCTTATACATGTATATAAAATAAAAAATAAAGAATGAAAAAAATACATGGATCATTGTAATTACCAGCACATTTTGGTGATGAAAATCCTCTTGGACATACACACATGTTTGGGGTCTTGCACGTGCCGCCATTCGGACAGGTAGTTGTCCCAAAACAAATGGCTAAGGAACAAGTTATAAACAGATATTAATTATTACTGCGGTGTGTGCCTGTTATTTCTATAATAATTTAATATCAGGCTTGGAAATAGTTAAATCGGCTCTGTAAAATATATGAAAATAAAAAGCAATTGGCCTTACGCCAGGTTCTTGATTGACAGATACTAATATCTTATCAGACCAATCAAACAGCTAGCTACTACAACACGTGGTGAATGTGGTTACTAGCCGCAACTTTGTCCGACAAACATTTAAAATACATCCGTTTACGGACATGTAATTTTAGGTACTTTCTATGTAAGGAACTTCTTAGAAATATTTTCTTTTATCGTGAAAGTCATGTATATTGTTACTGGGTTTCGTTTCTAAATTTTAAGAGTTTTGTCACAGACCAATTTTTTTAGGTCCGTGGTTTTGTGTCATTTCATACATTTGAGTGATTTAATAAAAAGTTTTGTAAAGTGTGTCTTATTAAAACGTGTCGTCATGTCAGTGTGTGTATGTGCTTACATATATTAGAAAGGTTTAAGTGGACTCGCACATTATAAACTATAAGTGCGCAATAATAGTATAAGCCACGCTGGGTCATATGGCTACGGCTGTTAGCGAGGGCAAATGACTTTAATTAGTCAGTCAGTCCGATGAATCTGTTACATTTGATTTAAAAAGTAATTAAAATAAATAAATGATTTTTCTAGCTGGACATACAAACATGTCAGAAGTCAGAAATTGATATAAATATATATGCTTAGAAATGCTCTACTGAATATTATCGGTTTTGTTTTACTTATAGAAGTGTCACATTGCATAAAACATAAGATTCCATAGCACGACCGCATGCAAAAATTAAGTCTTCCACGAAATACAAAATTAGAAACCATAGTCACACAGTTATTTTTATTAATGACACATAATATTAAAAATGCTTTTCGATATCTAATATTTAACAGTATACTGTTAACGCCTCTTTGAAGAGTATTTAATAATTAATGTGCAGCGGACATAATAATGCTACCGTAAATATTTGATAAAAGATTCAATGACGCTAATTAAAATAACATTTCATAAAATTACAAATGATTGCAACGCATATGCAAAATACTAGCTTTAATTCGCACGCGTTTTCGATAATTATGTACACCCCTACCCCAAACCCCCTTTTTTTTTTTAAAATTTATTTTAAAAAAAAAAAAAAAAAAAAAAAAAAAAAAATTTTAAAATTTTTTTAAAAAAAAATTTTTTTAATTTTTTTTTCAACTCCCCAAAAAAAAACCCCCCTTTTTTTCCGGGGCCCCCCCCCCCCCCCCCCCCAAAAAAAAATTCCCCCCCCCAAAAAAAATTTTTTTTTTTAAAAAAAAAAACTTTTTTTTTTTTTTTTTTTAAAAAAAAAAAAAAAAAAAATAAAAAAAAAGTCCCAACGGAAGTGTAACGTGTTCGATTTATCTAGCTTCTGTAGGCAGAAAGTGTGTTATTCCATAATAAATGTTTCATAACACTTCCGGCTGTGTACTTTATATTTGAAAAGTTGAAAAAAATGTAAACAACTGTGTGTTTATAGGTATGTGGAGTTAATAACTAAGTGTTACTGCTTATTCTCATACACTATTGGGCAGACTTAAAACATAAATGAAAGTTTACAAATAAGCAACTGGTTGATGTGATAACCAAAAGAAAACCAAAAATCTTCAAAAACGTCTTCTTGTCTAAAAACTGTAATAATGACAGTCCTACCAATTGCTTAAGTAAAAATCAGTACTATCAAGAAAAACACATAAAAAACACAAAAAAAAAAAAAACCCCCCCCGTCGAATCTCTTCATTTTATGTAGTAGTACCACATGATTAGGATTTCATCTGCGCCGTCTGTCATTTTAAAACATATTTAATGTTTATGTTAAGAAAAAGGGTTTTTTTCTGAATTTTTATTAAGATAGCAATGATTCATGTAAAAGTCAGAGGCTTACCAGTATTACATCCACTTCAGGTATACCCCGTGCAGCATTCCCTTTTGTAACATGTTGTATAACAGGAATAGTATTCTGTTCTGTAATTAACAAAAAAACATTCAGAGCTTAAATCTACATTTATTTTTTTCACTACACCCGCATTGCAGATAAACAACATAAAAAGAAAATTTTGACAGTACCGTGTTGTATTTTTCATTATCATGTCATATTTTCAGTCAGTTCTGTAGTAGTTTACTCTTTAGTTATTTTTTCATATGGTATGATATTTTGTAAATGCATGTTCTTCATGCGGATAGCCGCTATAATTAACGTTGTCAAGTGTATGTCTTTAATAACACAAAGTGTGCTCTTTATATTCTTTCCGAGTATTTCTCTCCACAAAAGAACTGAAGTTTTAAACCAAATTGAAAAATTCCGCTTTGCTTTTTATTGTGGTGTAATCCTTACGTAATATCTTCAATAACATTTTGTATAGAGTTTTTGGCATAACAAGGTAACTTTAAAGAAAGGGAGATAAAAAATGAAAGCGCTGATAATTACAAACTCTGAAGATAATGTTACCTATGCCTCGTACATCTTTTCCAGCCAAAAGCTCCACACTTGGTTTTGTACGGCACTGAACGGGAACATGAAGACGCGCATGGATATGCTTTACTACACGTACCACCATGGGCATCCCTAAAACATAATTTAAGTATCAACCACCAGTAAATCACCATTTAACATTCGGCAGCATTTTAAATGTAAATGCTATCATTTATATATGCAAAATGGACCCATGTTTTTAGAAAGCAAATACTTTAAAATTTCTTTTAATTTAGAAAGCATAAATTTTGTAATATTACAAAATAACTTGAAAAAGTAATTTGAGAAACTTTCTTATATGTTTGATGAAGTCTTTTATAGTTCGAATGACATACGGGGAAAGTCTACACTAATTTGACTTTTTTTCAATTACAAAAACAGAATCGAGATTGAAAAAGGATTAGCGGTAAAAATGGCAAAATCCAACATCATTTAATTATATGGGGATCTACTAATGTTTTCTGAGTTTATACAATAAAGTTTCGTACGAAACTATATTCATCAAGACTACTATCTATAAGAAGAAGGTAAGAAAGAGCTAAATTTCACCGGAGACGGCTAAAAAATCACATTTTCTCCCCTTTTATTTGTTTTATTTTTTTAAACAAATGCAGTCTTTTTTTATGTGTTAAGTATGGCTTAACACATATAAACCAAGGGAGTTGCAAAAAGTGACATCATATATAATTGTATTTGTATGAAAAGTAATTGTATGTTTCATATAATATTATATGTTGAAATAAATGATAATAACAAGACATTTTGACAATAGAATTCCTGAAAGGGTATGCTCTAAATACAACATTAGATATAATTATTTGAATTCATACAGCTTCGAAATCGTCGGAATCTGATCAAATGAAACACTGTGACTGCTGCATGCAGTGCTAGCATAATAAATGTCATTCTACTTTCAAAGATTAACATTTCAGCAGAAGTCGATGGTGTATGGCATAAGCCGAGACGACATTACACTTTTGATTGTCAGTTAACGTAGCTCGTACATGTATTGTTTGAACATTCAATTTCAATTTGCATATCTGTAAAATATATCCAAAAATGTATACAGTGTACCTTAAAACGGATAAGGTAGGTTAAAAAACGCAATGAACAGGTTATATATAGTAACTTCCTGCACAAATTCAGTAAAATATATGTGTGCTCGCCTTGCTTATGGTGTAAATTTGGCATTTGCTTGCCTTATATTGGTGTAAAAATTGATTCATACATAAAAAAGTAACAACCCGGACACGAAATTGCGGACAAGCAACAAGATACGTGAAGTGCATGCATCAAAAATATCCCGAAAACGTTCGATATATCAAAGATAAAACTAATTAACATAGTATCATAAATAATGGCGTTTTAGTTTCAATTAATTATTGAAATGCCAGATAGAAAAACATGAGGGCATTAACTGGCCATTTTAATTATAAATACTAAATATTAACTATATGCATTGAATTCGCCATGTAAAATACTAATTTCAAGTGAAATGTCGGAGTTAAGGGGATTTAATACCGTTTTTTGTGTTGTAAATACAACATGGTCCATACATTTAAAATGTTCACATGTAACTGTGAAAATATAATGTACAAGTATTTCTATTTGTCAAATATATTTTACGTCCACACATAATACCTTAAGTACAAACAAGCTTTCTTTCTTTTACTTTTCAACAGCAGGTTCGCTGTTCCTTCAATCACAGTAACAGAGATTTCATTTAAAAATGTGACAACAGGGGTAAATAACACTACCAAAATACCTTGGCTACTAAGGAAGTATTGTTAAGAGTATCACAGGACACAATTTGGTTCCAAGTTAAATATGGAAGGTAACCATTTGAAATATTTAGAACTTATTGCAGCATATTTTCCCACAATTGAAGGGGGAAAAATGTTACGAGGGGTGTTCGAAAAGTTTCCGAGAAATGGTAAAATCTGTTTTTTTAATCGATTTATTTTGACAAAATTTTGACTTTAAATGAATCAAAGTATTTTCAATTCACTGTCACAGTCTTGTTTCTACTCACCATCAAGTGACAGTAAAAGTCCATATTTCCCAATAAAATTATTTTCAATTGTTTGCAATGTCACGACAACCTAACGCATTTTATTGACTTCATTCACTTTTTTTTCAGTCAGAAAGCGGTGATACCTGTTTATGAGCGGTGAAAATGATTCTAGAGCACATTACTTTCATGTTAAGTGCAGAAAGATTTGCTGAATTAATTTTAAGTAAATGAATTTCAAATAAAGTATTGAAAGTACCAGTGAAATTGAGTCAAGCTTAAAAATATACATTTTTTGTATTTGAATAACACAGACGTTCAGAAAGACCCTACACATGATGAAAACGACAAATTTGGATCTAACTGTCCATCAAAGACGTTCGAGGAAAACTGACGAACTGAATTACCTACTTCGTATACGGAAACTCGTACAGAACGTTTCAAATCCTGTGTCCTCACTTACAAATGAAATGGAAAGATTTTTAGGTTTGCAATAAAGTAATTGAAATGATCAAAGATGCCACGCTCACGTTGCTATAGCGACTATAAAAGGAAAATTTACTGGTGAAAATTTTGTCAAATAATGCTGTTTAAATAAAAGAGACGCGAGAGTGTTCCGGTCACCTTTTGAGCCCTTTTCAGACCTTTAACATATCTTAATGTGAGGGAATATACATCATCTGTATGGTGCCATAAAATTCTTTGTAAAAGACAGTTATTCGAAATGAGAAGACATAGCATTATGTCAACAAAGTTTCGATTAAGGTTAATGATGAAAAAATAGAGTCAAGGTTTTCATATTTCATAGAATGGAATGTAGCATTTAAAGATAGAACATTAGTTCGTATAAAAAAAGTTCAGAAAGTCGTTTTAGTTATAAAAATTAAAAAAACAAAAAACAATTACTTAACATTTTATCACAAATTAGGAATACGTTTAACAATGTCTCCATAATTCATTCTGAACACACTAATTCATTTCCAAAGATTAAAGCATACATAACAGTTTGAATATTTTATATAAAAAAGTTACCCAAAGTATAAACACACTAAAGCAATAATCCACGGCAACATTGCAAATCTGTTTACTGAACTATGTCGCACGATTACCTGTTATATCAAATGTTTTATAACTTAACAGCCAATCACTCCCGTTTGGAAATCATGGCGGGGAATACCCGTCTTCCTTGCTTCAGTGAAAAGTAATCATGAAAACTAGCAGAAGTTTTAAAAGTACAACGTAGTAAGGTAGAGAGTGTAAATCATATATTCAATGTTTTAGCTTTTGACCAGCTTGCTTTGCCTCTAAACAGAACTGAATAAGGCAATGTCATTTAGCTGAGTTTGGTGTAAAAATTAATAAAATATTTGTAGGATTTTGCTTACCCTTTTAATTATTTATAAAAGCATAGTCACTTAAAGATGTACTGGTGGCATCCGTAGTTTTCAAGGAAGTTGTCGAAGTCTATTGTATTAAAATCGTGGTGATTTTGTACATTTGTTTCTTTAAAAATGTAAATGGCATAAATAATATGAAAAGGAAAATATGAGTGTTTATTGTACATTTAAATGTTATCTCTTGAACAAGCTAATACAATTAGTAAATTAAAGGACTGTATTCGGTTGAGGTTAAATGAGGTTAAAACATAGTTGCGAAATTCACTTATTTTCCCGACCGTGAACTAGTAGACATGTGTTGGCGGATACCTGATGTGAGGTTGGACATCGGAGGACGGACAAAACGTAGGGGTGTTCTCAAAATGATCAATATATATTGTGTGTACGGCCAATAAACAAATTAACTGTTCCTGTAATTTATTACAAATATTTTCGTGTAATTGTAAAGATACAAAACACGAGTTTCATGTGCACCTGCGAAGTAACGTAAAACAAATTGATTCAACTTTCTGCAGCATAGTTTGTCTAATTGTCATAGTCAGTAGCACCACTATTCGAATACTTGATAACACTAATTACCTTTGTGACAACATCGTATCACCTAATGGTGATATCACCTTTTCAAAACTGATATGTGAGATAACATATTCCAATATGTCTATGGAGCACTGTTTTACTTTTTTATGCACTTTTGTGATAAAACCTATTTGTATCACCCTATGTCATATCGCCTTTTATGATGGGTGAAATTACATATTCAAATAGGTGATATAAAAGTTTTAAGATAAATAGAAAAACATTAAATCAGATTTATCTCTTGTATATGAGGCCATTATTAGAATATGCCGCCGTAGTATGGGACAATTGCACTGAATTTGATAAAAATAGGTTAGAAAAATTACAACTCGAGGCAGCACGTGTTGACACCGGATTAACTCGGTCAGTTTCTATACAACATTTAATCGAAGAAATCGGTTGGATATCCTTAAGCGACAGACGAAAATTTCAGAAGTTAGTTATTATGTACAAACTAAAAAACGGTTTGTTGCCGGAACAATTTACTACAATATTCTCTAGAGTTGTTGGTGAAAGTAATAATAATAATTTAAGAAATGCCCAAGATTATACGGTTATGGTAGGAAGAACAACGCTTTTTCTAAACTCGTTCGTACCATCCAGTGTTAATGTATGGAATACTATACCTGAAGAAATAAGAAATTCCCCGTCATTGTATAGTTTCAAGAACTCACTCAAAAGCAACTTATTTCGGGCAAATGTTATTCCAACATACTACTTCAAAGGGCCAAGGTTCTTGACTATCCATCACGCACGCTTAAGGAACGGCTGCAGTAATTTAAAAGCACATCTGTTTAAAAATCACTTAAGTAATGACGAAAACTGTAACTGTCAAAGCGGAATAATTTTTATTGAGGATGTAGATCACTATTTTTTCAAATGTTCATTGTTTTTACAACAAAGAATCATTCTTTTCAGAGCAACACGTCAGTATCATCCCTTAAATGTAAATACCTTGCTTTATGGAAGAGAAGTACTTTCGGATGAAGAAAATTTAAATATTTTTTCTGCAGTTCAAAAATTCATACAAGACACAGCTAGATTTGCAAACTAGCGTGTTTTTTGCGTTTTTTGTTGTAGTTTTTAGATAAATATATAAACGTATAAACATATATTGGTTAAAATGAACCTACGTGTAACTGTTCTGTAGCCATAATTTACTTCTGTAATTGTATTGTATTGGGGAGAGCCATCTTATAAGTGGCAAGCACTTGTGGCTCAAACCATTTGCTGATTTTATGGCAATAAACTATGTTTAAACTAAACTATAAAATTTTTAAGGTAATACGGAATTTTACCTATTACATTTGGTGATATCATCTATTCAAAATGGTGGTATCACCCTCTTGTAATCATGGTGATATTAGGTATTGCGTTGAATATGTGATATCACCTATTTGAACATGTGATATATAACCTATTTGAATAAGTGATATAATCTTTCCAAAGGGAAAATTTGATATCACCTATTGGACACACATTGTTTTAATAAAAGGTCAAAGTACATTCAAACAATAAATCGTTTTCGGTGATATCACCCATTCGAATAGGTGATTTCACCAGTCATGAAAGTTGATATCACCAATACAGAAATGCGATATCACCAATTCGAATGGGTTATATCACCCATTTGAATAGATGCTATCACAAAAGTGCATCAAATAATAAAACAGTGCCCGATATTCGAAAGGGTGACATCACCTATTTCATATTACTTATCAGGTTCGTCAAAATCTTATTTCGACTTATCATTATTATGCCACCCATTTGAAGACGTGATTAAATCAGTTGCAATAGGTGATATCAAGTATTGACGTGGAAACAGTTGAGGGCCTGCAGTGACAGGGCCTGCAGTGGCTCCGGTACGCTAGCACAACCAAATACGTGGTGGTGGCGTGGCAACAGTTGCAGGGCCTGTATTGGTTCCTGTTCGACAGGAAAATCAAGCAAGAGCCAGGGCTGATGGTCAGGCTGACATCAGAGACCAGGATGTGGCCCAGATTTCTGAGTCACAAGACGAGGAGCCGGATGTAAATGTATGTGGAAATCGTCGAAGAAGAAAGAGACCACTCGTTGAAATATGACATATATAGTCGCTTTCTGCGGAAAAAATGCCAAAACTCTTACGCGAACTAGGAATCAGCAGTACAGATTCCGAATCGCAACGAATAGTTTGTTATTGTGACAATTAGACAAACTTAACGACATACATGCATCTAGTGTGCTGTTTACTTTGATAATTACCAAAAAAAATATTCGTTATAAATAACAGAAACATATATTTTTTGCTTATTTCTCTTACAAAATATAAATAATTTTGAGAACACCCCTTCGTTTTGCCCGTCCTCCGATGTCCAACCTCACATCAGATATCCGTCAACACATGTCTAGTAAGGAAGGAATGGAAACACCTTAAAGGGACTAATTTCCACATGTTCGAACAATTTCCTAAGGAAATAACCGACAAACGACGTAGGCTGGTTAAGAAAATGAAGGAGGCCAGGGACGAGGGCAGACGAGCTTGGGTCGTTTACGACACTCTGTATGTGGACGGAAAAGCAGTTAAGGACTAGGGGCACGCCGGGGATGAACTCTCTGTACTCTCTTGGAATGTGCACGCGTTACTGTTGAGAAGCAACAGTCTATAGACTTTGTAAATATTATTTCAAGTTCTGACATTTGTTTTTTGTACGAAACTTGGACTAATTCTTCTAGTTGTATTTCTCTGAATGGTTATGTTACACACAATTTTTATAGAAAATTTCAACATCGTAATGCACGTAGATGTAGTTGGGGTATAGTTTTGTTTTATAAAGATTACTTAAAAGATGGCATTGAAATCATTAAAACAAAAATAATATCAAACAGGGAATGCCACGTACCAAAAACGCAGCCTCCCCAAAACGAGCCCCACAGCACCCAGAAGTGCACACCACCAACACACACACACACACACACACGCACACACACACGGCACACACACAATCATGTACACACACACATATACACTACCAACACACACTAGCATACAAAGCAAACACACGAGGACAAAACGAACAATTAAAGGAACACAGTGGGGCACCGCCTTGGAACGGTCAGTGGCAAAAACACCACTGGGGAGCTTAAACCGGTTTATGGTGCGCACCCAACCTCACTCTTACCCCCACCATGTTCCAAAGTCACAGGACAGTGTAAATAAAAGTAATCCCTGCTAGGTGAATCTCTAACAACACGCAATGGAAACAAAAGGCATGGTATGTAAAACACAAAAATGCTCGTGTATAAATATATAAAAAGAGCAAACCTTGAGAACCAAAAAACGTATGTACTCAATGCCTTTGCAGAAGGCAGAGCACCAAGAGAAACACCCTTAAGGGCCCGACGAAACAGGCCAGAGGACAGAAATCAAAACAGTTTCGTCCCAGTGGGATTTAAAAACTGCCCATCACAGAGTCCTCCCCCTCTTCCGTCAGACACAATCAAAGAGGGAAGCATAGCGTCCAACTGTAAACGGGTTGAACACCAAACATGCGGTGTGTCTCAAAACAGTTGGGTCGTAACCTCTTTTAACAAAACGTTTTATAATTTTAGCAAATACAGTTGGAAAATTGCCATGACCCAAAATCTTACGAAGTTTGTAAACCACATCCCCATAAAAATCGGGTTTTGAAATACCTTCTCGCAGAAGAGTCTTTAGATTACTATTGAATTTCAAAACCAAATCAGAATTACGATAGTAAAATTTAGCAAAATATTTACGCAATTTGTAATAACGGTAGCCCTGTTGAAGAAGTTTATTTGTAATATATTGATTACGTTCATTGAAATCCTCAACATAACTACACGCTCTGGCAAACCGAATTAACTGAGAAATGTATACCCCGTAAGATGTAGCACGAGGTACATCCCCATCCAAATGGGGGAAATTTACAATACTAAAATTAAAATCATCCCTCTTGTCATAAATTTTGGTATGTATAATATTGTTATAAATAGAGAGATGTAAATCTAAAAATGAAGCACCAGTATCCAAATTGTTAGTTTTAATTAACTGGAGTTCCCGGGGATAAATAGTGTCCACCAATTGACCAAAAAACGGGTTATCCATATTAAGAATATCATCCAGATAGCGTGATGTATTATTAAAAGCAGTGATAATGTCTGCCTGTGTGTCTGGAGAAAGACTCAACATAAAGTCTCTTTCATAACAATATAAAAACAAATCTGCGACAAGGGGTGCACAATTTGTTCCCATGGGAATACCGATTACTTGTCTGAAAAAGCCACCATGCTACTATCATTTGGTTAAAGTTAAACCATAAATTCTTTCATACTGATCAGGATATATACTTGTGTGGCACTTATCTGTGGGGCGAAGATTCGCCAGCGTTCAATAAGTTTGAGATTGACTTGTTCGATACTCTTGAAAATGATCTGTTTTTATATAGTAACTTGGGTTGTGTAGCACTATGTGGTGACATGAATAGCAGTATAGGCTCAAAAACTGATTTTGTATTTTATGATAATGTTAATTATTCATTAGACGATCTTAATTATATACCTGATAGCACCCCCGTTCGGGCCTCTGTTGACAATATTCAAAATAGTCATGGTATCAAACTTGGTATTTGCACGAAATTCTTAACTGAGAGCAGGACTGCATAATGGATGTTTATGTTTCGGGGGTTTGGTTGTTGAATTGTTAAAATGTCAAAGTTTATTTATGCATAGCGTGTTAGTACTGGTATTTGTTATCAGAGAGGACTATAATTTAGAAACTTTTGGGTCAGGGAAGAGTGATACTATTACCACTTGTTATGGTTTCGGTAAAGGATAATTTTGCTTTGGGGGTGTTTATATAGAAGGGTGTATAATAATACATATAATATCATAGAATCATATGAGTATGTTTGGCGTAGATTATTGTATACATACTAATATTGAACATGAGTTCATGATTTTGCTCTTCTCCAGAATTTATGGACATGTTTCAAATTGATATAAATCAGAGATTCATGTAAACATATATAAAATTTCAAAAATACATGGGATTTTCTTGGGTTCAAGATGGAAAAGCAGTAACGTGCTAGGCTCCAAAACTCTTGCTATACGAAGTAAAACTTTTTTCGAAGTTCACTGTTTCAAGAGTGCTTTTGTGTACTTCATATTATTACTGTAATTTAGGCGCGATTTGCACGAAATTCTGATCTGAGATGGACTACATACTGGACGTTTATGTTTCGGGGTTTTGGTTGTTGAATCGTAAAAATGTCAACGTTTATGAATTCTAAGCTACTAAGTAAATGAATGTTTATTTATGCATAGCGTGCTAGTACTGATATTCGTTTTTGGAGAATACTATAATTTTGACTTTTCTGTGTGCCTCTGGCCTGGGTCAGGGAAGAGTGATACTATTATCACTTGGTAAGGTTTCGGTAAAGGATTATTTTGCTTTGGGGGTGTTTTTATATAGAAGGGTGTATTTGAGAAGCATATATATGTTTCGGCGTAGATTATTGTATATATACTTATTTTGAACATGTATTAATGATTCTGCTCTTTTTCAGAATTTATGGACACATAACTCATGGATAGAAATACGTGATCTGGCTCAGACAAGTTCTTTGAAGGCAACAGCGCTCAAGATACCGGATTTGGCTAAAGCCTCTAAAGGCAAGAATACTATTACAAAGTACGATGCATATTTTGTGAAGTTTATCAACTGATGTAACGAGCATAACCTACGATACTTGCCAATCAAAGAATCTACCGTTTGTGTTTTTCTTAGTGATTTAACTCTACAAAACGTTTCAGATGCTGTGTTAGATGGGTATTTCTAGATGTGCTACACATTTTAGCTTTTGAAGTTTGAAAGAAGTGTTTGCTTTAAAGATATGAAAAATCATAGTGATTTTAATTACATACAAAATAAGAAAAATGTGAAAAATTGACTGTCACTGTGGTACAGGTGGTGCGACTTATGATTACTTTATTTGCAAATCGGCAAATATCTTGCCTATGGCAATACAATAAATAAAATAAATGATTATACGTTGTAAACCTTTATCTAATTATATATACTGAAGGGAAAAAGAAACGCAGGGTAATAATATATGCAACAATTTCTTAAATGCTTGGCGTAAAATTTTGAAAACCGGTCAGACGACTATCTTGGTCACTGTGTACTCAATCCCGTACCTAAAGCTACTCAACCGTGTATTTCTCCGTGCCACTTGGAGAAAGTGATGAAAAGCAAAAAACACGTGCAGAATAATGATGACAAGTTCGTCAAAACATCTGGTCATACCAATTGATACACTTGAGGTATACACATCACTTTCCGCTTTTTAAATTAAATTTGAAGCTCTTGCAATCATGGTACGGCTGACGGAAGTTCAGAGGGGTCAGGCTATTGCATTGCTAATGCAAGATCAGAGGCAACAACAGGTTGCTATGCAGTTTGGTGTGAATGTTTCCACCATAGAACGTATTGTCCGTCGTTTTAGAGAAACCGGAAGAGTTGCCGATCGACCGCGATCGGGACGTCCGCGCGTAACGTCGCGACGTCAAGACGGGGCTATTCGTCTTTCGCACCTGCGTAATCGCAACGTTACACTGCGACTGAAACCGCTAATAATACGGTAGGCAATCATAATCGCCACATTCACCCAAAAACTGTAAGGAATCGATTGCGTGAGGTTGGTCTGCGAGCACGTCGTCCTTACGTTGGTCTGCCTCTCACTCGCGCACCACGTGCGCGTCGTATGGCTTGGTTGGCGGCACATGCTCCCAGACGATTTCCAGTGAGGCAGTGAAGACGGGTCTTTTTCACCGATGAAATCCGGTTCACCCTTTTTCGTCCGGACGGTCGACGTCGCGTATACCGACGTCGTGGGGAACGCTTCGCCGACGCTTGCGTTCTTGAGAGAGATAGGTTTGGGGGGTGACTCGGTTATGATCTTGGGAGGGGTTTCTCTCGGAGTATGGTCACCTTTGATTGTGGTAGCCGGGAATTTAACCGCCGTAAGATATAAGAATGAAATCCTCCGCCCGGTTGTAGTTCCATTTGTTCAACAGCGTCACTTAATTTTCCAGCCCCCATGTTGCCAGAGTTTGTCAAGACTTTCTCGCAAACTATAACATTTACCCACTCGACTGGCCGCCGTACAGTCCAGATTTGTTTCAATCGAACATCTGTGGGACGAACTTGAAAGGAGGATAAGGGGGCGTAGGAATATCCCCTCTACACTCGACCAACTAAGGACAGCATTGTTGGAAGAGTGGAACAATATCCCAATGAGAAGGATTAATGCACTGATGAATTCCATGCACAAGAGAATAAGGGCTGTGACAGATGCGCGAGGGGGGCATACGAGATACTGACGAGTCAGTCTATTTCACTTTGCGATATTGGGGGGTACCGTCAAATGTGCTTCAATTATTAATGAATTATTGGTCAAAATCTAATGACATTTTGGTAATTTGTTTATTAAAGATTGGTTTTTATACTCATATAAAATAGTGTATATAACATCAAACACATCACTTTAAATCACCTCAAATGTTAACCCTGCGTTTCTTTTATCCTTTCAGTATAAATACTGGATGGATGATCTTGCAAAAATCACTATTCGAATGGTACTGTGTATTGCGAAGATTTAACAAATTTTGTTAAAGTGCGAGGGTTTGTTTTGAGCATAGGGTCTTATGTCCGTGTACCGGTCTACTCATATATCAAAATATTTCTAAATAAACTGATAAATCTGTAATAGGTGTATAGTTCAAATAAGTGCCGTTTAATTTCACCTAGTTCGAATATATAATAATAGTTTTGAACCGGATTTCACTTCTTTCACTATTTCATTACATAATTTTAAAACTTTTAATATAGAATAGCACCAAAAGATAGTTGGGATGAATGCAACGTGATAAGATTTATATTAGCAATACATGGTATAGTCTGATTTCGAGCACTGAGCCGTGAACGCACTTTTAGCTTATTGTAAAACAACGGTAAAAACCGAGGAAAATATAAAGGTCGTAGTTCAAGGGTTAAAGTCAGACTATACGTCAGAATATCCTCGGGCTAATACTACGCAAGCTAATATCGATTTTTTTCGGCGCAGTGGTATAAACTCGCTTTTGACCGGAAGTTGATAAACAATCAACCGCCAATGAAATGACAAGAAGAATGTATATACCTTTTGGAATGAAAAATTTAATCGGTAAGACACGTTTAAAAAGGATAAATAGGATACGATCAAACCGCATGAAAAAAGCCCTATAAACTACTCTAACGTGGTCAGTCATTCATCAATGGTTTTATCATTGGAAGTGGCTGCTCGTCCGGTGACCGGACGCCTAGAATTTTTTCTAGACGTCCGGTAACCGGACGGGCAGCCTATACTCGTATACTAGGCTAGTAGTCCGGTAAGAGCAGTAGTAAAGCAAAAATATATGTGTTATATATAATATACCATATACCTTAATCTTTCCTATGTCATTTGTTTGTTTACTTCATAAAATGATTTCCCTCTCGTGTAGAAGTAGTCTCGTGGTGGGGTTTAGTCTCGGACCTAAAATTAGCGATGTTCGCGAATTTATGATCCCGATACAATATTACTACACAATAAAATGGATAATGAAACAAACACATAACAATGTTTTTATTTACAACAGTAGTTGTGACCGAATTGAAATGGAATACGGGTTTTTCACAGACCTCTGCGCATGCGCGTCATCAATGAGATATGACCGTATTAGCAACTGAGGGGGCAGTTACACGCCACTGCTTAGGCGATACATACTGATATATTGATCTATCATTTATATTTGTTTTATAAAACACTTTAACGAGATTGTTAAAAGCTATTTACTGATGTTTAATAATATATTATTCTTTTAATCATTCAAATATATTTAAAGTCATTATTTAGAATGATCAATGAAAAAAGTAAACGACAGACACATCTACTCGACGGTTATTTTCTTTCATAAAATGGTACGGTAACAGTTTTAAATATATTTTACTTAAACCTTTTTAATGTCTCCCTTTTTCTCTAAATGGGGATATGATTTAAAAATTTAGTTATCTCTACAACGATTAATAGTTTTAATATACAGGCGTAATAATTAACTGCACGGACCTAAATACACATATGGTCCATGTTAACTGAAATAAAACTGCATACACAGCGGTCTTTTTTTTGTCTAAATATCTTTTAAATAGTATAACGATGTTAAACATTTAGTTAAAATAAGATATAAATTAATGTTGAAATAGATATTCATTTATATTTTTACAGATCTATATAGTATTAAGAAAGAAAACGACCGCGTCGCGTTTTTCATTTTTTTTTGTATCTTCATATGAATACCATTATTTGATACTATGACAACACTTTTAAAGCTATGAGAATTGTTTTCGTGTTTCTTAAAAAGAAATCATTTTGTGTACAAGCAACAGCAGCGTTTTGAAATGATATTCTTAATGATTAATATATTCTTTTACCCGGAAAAGTAGAAGAATAAATGAATAAAAACTGCCCGCACACCCGTTTATATACTTCAAGTTATAGAAGTATGTTAGCATTTTTAAAGCATTTTCTCTCTTTTCATTTACCTCTCAGTATTAATGTATGGCAACACTTTCCAATTTTTATTATTAAAACTTTTTTCACCCGTTTTTTCATCATCTGTTTTCAAACTGATTGCGGAGCTATGTACACGCGCCGATGTACACGGGTCCGTTTTTCCAAGGTCTTTCAAATAGTAATATTTGAAAGACCTTGGTTTTTCTAACTATTTCTAACTATTTCTAACTATTTATTTTGATTTGCTTTCTTTAAAATATGTCGCTGACATCGTTAAATAATCGTTGGTAGATTATTTTAAAGTCATGATTGATGTGTTATTAAGCTGTAGTAAGTTAGTATAGGTCCGTGTCCGAAGAAGTTGAGTTACGGAAAAAAACTCTCACGCTGTACTTGCCATTACTATTTATCATTATTTGCTTTCGTTTTCAAGTTCGCTTTGACATTTTTCAAAACATTTTATTGAAATTTACTTCATAACTTCTTTATTCTTTTGTTTAGATAATAAAGTGATTTAAAGTAATTTACAGTTAACCGTATATATTCATAGTTGATACACAAAATCCGCTGTAGAAGTGTTTCTGTTTGAAGAAAGAAAACTCCCTTACCACGTATTTTGCTTTATTTTTTAATTCTAATTCAAGTACGAATTTACTTAACTTATCAACAAATACATGAGTCTACTAATATTTTGTTGAAATGCTGAATGTACAGTTTTATTAATTTCTGTAATCATTTATGCACATTCATGAAATTGTAAATGAAGCCTTCGCCGGCGATTCTTTTCTTTCTCCATATTATAATTTCATCATTTTCTACAATTAAAGTTACAAAAATATACTTATTTAAGTAAGGATATAATTTATAGTAGAAATAAGTTAATTATTTAGCAAAATACACGATAATCATAGGATTATTCATTCATGATACATCAAAACAGTAATACGCTTCCGTTATCGGGCCGAAACTGCCCCCTCATTCGCCGATCGATAACCGTTTGTGCTCTTTAACGCTGAAGAGTACGCAAGAACGATAAGTCTGTGAAAAACCCGTATTGTGTTGTAAAGTTTGGTTGTATACTAAGAGAGATAACTCTTACGGTACTATCGTATTTTTTCATGGTGAAAAGAAAATAGATTCGACTACTCCTGTTTATGAAAGTATGAATTTTGTTTGCATCTTGGAACTTATTCAAAAGGCTATGCACTGAATTGGAACTGAATAAGTACCTAAAAACCAGTAAGCGCTGATGAAAATAGTATCGGTACTTACGGCGAGCGTTCAGACTGCGAGTTTTTTCTTAGCCAATGTATAAAGACGAAATAATACGTCAGTCTATCAAAGACTTTCAAAAGCGTTTTTCAATTAGCATGGTAATTAAAACCGTTTGATCCGTTAGAAATGGTTTTAATTGAGGTTTGTTAGCACTTAGTAATACCTAATAATATAAGTTCTAATTATTAAAAGATGCCGAGTTTAACAAACGACCTTGCTTTTTGCACGAACTTGTTAATAAAAACTTTGATGTTGACTGTTTGATTCCCTGAACAAATGCACGTGGTATTCAGCCTTATAACTGAGGGAAATGGATAATTAGATTTGAAAATGTTTAAAATGGAAGTGCTCCATGTTTACAGTCTAGTAAGCGGGCTTAAACAATTATCAATTCCTGCAGGAGATGTATTGCGTATTATGAACGTTGCCGATATTATCGCCCTGTAAATAAAGATGTCAGTTACTTGCTGACTTCGGCATCCTGAAGTATTTAAACCTATTTTCGTATCATCGGGAAAAAATGTGTATTGGAGCGAACTTTAATATTTCAATAATTGCGATAGTCTCGTAAGAGTTAGCTCTCTTAGTATGCAACCAAACTTTACAACACAATTCCATTTCAAATCGTCCAAAACTACTGTTGTACATAAAAAAATTGTTACACACACAACATTATGTTATTATCCATTTTATTGCCTCGTAATATTGTACCGGGATCCTAAATCCGCGATAATCGCTAATTTTGGGTTTGAGACTAAACCCCCAGACTACACTCAACAACTTTTCTAAGTATACACCTCAATTATGTGTAATATTAAAACCATTTTTAAAGATACGCTCATGAAAATTGGTCAACAAATTATTAAATTCATTCTTCTAATACTCGGTATAAAGTTGATGATAATGAATGGCAACTTCATTGTCTTACAGAGTTTACATCAACGCACACCTTAATGTGAAATTCACAAAACCGTAAATTACGGTAATTATAAATTTGTTCCAAATTATCTAGAAAAGTTCAGTTTTTGTTACAAAAAAAGTTTTTAATACCAACTCCAGATGCATCATATCCTGCCTTGATCAAAATATCCTCTAAACACTAAATTTAATGATGGATTTGATCTTTCTAACTTTACTCGAATTTCCTTTCCCATGCATTTATCCAACAAACCGCGTTAATTGATTCCATACAGTGCTGTAATTTTTCCAAATTTAAATTTTCACACACCAAACTGACCATGAGTGATAAATGAGAAATACTGAATACAATTCTTGGACACGGGTACGTCGAAGCGACAAATGAGTTGAAAATGAAGTCAGGGTACTCATGTTCTATCAAATCTTCATCCGGTTGAAATGCAGTTGGGGATTAAAATCAGTTAAAACTATCAAAATTCCTTTTTACACTTTACATCTACCAAAGAACATCTTCTTAAAGGGTTTGAATGAGCGAACATTGCCACAAGTCTGCTAATTTCATATTAGGGAATCAAAAACGAGTGTCTGTTATATGCGCAGATTGATCACAGTCTGGTAATTTTAACGTTTTTGTGACTTTTAAATATTTGGGTTACTGTGTTCACATCGCTGCGGATCATAGTGTTTGGTACCTATCTTTATAAATCTGGTGGAATGTTAAATATCTATCTTTGATCTTAGAATTTTGAAATGTTCATCAAAATATCTTAAAAACTGAATAAACTACAAGACTTCTTTTAGGTGTATACTTAGAAAAGTGGTTGAGTGTACTTCTACACGAGATGGAAATCATTATATGAGGTTAACAAACAAATGTCATAGGAAAGGTAAAGGTACATGTATATAATACATATAACACATATTATTTTGCTTTACTACTGCTCTTACATTCATCAAGATGAACTAATATACAAAGAAATTGATTACCGGACGACTAGCCTAGCATACTAGTATAGGCTGCTCGTCCGGTTACCGGACGACTAGAAAAAATTCTAGGCGTCCGGTTACCAGACGAGCAGCCACTTCCTTTATCATTTTAGAGCGTAAATAGTTCATATCTATCGACTCAGTATGTTGTTACCGTTAAATATGAGTGTAGAGTAATTATACTTTCTAGGTCAATATTTCGAGTAAAATATTTGATGAAATGAAGATATTAGTACTCAAATAGGAAGTCTTCTGGAAAGCCTAGTATCAATACATGACTACGTCACTTTCTCAGTCACGTGACCAGGGTACTATTGCAGTATAGTAAACGCATTTTCACTTGGCATTATCATATTCAAATTATATCATATAAGCATAGTACATTGCTTCAGTGCAACATCCAGCTGAAAGTTGCTTAAATCACGATATGGTTGTAGCGCATACAAAGATCAGCATTGAATGTTAAAAGGGCGAATAAGATATCAACTAATGAATGCAATGTTGCGAAAAGCATTTTAATTGTCAGAAAAAAATTAAAGTGTAAGTCGATAAAATAAAAGCTTTACAATAATGAACACGATGGACGGCAGATCAGCTCGGTAGAGTCTAGCTTCAATGATATACCAGTGCTACCTTCTTGAAAGTGTTTAAGATCTTTGGTAGGGACTGATGCGATAGATCGGTCAATACCAGGAGCATCTGAAGTGATATCTTAAGATTTTTCTTTAAAATCTCATATTTCCTTTGGAAGATAATTCAGAAATGAGGATGTGTATTAAAACATGTTACGATCGTCTTTATTACGATAAGACAGTTTAAAATGATAGTGTGATTTAACACAGTCATTGACTTGTTATGAGTTATAAGACTTGTCATGTTCGTTTTTAGCTCGACTTTTCTATGACAAGGGGAGCTATCCTACTCGCCCCGGCGTCGGCGTTGGCGTCACACCTTGGTTAAGTTTTTCGTACCACCCCACTTTATTTCAAAAGTATTAGAGGTATGGCTTTGAAACTTACCATACTTGTTTACCATCATAACCTCCATCTACAGACAAGAGTACATAACTCTGTCAAGGTTTTTGACAGAATTATGGCCCTTTTTTACTTAGAAAGTGTATTGAGCTTGGTTAAGTTTTTCGTACCACCTCACTTTATTTCAAAACCATTGGAGGTATTGCTTTGAAACTAACCATACTTGTTTACCATCACGACCTTCATCAACAGACAAGAGGACATAACTCTGTCAAGGTTTTTGACAGAATTATGCCCCTTTTTGACTTAGAAAATACATTGAATATGGGTAAAATCCACTTATTGCCTTAACCCTTTGAGATATTGCTTTGAAACTTTTAATGCTATTTCACATCATTACCCCCATCTGTATGCAAGAGAAGGTAACTCTGTCAGGGATTTGTTTTAAAAATTAAGGCCTTTTATCGACTTAGAATCTTGGTTAAGTTTTTCGTACCAGTCCACTTTTTGACTGAACTGTTTGAGATATTAATTTGAAAGTTGGAATACTTGTTTACTATCATGATTTCCAAACATGGGCAGGAGAAGGTAATTCTGTCAAGGATTTTATTTGAATTATGGCCCTTTTTGACTTAGAAACTCAGTTAAAATTTTCATTCTTGTCCACTTGTTAACTTAACCATTTGAGATATTACTTTGAAAGTTGGAGTACTTATGTACCATCGTAAGACCTATCTGTAAGCAAAAGAAGATAACTCTGTGAAAAATTTTCTTGATTTGTACTTAGAAATTCCTAGTTAAAGTCTTGTGTGCCCTTAATTAACTGTCAAAGTTTTGTTTTATTGGCAAGCACTAAAAGAGTTGAGCACGCTGTCCTTCTGACAGCTCTTGTTAAGTTTAAAAAATTAAGATATCACTTAACATGCTTCTGGAATATTATACAGTTACTTTAAACTGCAACTGATTTACATCATGGAGAAAATGTTTTTCTCATTCATTTATTCTTGATTGCGAAACAAGTTCTTACAATTTAGATTTATTGCTTCACTCCAGCTGGAATCAACCTCGAGGAGAGAGAGGCAATGTGGAAATGTCTGTGTTCTGTCTAAAGGGTTTTGAAAAGGGGTTTGTGAACAAATAATTATTTGTTCTTAGTTTTTATTGTTTATCTAAATGCAATGAGAAACATAGTCATAAGAACGAAATACGTGGTGTTCGCTATGATGCAATGACGTTATAATCACGTGACTGAACCATGTGATGTAAACAATATAGTTCTGGGTATGTTGACTTGTTTGACCTAATATTTCAGTTTTAGTAAGAGAAACCTCTCGTTTTGATTAAACCGTCATCATTGGGGCTTCGTAACGAATGAACATCAAATGCCAAGACATTACATGAAAACGGCTTGTATCATTTAAGGAGGAAATTGGCACTATATGTTACGAGCGATCACATTTGGTTTTACCGCGTAGAAAGGTCCAGTGATTCGTGGCTTCCATTTATAAATTGGTTGATGATTAGGTGATGGTTCTCTGTATTGTATGTGACCTGGAAAGACACATCCTTAGAAAGACATATTCAAAACAGTAATTTTGTTATTCTTAAATTTCGCAAAATGTGATCCTCTTTCATTTTGTTTACATTTCTAAATATGTAAAAATAAGATACTGGTTACAGTATAGGGTTGTGAAAAAGTTACAAAAATGTAATCATATTAAGCAATTACTCAACTAATTCTAGTATCAAACAAAGATCGAAATTAGATTTACTTCTCACTGTAATTGCAAATTGCAGATTACATAAGTTGTATACTATTCACTACCACTTCGACACATGACCTCAAAATCAACTTCAAATATGCGTTGCGTCGATACGCGAACAACGCATACCTTCACAGATCTTAACAAAATTATATAGCTATTACATTAGTAGCCGGATCAACACTTTGAATAAATTAATGTTGCGGTGGGCGGGTTGTGTTACGAAAACTGTTTGATGTGGGTGATTTAATAGTTTAACGTACAACTAATAGAACAGGAAGACTTCCTACATTTCAACTTGATATACTAAAACTATGAACTAGTGAACTTATCGGACCATATTAAAGATTATGAGATCATACGAAATATTAATTATTTTTAATGCATTTGATCAGATTAGGAAATAGACCAAATTGTAAAATCATGTGTTGAGACTCATTCATATATTTATATTTGCTGATAAACAATATGACGTATTGAGTGTGTCTATATTGCAGGAATTAACACATTTATTGCATGAGAGATGAGCTCGACACAAATCCATGTTCATTGGTCAGACTGAATATACTATAACAAGAGATTTAACTTAAAACAAACCTGAACTGGGTATCTCACCTATAAATGTCATACAATTTCAGCATCGTTTAACTTAACATTCAATCCATATGCGGTGGTTCATGCAATATACATGTTACAGCTTTATCTACACGTGGTGGTTCAGCAGTGCACGAGTAATTGTTTTACCAAAATGCATGTAAAAGTGTTTCATTGACTTGGCACTGCCTGCATTAGTAAACATACTTGTGTAAATCTTGTGCAATATATGAGATAGTATATGTATAATATGTGATATAGTCTCAGGTAATTCTTTCTTAGAATGGTCACATACATGGTGTTTTATTGTGTACTTTTATGTCTATATGTATGTATGTATGTGAATGAGACTGAAATAACATAAAGATTCTACATTTCAAACGGAAGTATCTTAATTTAATCATTTACTCTTTATTACAAGACAATTAATCATATTCCATTATAAAAGTATGTATCGATAAAGTATTTATCAATGGCTACATAACTACTAGCTGTGAAAGAAACAATACAAAAGACGGATGAAATGAGCTTAAACGTTTTTTACAAATAAAATCGGACATTTATTACAATTATTAACTGGACGTTAAATAAAAGTGTGGGTGTACTTATGTTAGCCTATTGTTCTATCTTTTAAGTAATTATGAAACCATAACTATTGAAATATGACAAAATCCAAATGATGTCTAAAACTTTTTTGTATTGGAAATATATAACGCCACTGATAAAATGTGTTTATGCAACACGGCCTAGTTGTGCAGGTATGAACAAGACAGTGTGATAACCCTTGATAAGAAATATTCCAATGCGAGATAACATTCTAATCTATAAGTAGATTGTCATATTTTGGTTGAAATTGATCTAATTGTTTAAGAGGAGATGTTTTGTTAATGAATAACGTGGGAGTTTGACGGAGGTCTGACGAAGGATGCCTGGCGACGGACGGTGACCGTTCAGAATACCTCACCAAGTGACCATTTTCTTAAATAAGTAACATTGCCAGACTGAAAAGACATTTTACATATTGTTTTTGTTGCTTTATAAATTAGGATTAACTTGTACATTGTTTCGTGTTAAGTGTAAAAAGTGTCGTCTTGTGCTAGGCTAAATTCTTAAACTCTAGGTGCAGGTTGTGGATTAAGACAGTGTTGTATCTAGTTCCACTGCTTTTTAAACTTTACTTTAATAAACTTTGCAGTATTTTTTATATGATTTTACTATATGCTATAACTAAAATACATGTATATGTGGCATGGTCTTGTCTTGTCATGATCTTCAGAGTTATTGCATGTTTAAATGGTTGGTGTTATATGAATGGTGTGTGCATTTAAAGTACTATCTCAATATTATATAGGTGACACCGTGGTTTACGTCCACAACTGAGAATAGATTAACACATAAGGGCAGTGTTTTGTCAGTAGTAAGAATAATCTAACGGTACACTCCGTATATAACGACTCTAGATTTAGCGAAATTCCGGATATTAGGAACACAATTTTCTGAGCCCGATTTATTATGAATATGTTGTATGGATATAACATACTCCGGATATAAGGATCAAATAAAAGTGGTTGCAAAGAGTTCATTATATACGGAGTAAACTGTATACACTTCTCTGTTTATGATATCACACGTCGCATTTGGTGTTAAAATAGTGTTTGGCTACTAAAAGCAAAGCAATCGACTTCGCACATGATTCTGTCAAAGTAATCTGTCCCAATTTTTCATCCCTTTTTCAGCTTAGATACAAGTTTAGCGCAGTCTAGATATCGACTATTCAAGTGTATAAGTGCCGAGTGAGAGCTAAGACACATACCTCTCCGACCTCTGAGATCCTCTGTCTGTAGTACGTTTAGTTGAAAACAAATTATATGATAACGAGTGCATTGCTTTGCAAGTTTATTTGAATTTTAATTACAAATGCCAAACAGAATTGCCATGAAAAGCTTAAAATATTATATAGGTCTCACAAATTAAGATGCATTTCAAATTCCACAAATTATGTATACATGTATTAAGCTTTATAATTTTTTGATTATTAAAGAAAAAAAGATTCAATTTTATTTGCATAATCAGAAAATTGTAGTTGCCTTTGGCTATTAGCAAATTCAGTGATGCAGTTATCTAATTTGTTTGTTTCCTTTATTTGTCTGCATACTTTTTCGGCCCTTAAATATAGTGCAACACTAGCTTATCTTCACGTTAATGCAGCCACTTTCTGTGCTAAATCTGTCTCATCACTTAGTCCCTTGGCCATCTGTTCCAAGGCATCAGCGTTGTTCTGTAAGTTACGAAGAATGCTCAGCAGAAGACCGTTAGATTTACCTGCATGCATATATAATACACATTTTCTAAAACACAACAAGAAAACGTTTTGATGTACCCTATGTCAAGCTGCAGCTTCAATGAAATCAGAAACGAAATAATACATCTGTAGATTCAAAATTAAGTCGTAACCGCAGAGGTCAATACCTGGATTAAAATACGATTTTGAAATAGAGAAGGGTTTGTAGACGATGTAAACGCACACACCATTATGTAAAGATACTACCTAGTAATGGAGTCACTTAGCAACTACATAATCGTATTAGAAACGAACAAGATTCAATCTTATCGGCATAATCAGCAAACTTTAGTTGTTTTTGGCCATTAACAAACACAAAATTGCTATGGCAAAGACATGCAGTAGTATTATTTTCTACGTACTAAATGAATGCTTTCTTTATATCTTACACCAATGATAACACATTAAAGCTGTTTAAAAAAACAATTATTTCCTTTATGTTCATGTCACAGATAAAAGTGTCAGGGTAAAATGAAAATACTTTGAGAAAAACAAATTATTTTGTAATACTGTAAATTGGGCAATTTAAGTGTAACGAAAATTTCGCTATTTTTGTGCAGACAGACCTATTCGCGATTTTTATATTCGCGAAAGGATACTTCTCTGATCATAGTAAATCTATGTGAAATGAATCTCGAGAAAGATTTTAAATTAATGAAGTTGGAAATAAGCCGTTAGAAATTAGCTAAAATGGCGAAATTTAAATCATTGCAGGTTTTACCTAATTAACAGTATAAAAACTGTATATATATTGTACAATTCAGGATATACTGACTAAATCAACGTATACGTTATAGAAACAGATTGAATATGAACGAAAACATTTTAACAATATTAAAGTTGAGTTTTGCTCTCTTTATGTCTGATCTAGTTCGAGGAGGTTGGCCACTGATGTTCACGCGGGCAACGATGGACTAGCCAAGTGAAAAGAGGAAATAACTGTTAGTAGAAACATCGATTCTGTACTTACTTTTGAAAAAAGACAGACAGACAGACAGACAGACAGACAGACAGACATACAGACAGACAGACAGACTATAAACCATGATATGCACATCAACACAAAAAAGGAAAAGTGATTCTCCCTTATTTCCATTGTGGTCCTTGACATTGGTGGCACACCACGGAAAAACATGATTATTTATTTCAAATGAATCAATGGTATCACATTTGTATAGTATCACATACCTAGGTTTTTACAACATCATTGTATGCATGAGATCAAAGTACTGTATGACTAAATATTTCAGATACTTGCGTCCTATTACCCTATTGAACACTACTTATAAGCTGGCTTCTGGTACTATTGCAAAACGATTGAAATCAGTACTAGATATCCTTATTGATAAAGACCAGACAGGTTTTTTAAAAGGCCGATATATCGGTGAGAACACACGCCTTATTTATGACATTATGAACTATACTGAACAAAACAATATATCCGGTCTCTTAATGATGATTGACTTCGAGAAAGCGTTTGATACATTATCCGCTGACTTCATTAAAAAGTCTTTCGAATTTTTCAATTTCGGTCCAATGTTTAGAAGATGGATTTCACTTTTTTATACAGATATAAAAACTTCAGTCCAGTTAAACGGCTTCTTATCTGACTTCTTCACAGTAGAACGAGGTTGTCGTCAAGGGGACCCGATAAGCCCTTACATCTTTATTCTTAGTGCAGAGATTCTAGCTATTAAAATTCGACACAACAAAGATATTAAGGGAATTGTTATTAATGGAGTAGAGTATAAAATAAGCCAATTTGCAGATGATACTTCTCTACTTTTAGATGGGTCTGAAAAGTCTTTTAAATGCACTTTAAATGTTTTAGATGATTTTGCAAGCTATTCAGGATTAAAAGTAAATGTTGAGAAAACAAACATTGTTTGGATAGGTTCTATGAAATACAGCACACGATCAATCAAAACAAAATGGAAACTTAACTGGGGGATTACATCTTTTAAGCTCCTAGGTTTATGGTTTCACGTAGATCAAGAAAAAATGGTTGAGATGAATTTTAAAGAAAAAATTGAAAAACTTAAAAAGATCATTTTACATTGGAAAAAAAGAGAACTAACACCAATCGGTAGGATAACAGTTGTCAAATCTCTTATTTTACCACTGTTGACACATCTTTTCATATCCTTACCGAATCCGGGAGCTCAAACCTTAAAGGAAATAAAAACATTGTTTTCAGAATTCGTATGGCTAGGGCCACCTAAAATCAAATATTCAGTGCTTGTCAAAGATTACGCAGAAGGGGGTTTAAATATGGTCGACGTTTTTGCGTATGTCAAAAGTTTAAAACTGACTTGGTTAAAAAAGTTATTATTATGTAAAAACGACACATGTTTTAATCTTTTAAGTAATTTATTAGACATTAAGAAGCTATGTAATTGTGGTAAGGAGTATGTTGAATTAGTAATAGGTCAGTTAAGAAATGCATTTTGGAAAGATGTATTGCATGCCTTTTCTAGCCTTATTTTATGCATGAACATTGATAGCTTGAATAATTTCCTAGAAATGCCGCTATTCTACAACCACCTTTTCATTATTGATAAAAATCCTATCTTTTTTAAAAAATGGTATGATAAAGGTATAAGATATGTTAAAGATATTATGAATAAAAAAGGGATTTTTACTGATAAAGAGGAACTGGAAACAATAACAGGTCTAAAAATAAATTTTCTCACATACGCAGGAGTGAAAAAGGTTATTACACAATCATTAAAGCAGTTGGGGTTGAAACAAGAATTATCGAACGAAGAGTATATGTTTCCTATAATACCTAGCTACTTAAAGCCTTTGATAAGTACTGATAAAGGTACACGAAAAATATATAGTATAATGAAACAAAATATTGATATTCCTGTCTGTCAAGAAAAATGGTGTAATGTTTTTGAAATTGAATATTCGGAATGGAAACATATATATGGCTGGATTTTTACAATTAGTAATGATACGTGTTTACAGTGGTTTCAAACTAGAATTGTTCATCGAATTTTAGGCACAAATGTTTTATTGTACAAAATGAAAAAACATGATTCTGAAATGTGTACTTTTTGTAAAACAGAGAAAGAAACCCTAGTACATTTATTTTGGGATTGTACTTTTACACAATCCTTAATTACAGAAGTAAAACATTTAGTTAAAAAACACGAGGTAAATTTCCCCATATGCAAGAAAACTTTTATTCTGGGATACCCTGGCAAACCCCAAGGACAGTTTAATGTTTTGTGTGTTGAAATAAAAAGATATATTTTTTTATGTAGAAGAAAGAATCTAAAACCTTCTATTGTAGGACTGAAAAATAATTTCAAAATTACCTCTGCAGTTATAAAAACGTCTTCGTCAAATGAAAAATATAAACTGTATTGGTCTCTGGTAGAAAAAGTAAGCTCATAATCAACTATCCTGTTTACATACTTTTAAAATTTGATAACTTGCATAAACATTATATATGTGTGTAAATGTGACAAGGTGATTTATCTTCCTTTTGCAATATATCTACATGTTCTGTTTTTTTTTTCTGAGAGGATAAGATTCTGGAAAACAGGTCTTAAATCTCAGTCTTAAAAAAAGGCCCAAATTGCGTCAAGAATAGTGATGTCAATTGTATATTATCCCTGTTGTACTTTTTTCTTTCATTCAACAGATGAATATACATATATTATTATATTATATATACTATAATATTGTAAGGTTAATAGGGGATGGTTCTCCGACCCCTATCAAACCATTGACGGGGAAAATAAACGGGGTTACCCGAAAGGGGCCTGAAAAAAAAAAAAAAAAAAAAAAAAAATATTTCAGATATACAAATGTATGAGCATCAAGCAGTCTTATGACAATAAAGCACTAACTAGAATTATAAGTAATATACCAAGTAAATGTATCCAAGCATTACACTAAAATGCAAAGAGATCGTTAAGAATGATAAGACACAATGTTAAAACTAGGACAACAAATGATGTTTGACGGCTTCCTTAAAATACTTAAAGACTGTAATATTACGTATCAACTGTTAAGTTATTCCAAAGGATACACCCCTGATAAGCAAAAGATCCCTTCACCTTGGGAATACAGAAACAACCACTGTCATTGAAATTTAACCTGGATGGATCATCAGGATTGGGACCCTTAACATTGTACACTGATTGTGTAATGAGTGTACAGGGTTCAATGTTCTCCCAGGTAATCTGGAGTTACGCCAGACTTAACTTTGAAAACATAACACAAAATAATTTGATTAACCCGTTTTGCAACTGGTAACCACTTTAAATACCTAAAGTGGCCTGGACCAACATGAGACCTAGAATCAATATTCAAGACTTATCTCACTAATTTGTTTTGGGTTGTTTGAAGTCTACTTTTCAACAACTGTGTCAAACATTGAAACCAAAAGAAACAGGAAGTGACACTGGATGAGGGATCTAACCAATAGCTTTCTGGTATTTTGTGTTAGAAAATAACGTTTTCTATACAGGAACTTTAACCTAGCGTTGGCTTTACTAATTACTGATATTGCCATAGGCTCACCAGACAGGCTTTGGTCCAAAGCGGCGCCAAGATATTTAACTGAATGGACAGCATCAATAAACTTGCCGTTACATGATATTTCCATGCTGAATTGAGACCTTATTTTTGGTTTGAGTCAAACAAAATAGCACAATATCTGCTGCCTTTAATGATATTAGATATTTTAGTGGTGAACCTTACCTGGTAACACTGTGGTTGGTTTAGACAGCTGGCAAAGACAGTTATAAGAGCATGGATTTGTATATCTGAAATAATGTAAGTAAAGTCCACGGTTCAAGTGATACAAGAACAGCAAGTCAGACGAATATCTAAAGTGATAGCAAATTGATTAGTGGTATAAGTTATACATATGCAATGTACATGTATTTTAGAAAGTAAATGTTTGTTGTGTTCTTTAAATGACTGACAACATAATTAAATACATTCGTATGTGATTTTATGGATGTTTAGTAGTTTCAGCTTAAGAGTACAATTGTCCAAGTTATGGGGAAATTAATGTTCATGACCGTTCTTCTTACGATGTTTTAGAATACTAGGTCAGACAATTGTACATCAAGTTTTTAATCGGAAATCGTTTATAATGCTGTCCGAGATAACAATGACTTTGATGTTTGAACTTTGACCAAATAGTCTCAACGTCAATAAAAGTAATTGCATCGTCATGATTAAGGTTCTAGTCAAATTTGGGGATGCTATGACCAGCACGGTTTGAAATCTGTGTCTGAGTTATGTACTAAATGACCAATACAATATGAACTTTGACCCAATAGCAATAAAGCCAATAGTTATGAGTAAGGTCCTTGTCAAATTCGAGGATCCTATGTCCAACACAGTTTGAGAACTATTTCTGAGTTGTGCACTAAGTGACCAACACATTTTTAACTTTAGGTCAGTGACATCTGAATCAGTAGTAATCATTAACTTTCCATAGATAATGCGCCTGTTCTTTGGATAATTTGTAGGTGTTCTCGAGTATTTTACGGATACTAAAAGTTTGGCACCTACGACCAAATGTTGATAACGACGACAAAGCAATGTTTAGTATCTACCAATATGTGGCTGTCTGCCATGTCATGCATGTGACACAATAAAAAAAGTAGAGTTACAAAAGACACGAACCTTTAAAAAACAATATATAAAAGGTTTTGATTAAATTGATAAACAAGACTCACTCATGATACTCGTGATAACCATCTGGGCACGTGGGACATGAAGGTGTATTACAATTAGCAATTTTTCCAGCGCCGCCAGAACCACTGGAAGTAACGTGACTAGAAGTGGGTGATGTAGATGTAGACGTAGATGTAGATCTAGACGTAGATGTATAGCTAGATGCAGCTGTCAAGAGATAACTAAATAAAATGTTTATGTATAATGCTGACAATCTAATGATATTGGTGTAACAACGGAAGCTATACTCTTTTGACAATTAGTTATATTTTAGTTTAATACTTATATGCCTGACCTATGTGAAATCGACGCAGTTCCTTAGCTACAGTTTTTGACGTGCGCAGTACTCAATTATCACGTGACGAAGACACCGAGAGAAAACATGTTACTGTTGTCATGGTTAAGATAAAAGTTCTTACCTGTTGGAAAAGTGGTTGTCCAATACATGTACCGAGCTGATGCCGTTGCCTAAAAAAATGCAAAGCATAGTCGTCAAATTTAGCGCGAAAACAAAGTCAGTTAATTCATAAATGTTATTTGTTTACTTGATAGTTTAAACTGTATGTTAAAAATTAAGCCGGCTATTAATCTTTTTATTTATGTGGTATATAGAACTGCAATGATTAACCCAGACCAGTATCATGCTTACAGCGGGCTGTGATGTCATATTTAATATTCAACATCCCATTTTTTTGAATAAAATTAATTAAATAGCACCCGTTCAATCAATAACCATTTCGGTCGATTCACAGTTAAAGTAATAAAATGGTAAAACATTTTATAAAACTTAACCGCCTTCGCTAAAGCCTGTAACAGAATAGCACACAAAACATATTTTAAAGTTGCCATTTTCTGACTCTCAGGTTGTGCGAGTAAAGCACAAAGTGATAAAGGCCCTCAGACTGAAAAATGCATGTATTGTGATTTTATCAATACATGTACAACACGACAGTTACACGAGGCCCTTCAGTGTGGTTCATCCAGTTAATTATATTACATATTGAAATTCTGAAGAAAAAAAGTACTGTTTCAGTTTCAACGGATGTGTTTTAACGTCAGCAAAGTGACTAAGCTTTTCAGACCTAATAAAATCGTGTCAAAGTTCGTTTTTCAATATTAGGAGCGGATCAGTTGTCTAGTTCGATACCCCACTCCTCCACTAACATAACTAATGGTCTTTCGGAAAAGTCTCTAAAACAGGACGCGTTCTATATCTTGCACTACCCCCCGAAACCTTAAATAATTAAACTCTTCTAGGGGTAATGGTCATATAGATTATCCGGTACCAACGATAAAACTCTAAACTACATACACACAATGTTATCTAAAAGTGTCAGCATTTGCCTCAGATTTCTGAATTGTCAGTATCCAGGGTTATCGACATGACTTTAGAGAAAACATGTTCCGTATGATAACTGTTGATTTTATTGAAAGCCAAACATGGCTAAACAAGTAATAAAAGCATTAGTACGCTACGGCTCTCTAAAGGATATAGTACATGTATTACTTAAAAACGAGTGTGTACATAGTCTGCTCTCTCGTCTTGTATAGTATGTGTGTATGTCCGTGGTTGTTGGTGAGTGTAATGTCTGATGGTATAAGGTATTACTAACCTTTTTTATTTTTAGTATTAAGGAATACAATGTAACTGAAAAAAGAATTATTTACAGAACAGCCTCAAGTCATGATAACCCTTGTTACCAAACATTCACGCAAAATCAACAACACTTAAAAATAGTTCTCCTGCATGGTTTTGAAGTATTTTACAGGAATTTTATCAAAAAACTTATATTACTCCCCGTGAATTATTTCAAAATTGTGATAAAGTTGGTAAAAGGAGCTTAGAAGTCAAGGAGCTAAACATATGTGCTCAGACTTCGGTCTACAGTCGATAGTTGATAACGCTGAAATATTAACGAAATGTTAACGCTAAAGCATATTCTTTGTTACTAAGATGAGGGTAAGGCGAACTGTGAATGTTTGACCTTCCGAATATGAATGATATTGGTTCAATTTTAATCCTTTATCTTAAAACACATCATAGTTCTGCCTTTACCAGTTTTATGTGGAACACTGCTGGAATGTTATACTTTTCCATGTCTCTTACTTACTAACCACTTTATTATATTTACGAAATATCGGTCGCCTTTTTCAACTCTTTTTCTCATACAGAGTTCACTAGAGCTGGATAACATATAAAAAGAGGCATTCCCTACAACTAACAAATGTGTTTGATGTAAATTTTTACACTAAAGCAAGACAAATGACATTTAAAATATCTCTTTTTATAACATTTGATTTAAAATACAAGAGATTGAAATACACTTTGTATAATTAAAGACGGCCAAAGTTGGATAACTGACAATTTTGTATCAATATATTGCTTTAAATATATAAATTGCTTAAAATAGTTCTTTAAAGTCTAAAAAACTGAATCAATATTGTTATTTATAGGTGGTATATATTGTATATATGACACTTCGATTACACTTTTAACGCGCAGTTGTAAAACAAGGTCACCTATCGTTTGATAAATAAGTAAATTTTGCACAATGTATTGTGTTCAAAAATGTTGTATGGATATAACATACAACAGATACAAGGAACAAATTTAAGTGGTCCCAGTTGGTTCATTATATACAGAGTTTACTGTATATGCGCATGTCGCATGTGGTGTTAAAAACAGTGTTTTGGGCTTCTAAAAGTAGAATGCATTTGATTTCGCACATGATACTGTAAAAGTAAAATGTCCCTATTTTTCCCCTAGTTTCAATTTAGAAAATGACAAGATTAGCTTCCAGAGTCAAAGGTTAACGGTAAAAAAAACTGCTGATGGAAATATTGTTTATCAGAAATTAAATATCGACTACTCAAGTGATACATATAAGTGCCTTGTTAGAGCAAAGGCACTATCAACTATCAACCTCTGTGATAGTTTATGTGTAACACCTTTATTGAACAACACAGTAAATAATAACGTAAACATTTGTTTGCAATTTTATTTAAATTCTAATTACAAATGCCAAACAGTTTTGCTATGAGAATCTTATAATATTATATAGGTCTCACAAATTAAAATTCATTTCAAATGAACAAATTATAAATAAGTTTTATATTTATATAATTTAGAAAATAATATCTAATTGATGCAGCCATTCAATTTGTTTCTATCCTTTGATTGTCTGCCTTAAACATAGTTCAACACTAGTTTATCTTTACGGTAATGCAGCCACTCTCTGCTAGATCTGATTCATCACGTAGGCCCTTAGCCATCTGTTCCAAGGCATCAGCGTTGTTCTGTAAGTTACGAAGAATGCTCAGCAGAAGACCGGTAGATTTACCTGTATGCATACATAATACACAATTTCTTAAAGACAACAAGACAACGTTTTGAAAAAAACCTTTGTCAAACTGCACCTTAAATGAAATCTAAAACGAAATAATACATACGTAACTGAAATGGATACACAGTAGAGAACAGGATTCAAAATCAAGTCGTGATCGAAGAGGTCAATGCCTGGATTAGAATACGATTTTGAAACAGAGAAGGGTTTATTGTAGGCATTAGAACACACAAGATGTTAATGCACACGATACACCTTTGAAAAACAACGATAGCAATGGAGTCAATTAGCAACTACATAACCGTTTTAGAAACAAATATTAGGATAATCAGAAAAACAAAAATAATATCAAACAGGGAATGCCACGTACCAAAAACGCAGCCTCCCCAAAACGAGCCCCACAGCACCCAGAAGTGCACACCACCAACACACACACACACACACCTGAAAACTGTAGTTGCCTTTGGCCATTTGCAATCACAAATTGCTATGACAAAGACATCCAATAGCATTATTTTTTTTTTTCATACTTAATTAATGTTTTTTTATATCTTACACCAATGAGAACACATTAAAGTTGTTTAACAAGCACTAATTTCCTGTGTGTTTATGTCACAGATAAAAGTGGTAAAATGAAAATACTTTAAGCTGCCTTTTAACAACATCAGATATTTTAGTGGTAAACCTTGCCTGGTAACACTGTGGTTGGTATAGACAGCTGGCAAAGACAGTTGTAAGAGCATGGGTTTGTATATCTGAAATAAAGCAATAACAGCAAGTTAGACGAATATCTAAAGTGATAGCAAATTGATTAGTGGTATAAGTTATACATATGCAATATACTTGTACTTTAGAAATTTAACGTGTGCTGCGTTCCTTAAAGGGACATACCCTATAACTGATGTCAAACAAAATAACCCTAAAACATCAATAATAGAATCTTTGGAAGTATTATAACACAACCTAAAAGTTTCAGATATGCATTCCAGTCATTATCGATAAAATCAGCGGTTTAAAATATGCTGCAGTACCGTTAACCGTTCAATAATCTATGTTGAGTTGTTGTTGTTGTTGTACAATTAATGGGTGGATGCGATTTATTACAGAAAGCCTCTTTATTGATTAATTGTGGTAAAATGAGGCATCTTTCGCCATAGGTTCTTCTTTGAAATTGTATTTATTTATCATTTTACGTTCATTGAACACATAATCTATGTTTCGAGAATATAATCTGCTACATATAGGGAATGCCTCTTTAAACGACCGCCAACATAATTAAATACATTCGTACGTGATTTTATGGATGTGCAGTAGCTTCAGCTTAAGACTGCAATTGTGCAAATTATGGAGAAAATAATGTTCATGATCGCCCTTCTTACGAGGTTTTAGGATACTAGGCCATACCATTGTCGAATTTTTAAGCGAAAATCGTTTAAGCTGTCCAAGATAACAATGACTTTCCGGATGTTTGAACTTTGACCAAATAGTCGCAACGTCAAAAAAAAGTTATTCCATCGTCATGATTAAGGTCGTAGTTAAATTTGGGGATGCTATGACACGGTTTGAGAACTGTTTCCTAAGTGTGCACTAAATGACCAATACAAAATGAACTTTGACCAAATAGCACTAAAGTCAAGAGAGGATATTTCATCGTCATGAGTAGGGTCCTTGTCAAATTCAAGGATCATATGGCCAACACATTTTGAGAACTGTTTCTGAGTTGTGCACTATACAATATAAATACATTTTACCTTTAGGACAGTGACCTCTGAATAAGTAGTAATCACTAACTTTCCATTAATAATGTGCCTACTATCTCTCTGGATAATAGTTTAAGTGTGTTTTCGAGCCATTTTACGGAAACGAAAAGTGTGACATCTACGACCAAATGTCGAAAACGACTTATCATATCCCAAAATATGACTGTCTGCCATTGCACGCATGCGACACAATACAAAGCAGAGTTACAAAAGATACGAACCTTTGTAAAACAGTACATAATAGAATTTGAAATTTAACAGTAGACTCACTCATAAAGGTTATTTCATCGTCATGATTAAGGTCCTAGTCAAATACGAAGACCCTAAGCTCTTTGGATAATAGTTTAATTTTACGATCCATACGAAACGTGTCGCACCTACGACCAAATTTCGATAACTACGGACAAAGCAATGTTTATAATCTCCCAATATATAACTTTTTGTCATGGCTCGCATGCGACACAATAAAAACAGTAGAGTTACAAAAGACACCTTAAATTTGTAAAACAATAAATAAAATAATTTGAAATTTAACAGTAGACTTACTCATGATACTCGTGATAACCATCTGGGCACGTGGGACACGAAGGTGTATTACAATTAGTACTTTTGCCGCCGGAACCACTAGTGGTAACGTTACTAGAAGTTGTTGTTGAAGCTTTCTTTGGAGCTGTAGTTGAAACTGCAGTTGCAGCTGAAGTAAAAGCATTAGGTGGAGCTATTGTAGCTGTAAAGCTATAACCAATCATACTAATTCTGTATGATTCTGACAATTTAATGTTATTTGTGTAACCTCAACTTGTCAGTCATACTATTTAGACAATAACTTATATAATAGTCTTACAGTTACACATTTGTTTTTTTTGAAGTTGATCACAGGCTGTTACCTTTGATCGGTATCATCACATTGGTTAGACGGTGGCAATAACTGCAGGAATCTCAGTTTCGAACAGGTTGTGTTGTTTACGAGAGTTTTAAGTGGTTACTTTGAACATACACACGAAAATTGTTTTGGAAGTTAAATATATACTACATTAATAGAACGATAGTACATTCAGACCGTTAAGACACAAATTCCACAAAGCAAAAAAAGAAAGAAAGGTATTGAGGCAAAACATAATATAACCAAGACTTTGCAGGTCTGTTGAAGTATGTTAAATAGCCTAAAACTAAAAATTATAAATAAAAGTTATGCAAACGCTACTGTCATTGGAGTTTGGAGAAGTCTTACCTGTCACATAAAGCCGTGTCGTATTGTATGATCCAGCCTACAAAAAATCAAATAAGAATTGCCAATTTAAGCACTAACCTTACAAAATGAGCGTAACAACAGGTTCTGGTTGTAGTTTTACCTGTTACGTCACATCAAGTTCAACATCATATTGTTGCGAATATTATAAGCTCGTTTTAATCAATGACCATTGCATTTGATATATAATTCAAATCAAAATGGTAGAGATTTTAACACTGACTGATTTATCTAAAGCCAGTAACATAAAAGCACACAAAATAGGTTGTAAGGTTGCCATTTTCTGACAATCAAGTAGTGCTGGTAGAAAAAAGTGATTAAGACTGTCAGACTGAAAACGGTGATTTTATTGATACAACATCGCAGTTATACGAGGCCCCAATGTGGTATGATAAGTTCAAACTCTGAAAAAAACTGAAACATGTGTTTCTCTGTCATTAAGTTTATCGGTACATTTTAATATTTTCAGGGTGTGGGGCGTATAGCGATCGCAAACTTGGTTTTTATTTATGCTGTGATTGTTTAACAAACCTATGCACATGATTAAGTTTTAAAGACAAACAATAACGGAAAAGTACTGTTAAATCATTTGATTGAGGGATTTATAGTTGTTGTTGTATGTTTTCATTCTTTTTCAAGATGGCAATTTATTTGAGCGTTTATTATCATCATGACGGTAGATAGATTGGTATTCATCATTTCCTTCATCAGCAAACTATACATATATATGCATTTTGTGTGTATTTTTTCTAGGCGACTAAAACGACATATCAATAGAAGGGAATGTGTATAATGGGTAAATGAAAGAGCGTGAATTTGGAGCAAACTTTATTTAATAAATCGGGGCGATTTACACTAATTCAGTGATCTTAGCATGTGGTCTGATTCATTAGTGTTACATGTATTATGTATGGTCCCTTAAGACGACATTTGAGCCAATTTGTTGCTATTACACGTTAAGTTATATAGGCAATAGTATGACTTGATCAGTTACGCGGATTTTGTGCCCAAATTAGTTTTATTAGTTTTGAGACACACCGCATGTTTGGTGTTCAACCCGTTTACAGTTGGACGCTATGCTTCCCTCTTTGATTGTGTCTGACGGAAGAGGGGGAGGACTCTGTGATGGGCAGTTTTTAAATCCCACTGGGACGAAACTGTTTTGATTTCTGTCCTCTGGCCTGTTTCGTCGGGCCCTTAAGGGTGTTTCTCTTGGTGCTCTGCCTTCTGCAAAGGCATTGAGTACATACGTTTTTTGGTTCTCAAGGTTTGCTTTTTATATATTTATACACGAGCATTTTTGTGTTTTACATACCATGCCTTTTGTTTCCATTGCGTGTGTTAGAGATTCACCTAGCAGGGATTACTTTTATTTACACTGTCCTGTGACTTTGGAACATGGTGGGGGTAAGAGTGAGGTTGGGTGCGCACCATAAACCGGTTTAAGCTCCCCAGTGGTGTTTTTGCCACTGACCGTTCCAAGGCGGTGCCCCACTGTGTTCCTTTAATTGTTCGTTTTGTCCTCGTGTGTTTGCTTTGTATCCTAGTGTGTGTTGGTAGTGTATGTTTGTGTGTGTACATGATTGTGTGTGTGTGTGTCGTTTGTGTGTGCGTGTGCGCGCGTGTGTGTGTGTTGGTGGTGTGCACTTCTGGGTGATGTGGGGTTCGTTTTGGGGAGGCTGCGTTTTTGGTACGTGGCATTCCCTGTTTGATATTATTTTTGTTTTTATGTATTGTACAGGTGCTATGATTCTTGAAACATGTCTAACTGGAATCAGTTGTTCGAAACTGTAATCGGCGATCAAGATAACAGTCGGTTGAATTTAAGCGTTAAATTTCTACAGTTTAAAAGACTTCGTAAAACTTGTAAGATTTAACAAAATGGGGACTAAAACTCTTCAGAGCACGATCAAAATATCCGACTAGTATTTCCCATCAAGAATATTGTTTTCAGTCAAAAGTTAATCGACGGTTAGCTTAACTGTCGGTTAAAGTTCCGCACAACCAAGTCCAGGTCGTTCTACCTAAATGAGTCTGTATTCAGTGTTTTGGTGCGTGTCCGCATAATTGTGTATGTGATCAGCTTTCAAAAGCATTGCTTTATACAATGTATATCTAAGCTTAATATGTATCTTTTCTGCTGCCTTTTCATCGTATTTTGAGCATTCGATCCTATGTATGTATGTCTGACTATTGGGGAGTAGTGCTGGTAGAATAAAGTGGTTAAGACTTCATCACTTTATACTACTGTTAGCATTAAGGAAGAACTAAAAAGAGAAAGACTTACAGAACCGCCTCAAGCCATGATGATCCTCGTTACCAAATATTCACGTAAAATCAACTATACTTAATAACAGATCATCCAAAATACTATTCCTGCATGGTTTTTAAATAGTTTACAGGAATTTTATTAAAAAAAGCTTATATTACCTTCCATGAATTATTTGAAATTTGGATAAAGTTTGGAAAAAAGAGCTGAGAAGTCAATGAGCTTAGTAAACATACGTGCTCAAACCTAGGTCTACAATCGACGTACAATGACAACTTGAAATATCTCCCACGTTGTTTGATAACTGCTTGATCATAAGGTGGTGAAATGTTGTCGACAAGTTTAGGCGACGACCTGTACCAAGCTAATGCCTAGTTTTTTGTAACGTATCTAAGGAGCACTGGCACCAGAGTACTAGACTGCCCTGTAATTTTAACAAAAAATACCCCAAAATATACCTAAATAACACCTTACATGTATCATAAAAAAAAAACATAAATAATTGTAAAAAGTCATTTCCTGACAAACCCCCGTATACACTGTTCTATATTATTCACATGGTGTTGAACGTTTTCGACATGGGGTCCGGTCCCCGCTCTTTTTGTACTATTCAAGCAAGCAATTGAAGATCAACAGCGGTCGCGTTTAACAGACAATATATTTATCTACCAAACTGGTAAGTAACACTTTTTAAAAAGCTACCGTTTCTATAAAATTCTTCAAGAATAATGTGCTATTTCGCTCACTTCGTTTTCCTGGTGTTTTTCTGTCACTACCGACTTCCGGTTCACCTTTAAATTTTGTAACAATTCAATTTCATTGGTTGAAAATATTCCTCGTTATATTTCGCGCACTGTGTAGCTTTTTTAAAAAGTGTTACTTACCAGTTTGGTAGATACATATATTGTCTGTTAAACGCGACCGCTGTTGATCTTCAAGTGCTTGCTTGAATAGTACAAAAAGAGCGGGGACCGGACCCCATGTCGAAAACGTTCAACACCATGTGAATAATATAGAACAGTGTAAATGGGGGTTTGTCAGAAATGACTTTTTACCATTTTTTTTTATGATAAGGTGTTATTTAGGTATATTTTTTAGTATTTTTTGTTAAAATTACAGGGCAGTCTAGTACTCTGGTGCCAGTGCTAAGGAGAAGGTACGGCGTGAATGTTGAAATTTGACCTTCATTGGTGCGATTGTAAACACATTACAGTTTTGCCTACACCAATATTATGTGGAGCACTGTAGGAATGTCACAGGTTTCCATGTCTCTTACTGAGTTACTATAATTTACTAAATTTACCAAATATCGTTCTCCTCTTTCCACTGTTCACTACAGACATATAACTGGATATGCTAGAATATCCGCTTGGCCTTTGTTGACCTGATATTTCAGTTTGAGTCATTGCCGAAGCGGCCCGCTATATTTATTATGGGTTTGACGACTGTTTTACGTAAGTGCCGTAGTGAAAAGTTCTTTGCACAAATATCATGAAATGACTGAAAATCGCATAAGAAGGTAAGATAAAGAACGGGTAAACATCACTTTTCAATGTGAAGCTTTAAAAATGTCAAAAAAGTTTAAATGTCAAAAACGTTTCAGACTAAATCTACTGTAATACTTCTGATTACGGAATGAATGAAATGCAATGAAACGAGTGGATTTAAAAGCGTTTTTAATTTTTATTTTAGAGGACAAGATTAGCAATGTTAAAAACAACAACTAGTGAAATGGCAGATGACTGGACTTACCGAAAAATAGCGAATTATTAAAATGTACCGAAATGCACATTAATTTAACAGAAATACACTATCTATATTTGAAAGAAACATTCTATTACATTGTAAGTAAATATATTGCAAAAAAACGTGATACAAATGGGAATATTTAAACCTACATTAGGAATTTGCATCGGCTATTCCTTTTAATACATTCTATTTCAAGTAAAGGATCCTGTACGATTACTCTCCCTTATCACCAAAATATGAGGTAGATATACTTTTGTGAATAATTATAGGATATAAGCTACGGTCATCTCCGCCACTGTACAGAATTTTAAAACAATAACTATTAATTGATTTTTTAATGTTAAGTATTAAAAATATATTCATTTACATTTAAAATTGAAAAAAAAAGAAAAAACGAATGACGTCATTTTTGTAAACAGGACTGGAAGGCTGCGAGTTTCAGAACTAGGCTAGTGTAGGTTGAACAAAAGAAAATGAAAAGAAACGCAAGAATGTACACTTGCATCAATTGTTGATTCATTTCATAGTTTCACAGACATACTGCTCCCTAACCATACAAACTATGTTCAGATATCTTACAAACTGTTTGGCGACTTGATGCTCAGCAACATTTTATCCAGTATCAAATATCGATATCGGTCACACATACCGGTATCTTTCGGTATCGAGTAAAATAGATCAATCAAATTACCATGACCCGATATTCTAAAAAAAGTATACACAAGCCAGCACGGACTTATATACACACATATATATATGTGAGTGTTGATATAGTCGAAACTGTTTTGTAACGACTGAACATCAAACGTAACAAAATTTTGTATGACAATGGCTTGTATCCTTGAATGAAAATGACACTATATGTTAAAAGAGACCTCATTTGATAAAATCTTTCACAAAAATGGTTTGTTTCCTGGAAGGAAAAACGCACTATGTGTTAAAAGCGAGCACATTTAACAAAATCTTGCACGAAAGCGGCTTGTATCCTGAAAGACAAATGACACTATAATGTTAAAAGCAAGCAACTCAACAAAATATTGCATGAAAATGACTTGTACCCTGGAAGGAGGAAATTTGCACTATATGTTAATAGCGACCACATTTGGTTTGACCTCGTAGAAAGGTCCAGTGTTTCGTAGCTTTCAATCCTAGATGAGATTTATAAACGGGTCGCTGGATCAGAGCCATGATGGCTGTATAAGTTTACATGAGAGCCAAAGTGTGTTTGAAGTTCAAACCATTTTTGGAGCTTGCATGCAAGTTCTTTTTTCAGATGTGATCAATGTTAACGAGATTGGATCACGTGAGAAAGGTTGATGCTGAGAGAATAATTCTTTCTTATATGAAATGAAGATTAAAGCTGAACATTCTGTAACATGGTTATTAACCTTCGGCCAAATGTACAGACAGACGGGCGAACGAGCGGACAGAAGGTTGGTCACAATAGCACGTTTGTTCCATCTGGGGCTTTTGGCTCTTGACTTCGTTCGTTCAGCAAAAATACAAACTTTCCAACTTTTATTTGAAAATATTGTAATCCAAATGTTTTGTTGAACATTTCTAGTTCGTACCTATATTTTAAATATGGAAAAGTCAAATATACCCATATTGACATTACCACAGCATCATGCATAGGAAATAATACCTATCCAATATGTGAATTGGGTTTGTGCTCACAATGCTTAAAAGCAGTGTGTATATAATGTACATACTTGAACAGCTTATTCAGTACGGTAGGATATACAGTCTGTCACTCAGAATTGTATCTCTACCCAGTTGCATGCAGTCGCCTGTAACTAACAAGAAATATCTTTAAAGAAGATAAACGGCGTTTAGCAAAGTTACCACCAAAATAATTACCCGAGATCCGCACCTTCAGCCAGTCGCAGCCAGTCATTGCATACGTATTCTAAAATAATCTGTGGTAGCATTTGAATGTACACATTATTTTATAAAGTGGTTTGGTCCGACGTATTTCACGGGATGCCATTTCCCTGGGATTTGTTCAGCCAGACAAATCTGCCACTTCGTGCATATTTTGGGACGGTTGACGACAGACAGCCGACCAAGAGTGAACATACGAAACAATTCATAAGTGGCTTTCGGAAATACGATGTGCAATCTCCCTACAACAGCCAGAAGCCGGATGACTGGAAATTGCCTGTGCCAAGTGGTGGCTGTTGCTCAGAGGGATTATTTTGCGGTAATAAATATTATCAGCCTTTTTTTGTTTTTGCGGGTTGATGCTTTTATATAAACGTAAGACTATCTCCGTATTGTATCCAGAACTGTTATCTGTTTCAAGAGAGTGAAGAATGTTCAATCTGACTGAGAATGTGTTGGCTTTGAGAACTTGTAGAACTTCAGTTTAACTGTTTGAATGATGCCCTGATCCATTGGCTTATCAACTGATGTTGTGTTGGGCTGGAGAAACACTGTTTACACATTTTTCCGTTCAATATAAGGATGTGAACTTCACTTTTTAAATTGGTGTACATGTTCTAAATATAGAGCAGTAATTTTTTCAATGATATTGCAACAACTAAAAAAGGCTTCCAGGCAACTAATTTTAGTGAAAAAACGACTTGTTTACAAAAGAAATGAATATTTCAACATTGTTTTAAGAGTAAACAGAACACGTTTCTATCATTTTTCTATCAGTATATTTATCCTACCAGTACTTTCAGTGCTTTGATTTGTCTTGTCAACCGTATTTCGGTCATTTACATGCGGACATTTAAAGTATATACCTAAACTTCGTTCCTAGGAAAGTTGTCAAGGAGGCGGCTAAACATAGTTCCTAGGAAATTGAGTTTTCAACGGAGGCAATTGAATATGCAGTCTATTTTTAGATCATGTGATCAAGACGGTCGTTTCATATCTACACGAACGATTTTGCTTTTGCTTTTCTCATAATCACGTTATATATGTACTAACAAATTACAAGATATTGAAGAAATGCGTCCGGATCCTAATTTTAAGATGCGTATAGTGTTAATGTATTTACTTGTAAAATTATTTCATAAGGACTGAAACCTAGTAAGCACAAGGACCATCATGTGTGGTTTGAACGTTTGGATGCTTTTTTCATAGCAGAATTTAACATTAGATCATATATAGTATCCAAACCTACATTGCGTATACTTCTGAGATGATAATTGCTCTTACTAAATCGAAAGAGGTCCTATGAACCCGTTTTGACAAAAACTTCAACAGTCCCTGTATATCTTCAGTTGATCCAAAGAACAAACAGAATAATCACTTGAACCGAGGAAAAAACCGCCAATCAAAATAATTCGTTTCATTCACCGCGCTTTCAGTCGTAAAATTTTATTTGTCCAAAAAGTTGGTTGGAGATCATGAGTCAATATAGAAAATAAATCTTCCTTTCGTTATTAAAATATTTTGACTGGATGGGGATAACGACCAACTATAAGTAGATAAGATAGAATGTGTATAATACAATACAGTACAGTACAACTAGTGGTTGTCGGATGCATCCCGAGATTGATTTTGCTTGATTAAGTGTTATTGAAAATGTTTTAATTTATGTTGTGCTGGTGAGTTACGCAGGTAGACATTTGTCCGATTCTCCTGAATGATACCATATTCGTGACACAGTGCATTGAGTTGTTGAGCCTGATGAGTCTGTCAGACACTCGTCGGCAAAAATGTGAAGTTAACAAAACATCATGCATGTAGCAGCAGTAAAGCCTTGCACAGCGTCAAATATCCGCGAAGTATGCAGAATATAGGTTTATATATATCAGCTCTTCTTCTGAAGTGTATTTGGTCATCTTTACCTTGCAATTAACCAGTCGGCAACTTTTCAGTGCTCTACGGATAAATCTGGGCCCTGGATTTGTTGGTTATTTGATACTCAGCATTTAATACAAGCCTTGTTGTTGTTTGAGTTAAACGCCCGTTCCAACAGTATTTCAGTCATGTGTACAGGCGTGCAGTATATCTAACCAGGAACGTAGAATATACGTTGATTCTACGTTCCTGATCTAACCATCGTTCCTGGAGAAGACCAGAAATAGAACCCTATCCTTCATTAGAAACTAATAAAGAGAAATGATTGGCAGCAGGGTTTGAATCCATTACCCACAATCTATGAGAGTTTACAGTGATAATATTCAAATAGTGACTCTAATCACTCAACCACTAAGGACTACAATCTTTCTGTTTGGTTAAATTTGACGGTAATGGTTTTAGAAGGGATGTCGTTTCAATGAAAAACATGGACGTTCGGCAGATGTCAGACGAAAGACGCCTGACGACAAACGGTAACCGTTCACAATAGCTCATCTGGGCGCATATGTGCTTAGATGAGCCAAAACGCGAGTAATATTGCAACTTTGAAAAGACTTTTAAAAATTTACTTTTTTGTGTTTTAATAGACTTCCGTAGGGTATACAAGTTAATCAATACAGATATTTTGGAAGTGGCTTGTAAACTTAGGAAATACTGGTATAATGTTTCGTGTTTTGTCAGGCTGAAGTCTTAAACTCTGGGTGCTCTTATGCAAATTGTGGATTAAGACAGCCACTGCTTTTAAACCATAACGTTGATTAACTTTGCAGTATATTTGATGTCACTGGATAGTGAATACTGGCTTACCGATTCAAAAAAGTTTTAGTGCATGACTTTTATTTGACAAACAGTAAATGATAACGTATACATTTCTTTGCAAGTTTATTTAAAATCTAAGTATGAATGCCAATCAGTTTTGCTATGAAGCCTTAAAACTAAAATTAAAATCCATTTCACATTCTACAAGTAATAATATTCCTTTACAAGTCATGTTCATAATGTAGGCAATAATGTTTCATTTATGCAATAATCTGTATCGTTTTCTTTCACTAATTGTAGCCTTTCTCGGTCCTAAAACATTGTTAAACACTAGTTTATCTTTACGGTAATGCAGCCACCTTCTGTGCTAGATCTGTCTCCTCACTGAGTCCCTTGGCCATCTGCTCCACGGCATCAGCGTTGTTCCGTAGGTTACGAAGAATGCTCAGCAGAAGGCCGTTAGATTTACCTTTATGCATATATAATACACAATTTCTTGAAGACAACAAGACAACGTTTTGAAATACCCTATGTCAAACTGCACTTTAAATGAAATCAGTAAACGAAATAATACATCCGTAACTGAAGTGGAAACATTGTTATTTGAGAACAGGATTCAAAATTAAATCGTGATCGAAGAGGTCAATGCCTGGAGTAAAATACGATTATCAAACAGAGATGGGTTTGTAGACATTAGAATACACAAGATGTTAACGCACACACCATGATTATATAAAGAGAAACTCTTTGAAAAACAACGATAGCAATGGTGTCACTTAGCAACTACATAACCGTATTAGAAACGGACAATATTCAATCTTACAAAATATTTCCTGTCAGTGAGTACATGTAATAGCAAATTCAAATCAAACTGTATTGCATAATCAACCAACTTTAATTTCCGTTGGCTATTTACAATAACAATATTGCTATGGCAAAGACATAGCAATATCATTGTATATTTTCTACATACTAAATTAATGTCTTTTTTTTATATCTTACACCAATGATAACACATTCATATAACAAACACTTTTTTCCTGTGTGTTCCTGTCAAAGAAAAAAGTGTCGAGGTAAAATTAAACTATTTTGAGAAAACCTACAAACATAATGTTAATTGCTTTAGAGTACTATGAACTGGACAATTTTTGCGTCACGAAAATTTCGTAATTTTTGTGCAGACAGACCTATTCGCAAATTTAATAATAGCGAAGGATAATTCTCTGATAGTAAATCTATGTGAAATGAATCCCGAAAAAGATCTTTAAATAAACGGAATGGGGAATTGCGAAAATAGCGAAAAAATTCTCATCGCAGATACCTTATTATCAGTATAAAACTGTATTTATCTGTATACATTCAGGAAATCCTGACTTAATCCACGCATATGTTATAGAAACAAATTGAATATGAACGAAAATTTAACTATGTTAAAGTTGAGTGTTGCTCTCTTTCTTTTTGACTTTCACATGACCGAGTTCGAGAAGGTTTACCACGGATGTTCATACGGGCAATATCTAAAGACGGATCATCCAATACAAGAGAGGAAACAAATGTCAATAGAAACATCGATGGTTCTGTACTAACTTTTGAAATAATATCTGCTGCTTTTAACAATATCAGATACGTTTGTGGTAATGTGGTGAACCTTACCTGGTAACATTGTAGTTGGTTTAGACAGCTGGCAAAGACAGTTGTAAGAGCATGGGTTGGTATATCTGAAATGTCAGTAAAATTCACCGTCAATTGACACCAGAGCAGCAAGTCTTAGACGAATACTTCTGCAAGATTCGCTTAAGTGATAACAAATTGATACACGGTATAAGTTATACATATACAATGTACATAATATTATATTTTAGAAAGATAATGTTTGTAACACTCTATGAATGGCCGTCAACAGAATTAATACACGTGAAAAGTTTCAGTTTGAGAGTGCAATTGTGCAAGTTATGGAGAAATATATGGTCATGATCGCCCTTCTAACGAGTCTTTAGGATACTAGGCCAATCCATTTTCGAGTTTTTCATCGGAAATCGTTTAAGCTGTCAAAGATTACAATGGCTTTGATGTTTGATCTTTGACCAAATAGTCTCAACGTCAATAATGGTTATTTCATCGCCATGATTATTCGGGGATACTATGACCAACACGGTTCGAAATCTATTTCTGATGTGTGCACTAAATGACCAAACCAATACAATAGGGTTATTAGTATAGTAACGTGATCCAGCATTCCGGATTTGCTCGAGTCGTGCGTCGGATCATACGAGTGCGTAGCACGAGTTTAATCAGACCTCGACGAGAGCCAATCCGGCTTATGGATCGCATTACTATACTAATAACCCTTTTATTATATACCTTTTGACATTTGTCTGCGCGATAAACTAAATCAAAATGACAGGCTAAGCATAAAATTGAAGAAAACGCCTTTTTAGCGCGAAATATACGTAGTGTGCGACGTCAATTTATTGACGTCATCGTATAAACAAATAGTAACGACCCAGTCAAAAGCGACGTTATTAACGCCATGTGCATTTTAGGGCTAATTGAATGCACTCTTACAAATTATGCCGCGCTATTTGTATTGCACGTACATACAATACGGATTTTTTTTCTGTCAGGCTGTATTTGACGGTTGAATATATGATGCATTTTTTACATAATATTTATAGGTATATAATAAAATATGAACTCTGATCAAATAGAACTTAAGTCAAAAAAGGTTATTTCCTTATCATGACAAAGTTCCTTGTCAAATGCGAAGAGCTTATGGCCAACACAGTTTGAAATTTGTTTCTGAGGTGTGTAATAAATGACCAATACAATATGAACTTTGACCCAATAGTACTAAAGCCCATAGTTATGAGTAAGGTCCTTATGGCCAACACAATTTGAGAACTGTTTCTGAGTTGTGCACTAAGTGGCCAATACGTTTTCACCTTTAGTTTAGTGACCTCTGAATCAGTAGTAATCGTTTACTTTTCATAAATAATGTGCCTACCAGCTCTTTGGATTATAGTTTAATCGTTCTCGAGTCATTTTACGGAAACGAACAAGTGTGGCACCTACGACCAACAAATGCCGATAACGAATTATCATATCCCAATATATGACTTTCTGCCATTGCACGCATGCAACACAATACAAACAGTGTGCAACACAATACAAACAGTGTATATAGTTACAAAATATACGAATCTTTGTAAAACAATAAATAAAAGAAGTAGACTCACTCATGATACTCGTGATAACCATCTGGGCACGTGTGACATGAAGGTGTATTACAATTAGCACTTTTGCCACCGCCGACAGAACCACTGGAAGTAACGTAACTATTAGTGGTTGATGAAGGTGTAGTTGAAGGTAGGGTTGCGCCTTGTTTTGCAATTGTTTTTACAATTGTTGAAGCTGTAAAAATATAACCAAATATATTATTTCTGTATGATGCTAACCACGTAATAGAATAATTATTTGTGTAACCTCAATTTGCCAGTTATACTTTTTTGACAATAAATTATATTAAAGTCTTACAATTACATATCTGGTCTTTTTTAACATGATTGCAGGCTGTTAGCCTTGACCGCTATCGTCACGTTGATCAGACGTTGACGTCGTTATCATGCAATAACTGAAGGAATCTCAGTTTCACAGAGGTTGTGTTGTGAAGGGATTTTTAAGTGATTGCTTTGTTCATACAGACGAAACTTGTTTTGGAAGTCATTGCCAATTCTCTTTGATTTAAATTAGTCAATTTTTGAAGAAGAAATCAAATATGTTTTCGGTAAGCAGCGGATAAAGAACGATTTTGAAATGGTGTTACGTTAACGTACTTGTATTGAACTTGAATATAGATTACGACAATATATTCAAATTGTGAGTTTTACGACACAAATTCCACAAAGTAAAAAATGAATGTAATACGGCAAAAATCTATATAACCATAACCAAAGCATTGCAGATATACTCAAGTATAAACTATAACAGTTAATTAAAAATAAAAGTAATGAAAACGTCACTGTCATGGTAGTTTGAAGAAGTCTTACCTGTTACATAGTAAGCATCTGTCGTACTTTGTACTTTAACCTACAAAACATCAAATAACAATTGCCAAATTAAACACGAACCTTACAAAGTGAGCGTCACCACAGGTCGTGGCTTTACCTGTTATTTCATTAAGTTCAACATCACATTGTTGCGAATATTATTAATAAAACAGGCGTTTTGATAAATGACAATTGCATTTGATTTATAATTGAAATGAAATGGTAAAAATATTTTAAAACTAACTGATTTCTCCAAAGCCAGTAACATAAGAACACACCAAATATATTTTAAAGTTAAAGTCATTCTGTGACAATCGAGTAGTGCTGGTAGAATAAAGTGATCAAGACTTGTTAGGCTGAAAAACGGTGATTTTATTGCTACAACACCGCAGTTATATGAGGCCCTTCAATGTGAATAATAATTTCGAAAAAAACTCTGAAAAAAACTGAAACATGTGTTTATCTTTCATTAAGTTTATCTGCACATTTTAGTATTTTCTGGGGGTGGGGCGTATAGTGAAGTGACCGCAAACTTGGTTTTGATTATGCTGTGATTCTTTAACAAGCTAAAGCCGTGACTAAGTTATAAAGACCAACAATAACGGAAAAGTACTGTAAAATCATTAGCTTGAGGGTTTTGTAGTTGTTGTTGTATGTTTTCATTCTTTTTCATGATGGTGATTTATAGTTTATTATCATCATGACGGTAGATAGATTGGTATTCTTCATTTCCTTCATAAAAAAAGCATGCTTGTATATACATAATGTGTGCATATTTTTCTACCCGAGAAAAACGACATATCACAATAGAAAGGAGAGTGTATAATAGGAAAAAGAAAGAGCATGAAAGCGTTCGTATACATCTAAAAATAGGTGTAAGTCGCCCCGTGCTCTGATTCAGTGGTGCTATTTTACTTGGACGTTCCTTCCTACCATTGACCCGATTTGTTGCTAAGCTGCAGTATGTATCTTTTCTGCTGTCTTTTCACCTTATATTGAGCATTTGTTCCTATGTTTGTAGATCTGGCTGTTGTGGAGTGTTGTAACTTCTAGTGTCACGTGATTTCTTCACACCATTTCTAATATACTACTTTTAGCGTTTAGGAAGAACTGATCAGAGAAAAGATTAACAGAAAAGCCTCAAGTCATGATAACCCTTGTTGCCAAATATTCACGTAAAATCAACAAAAATAAATGACAAATAATCTAAATTAGTTTTCCTGCATGGTTTTAAAATAAATTAGAGAATGAAGTTTGAAAAATTTGATATCACTTTTTATGCATTATTTGAAATTTTGATGAACTTGGGGAAACAGTCAATAAACTTAGTAAACATACGTGCTCATTCCTAGGTCTACAATCGGTGAATAATGACAACGTTAAATATCTCCTAGGGGATGTTTGATTACTGCTTGACCCTGTGATGGTAAAATATTGTCGACAAGTACACGCGACGAAGCTCATACCTATTTCTTTGTAACGTAACTAAGCAGACGGTACATCGTGAATGTTGTAATTTGACCTTCAACATCTGAATAAGATTGGTGCAATTTGTAAACACATCACATGCAGCTTTGGCTTAACCAATTTTATATGGAACACTGAAGGAATGTTATAGTTTTCCATGACTCTTATTGGGTAACCACTTTAATATATTTACTAAGTTACGGTCCCTTTTTCAACTCTTTTTCTCATGCAGAGTTCACTAGAGCTAAATAACATTTACAACTAACAAAGTAATTTCTAAAACCATTAAATGAGCAAAATATATGTAAAAAGTTAATAAATAATTTTATCTTAAAAGCACGTATAACGAAATATGTCTTGTTTACGCACCGTGTGCTAAATTAATATACTACTTGTTATTCGCTCAAATAACCATGAAATAATTGTTTACGAAGATTTTAGCGTATTACTACACGGATGTTTTCCCACATTTTACTGATGTTATTTGGAGTCTTTAGCTAAAACTTTGAGATCTGGTATCAAACCTTTCACATATTTGAAAAAAAAGTTTTGATGTTCAATTTAAATATCTCCCTTTTTTAGAGTATTCCTCTTTAAGTAGTGACTGGCTGAAAAACAAGTACCTGTATGCATAACATAGACGAAACTGACGAGATGTAAACTCAACTGCAAATGTGTTTGATCAAAAGTTTTACACTAAATCAAGACAAATGATATTTGAAATATCTCTTTTTATAACATTTTATTTATTTTAAAATTCGAACTAACTGAAAACAATATGCTACAATTAAGTTCACATTTCTTCCATACAATCTCCAACAACAACAGATAGTTTATAGATTTAATAATTCGAACTCGAACATAAATCTGATATACTTGTTTGTTAACATTAAGATTGGGTTTTGTAGACAGCTCGAAGCAATAACTAACTTCAACCAAAAGGAGACCAGGCGCGCCACGACAATACAACGTAAACTAAAAACTAAACTTAACATTGCAATACAAAATGCACTTATTGATAAGGTATACTCGAAACAACATTTACACCACATTCATTGAACATTCAGTGTATCACCGTGTAACCATGTAGCACCGTGAACGTGACAGATGTACCGGAGTACATTGATACCAGATAGAGTGCACTGCAACGACGGAGCCTGTGGTGTCACATGGTAGCTACCAGCCATCGCCGTGTATCAAGAAACAACAGGCAATCACCATGCGAACCACTGCGTAACAGTAAGTTCAGAGTTGCATGCAAATTGGTTGAGAACGCAGTATATACATCAATACAGCAATACCAACTAGATTCGCCAAACACTAGCCTAAGGTCAGAACCTATTGAACCCAAGCCACTTGGCCACGAACTTGATTTGAAAGCAACACGCCAAAGTATCGACCATTTATCCGGACTTCAACAAATCAACTAACTTCACAGTATAATTTTGACGCGCCTGATCGCCTTTCGGTTTGGACTAATATAATTTTTTCATTTATCCCCCTAAATTCTGTTAATATTGAAGACGCAACAAATTATAGAGGTTTTGCTCTAACTAAAATATTAGTTTCTTAAGTTCCTAGCTGCAGAGTCACGGACGTAATCCAGATAAAATTCCAAACCGGCCAAGTTTAAGTGGACACCATGATTTGAAAAGATGATGTAACCGCACCAATCTCAGGGCTGATGACGTCACTTCTCCCTGATGATGTAACAATCTTTCTGGCGATTACGCTTCTTTTCTATTGGTTTTGAACCCCACAATGAGCCAGACCATATTTTCCTTTGCAGTATTTCAATCCAGACTATTTTAGATTCTGGGAATGCATCACGTACGTATCTAATCTCAATTTCCATAATTCGTCTGATTTCCAGCGTTTTTTCATACACTAAATCATTGCCACCAAGATGTATAAATATTTAAGACGGAGGAGACGAAAGAAGCACCTGAGTCTCCACTGAGTGGCGTTAACTTCTCCAACGCAGGTCACGTACGCCCCACCACGCAATGGATGTATCTTCAAGACCCAGGATTGCTTTCCTACTTGACTTTGCGTGTTTGCCCTCCCAGTATGGGATTGAATCTCCCAATACCCACAAATCTAGATGTAAAAGGAAAATGAATGTTTATAATATAAACCGGTCTGCATTTAAGTATATTCATAAACGTAATTCAAAAACGAATCATTTGTTCATAAAAAACAAAGCCCTATTAACGTATGTAGAGGTTAACATAACTAGAAGACCATCTATTAAGTTTCATTATAACATCTATACAGGATATCCTTCGGAGGCAAGGTCGGTTGGTCTACCTACCCTAAAGCTGTGAGTTTTATAGGTCTAACCTGGCAAGCCAGACCTACGAATTGCTTCCGACAACACCGCCGCAAACTGAGCCCCAGTAACTGCCGTACCATCACGGTAACAGAACAGTGGATACTGAACTTCATGTCTTACTGCAATAAATTCACTAATCGCAGATATTGGACAAGAGATATTTCCTTGTTTTGATATCTTTAAGAAAATAGGTTTTCCGTTCTAACATACCCGTGATAAGGAATTACAAATGTTACTAATATGGATTTCGTTAGCGGAGCCCGGTTATCACGTGAAATTAGGCTTAAGCAGCTTTTTAATTAAGAATAGCTTACTTAAATCCATGCAGTTTGTGATAAAAATTAATTCCCGCTAGATATGTTGAGATTAATTTCGGAGACATTCCTTTCTCAAAGCAGTAGGACATCAATAAAATAATATGTTGTACATGAACAGCTAATGATTTTGAAAACCCGTATAAGGAACGGAAATTTTCAAGCGTGTTTACAGCAGTGTTGTAAGTTGCATTGGAGTTATAGGCTAATCCCGCTTGGAGAAGCTGCCCAGCTCTGCACCGAAGATGTTCCACAGAAAGCTGGGAACCGGACATGGGACTAGATCGGCGCCTAGGGCCAGCTCTCTGAATCTGTGTAGCTGAAAACGAGACAACGCATCACATATTTCGTTTTGATGGCCAGGTATGTGAGCAGCTTTTAACAAAATATTCAGCTTTCAACAATGTAGAGTTAATACCCTAACAAGGCACATAACTGCGTCTGACTTTGATGTAAGTTTGTATAAGATATGTACAACGGCTAAATTATCGCAGTTAAACCCAATCTTCTTATTTGTCAGCTTCTTGTCCAAATAAAAAATGCCACTAGTATGGGAAATAACTCTAAACCTGTATCTGAGGTTATACCGGATGCAAGCCACAAATCTGGCCATTAGGCTTGACACCAGTGACCTTGAAATAATATGCCATATCCCAGGTTATCTCCCACTGCGCTATCAGAAAACAAATGAACGTCTTCATTTGATACCCAGATCTGGTCATGAAAAACTGAGACTCCATTGAAATTTTCTAAAAACAGTAGCCACATCCGTAAATCTAACCGAATATCCGACTTTATTCTGATATGCTGAAAAGGTTTTGACAGGCCACAGGTCGAATTTATCAAGCAGCGAATAAAAGGTCTACCCATAGGTTTTGCTCGACAGCAAAAATTCAAACTAATATTCTTTGATTCTCAATAACTTCGGATATTTTTTGTTTTGGATTCGAACTACCATTTTATAAGAGTCCAGTTCGAACCCAAAGAAGACTAAAATTTCCGTTGGGCCTTCAGTTTTTTTCCTCCGCCAGTGGCACGCCTAGTTCGGACATAGCATCCCTGAAAGTTTGAAGCACTTGTGTGCATGATATAGCCGTTTTGTCTCCGCGCAAAAACTCATCTGGATAATGTATCAGTTTCTCCGACTAATTTTAATTCAACACAAAATTCTAAAAGAATTAAAAATCCTTCAAATGTTATGCAGCTTATGGATGCGCCAAATGGTAGAGCTTTGTCAAAATAGAAATACATGTAATCTTCGTAACAAAAACCTAAAAGTTCAAAATCGGAAGGTTTGATTGGAACAAGCCGGTATGCGCTTTTGATGTCGGCTTTGAATAATTTGCAATTTCGTCATAATGGTTGAACTAATTTCACTGCCTCGTCGAAGCTCGTGTACTGGACAGACGACAGGATCGATGTAATCGTTTACTGAATCACCGGCGGGATAAGACAAATGGTGGATGATTCTCGGTGTTTTCTTTGGAATTAGGCCTATAGACGAGACTTTAAGATTTGTTAACGGTCTTTTTTTAATAGACCAGCTACCCGGCCCGCTTGAATTTCTTTTTTGATTTGTGCTCTTATGATATCAGGATTCAAAGATGTCGAACGTAATTTTTTGGAATCCCGTGGCAGTGTACGAGGACCTGTGTACTGAACCGGGAAGCCGTACAAAAACACATCTAATAAAAATTATGCTTCTATTTTGTCATAGAATTGTAAGTAATTTTAAAAGGAAGTAACATTGACTGGCGAGTTAGCCAAACCATGAATATCAAGTTACATGGACAAGTGGAATCTGATATGCGAGTGTTTTCGCTAGTTTTGCCTCTGATCCCTGCCTGTACCTCTTCGGACAAAGGGTCTGCCTCGAAACCCTTTTCGAAATTGACCCGTTTAGCTTCTTGTCGCACCACAGGCTGACAGCGATTAGGAGCAGCGTTCCTTGGGGGTAAAGCTCGTCGTTGTAGTCATTCGCAGCCGCCCTAGGCCTGGCAGGTATCCGCCTCTGACATCTAAGTGACATGTTTTCTGCTATTTCAAAGTGACCTTCAAGTGAGTACGTGTAAAAGTTTCCGAAAGTCAAAGTTTAAGTTGAGTGTATCGGTTGACGATTTTGAAGACAGAACATACAGCACGGGATTTTCGTTTTTATACGGCTATACAATTGTACACGTCACATGATTGGTACAAGGATTAGTGGGTTATTAACTAGGCCAAGTAAAGGCAAGAAGTGGAGCCAGTCATTGCCTAGCCACAAAACGGCGCCCTTGGTTCTCGAAAATAAAAAAAATATTCTTATTCAAAGTATTTTTTATTATAATACAAGAGATTGAAATACACTTTATATAATTAAAGACGGACAAAGTTGGATAACTGACATTTTTGTGTCAAATCGTTTCTCTTAAATATATTAATTGTTTAAAATTGTTCTTTATGGTATATTTTGTATATATGACACTTCGATTACACTTTAGTTCGCAGTTGTAAAACATTGTCACCTATCGTTTGATAAATAAGCAGGTCTTGCAAAATGTATTATGCTCAAAAATGTTGTATGGATATAACATACATCAGATACAAGGAACAAATTCAAGTGGACCCAAGGAATTCATTATATACGGAGTTTACTGTATATGCTTCACTCTATGACACGTCGCATTTTGTGTTAAAATGGTGTTTTGGGCTACAAAAAGTAAAAAGCATTTGATTTCGCACATGATACTTTCAAAGTAAAGTGTTCCTATTTTTCCCCCATTATCAATCTAGAAAGTGATAAGACTAGCATCCAGAGTCAAAGGTAACGGTCAAAAAACATTAAAGAAACTTGCAAAATCATTTTTGCTGAGGGGAATATTGTTTATCAGAAGTTAAATATCGACTACTCAAGTGACAACACAGTAAATGATAACGTAAATATTTCTTTTCAAGTTTATTTGAATTCTAATTATAAATGCCAAACAGTTTTGCTATGAAAAGCTCATAATTTTATATAGGTCTCACAAATTAAAATGCATTTCAAATTTCACAAATCATATAATTATAAGTTTTATAATATTTTTATAATTAAGGATTCCGAAATCATTTTTCATCGAAGCAGCCATTAAATTTATTTCTCTCCTTCGATTGTCTGCATACTTTTTCGGGCCTTAAACATAGTGCAACACTAGCTTATCTTTACGGTAATGTAGCCACTTTCTGTGCTAGATCAGTCTCATCACTTAGTCCCTTGGCCATCTGTTCCAAGGCATCAGCGTTGTTCTGTAGGTTACGAAGAATGCTCAGCAGAAGACCGTTAGATTTACCTGTATGCATATA
>JAFMSR010000006.1:39141833-39157918 GCA_022818135.1 Saxidomus purpurata | reverse complement strand
TTTTTTGCCTAATTACCTTTCTTTTTTACTTTGTGGAAATTGTGTCGTAATGGTCTGAATGTACTGTCATACTATTAATGTCGTATATATTTAACTTCCAAAACCATTTTCGTGTATATGTTCAAAGTAACCACTTAAAACTCTCGTAAAAATCTTTTCACAACACAACCTGTTCGAAACTGAGATTCCTGCAGTTATTGCCAACGTCTAACCAATGTGACGATACCGATCAAAGGTAACAGCCTGTGATCAACTAAAAAAAAACAGAAATGTAACTGTAAGACTATAATATAATTTATTGTCAAAATAGTATGTATGACAAGTCGAGGTTACACATATAACATTAAATTGTCAGAATCATACAGAAATATTATGTTTGGTTATGTCTATACAGCTACAATAGCTCCACCTTACGCGTTTATTGCAGCTGCACCTGCAGCCGCAGCTCCAACTACAGCTGCACCTGCAGCCACAGCTCCAACTACAGCTGCACCTGCAGCCACAGCTCCAACTACAGCTTCAACAACAACTTCTAGTAACGTTACTTCCAGTGGTTTCGGTGGCAGTGGCAGAAGTGATATTTGTAATACGCCTATATGCACCCCGTGCCCAGATGGTTATCACGTGTATCATGAGTGAGTCTACTGTTAAATTTCAAATTATTTTATTTATTGTTTTACAAGTTTTAATGTGTCTTTTGTAACTCTACTGTTTTTATTGTTTCGCATGCGAGCCATGACAAACAGTCTTATATTGGGAGATTTAAACATTGCTTTGTCCGTAGTTACCTACATTTGGTCGTAGGTGAGACACTTTTGTTTGTAATTGTGCTTATTAGGTCCACCATCCTCGTTCGAGGTATAGTCGGTACCACCCGTTAGGTGAGACACGTTTCGTATCCGTAAACTTAAACTATTATCCAAAGGGCTAGGTAGGCACATTATTTATGGAACGTTAACGATTACAACTACTGATTCAGAGGCCACTGACCTAAAGGTAAAACTGTATTTGTCACTTAGTTCACAATTCTCAAAATGTGTTGGCCATATGATCATCGAATTTGACAAGGACCCTACTCATGACGATGAAATAACCTCTCTTGACTTTAGTGATATTTGGTCAAAGTTCATATTGTATTGGTAATTAAGTGCACACTTCGGAAACAGTTCTCAAACCGTGTCATAGCATCCCCGAATTTGACTACGACCTTAATCATGACGATGGAATAACTTTTATTGACGTTACGACTATTTGGTCAAAGTTCAAGCATCCGGAAAGTCATTGTTATCTTGGACAGCTTAAACGATTTTCGCTTAAAAATTCGACAATGGTCTGGCCTAATATCCTAAAACCTCGCAAGAAGGACGTTCATGAACATTAATTTCTCCATAATTTGCACAATTGCAGTCTTAGGCTGAAGCTACTAAACATCCATAAAATCACGTACGAATGTATTTAATTATTTTGACAGTCATTTAAGCAACGCAGCACACATTAACTTTCTAAACTACAAGTACATTGTGTATGTATAACTTACACCACTAATCAATTTGCTATCACTTTAGATATTCGTCTGACTTGCTGTTCTTGTATCACTGGACCGTGAATTTTACTTGCTTTATTTCAGATATACCAGCCCATGCTCTTACAACTGTCTTTGCCAGCTGTCTAAACCAACCACAGTGTTACCAGGTAAGGTTTACCACTAAAATATCTGATATTGTTGAAGGCAGCAGGTATTATTTCAAAAGTTAGTACAGAATCGATGTTTCTACTTACATGTATTTTCTCTTCTGTATCGGATGGTCCGTCGTTAGATATTGCTCGCGTGAACATCAGTGAACATCCTCGAACTCGGTCATGTAAAAGTGAAAAAGAAAGAGAGCAAAACTCAACTTGAATAATGCTTAAATGTTTGCGTTCATATGAAATCGTTGTCTATAATATAAACGTTGATTTAGTCAGGATATCCTGAATTGTACAAGATAGGTAAAGTTTCATAACTATTAATTTGGTAATACCTGCAATGTTTTAATTTTTGCTATTTTTGAAAATCTCCAATTTTCTGTCTGCATAAAATTGCAAAACTTTCGTCACACTAAGATTACCCAGTTTACTGTATTTCAGTGTAATTAACATTTTGTTCTTAGTTTTTCTCGAAGCATTTTCATTTTACCTCGACACTTTTATCTTTGACATGAACAAATAGGAAATTAGTGTTTGTTTAACAGCTTTAATGTTTTCTCATTGGTGTTAGATATAAAAAAGTCTTGAAGTATGTAGAAAATATAAAATGCTATTGCATGTCTTTGCCATAGAAGTTTGTGTTTGCTAATAGCCACATGCAACTACAATTTTCTGATTATGCCAATAAAATTGAATCTTGTTTGTTTCTAAAACGATTATGTAGTTGATAATTGACTCCATTGTAATCATTGCTTTTCAAAGGGTGTATCTTTACATAATGGCGTGTGTGTTAACATCTTGTGTGTTCTAATGTCTACACACCCTTCTCTATTTCAAAATCGTATTTAATCCATGCATTTAGCTCTGCGGTAACGATTTAATTTTGAATCTACAGATGAATTATTTCATTTCTGATTTAATCTAAGGTGCAGTTTGACATAGGGTACATCAAAACATTGTCTTTATGTCTTTTAGAAAATGTGTATTATATGTGCATACAGGTAAATCTAACGGTCTTCTGCTGAGCATTCTCCGCAACCTACAGAACAACGCTGATGCCTTGGAACAAATGGCCAAGGGACTAAGTGATGAGACAGATCTAGCACAGAAGGTGGCTGCATTACCGTGAAGATAAAAGTAGTTTTGAACAATATTAAAGGCCCTAAAAAGTATGCAGACAATTAAAGGAAACAAACTAATAAAATAACTGCACCAATGAATATACATAATTTGAAATGCATCTTAATTTGTGAGACCTATACAATATTTTAATCGTTTCATGGCAAATATGTTAGGCATTTGTAATTAGAATTCAAATAAACTTGCAAAGAAATGCACTTGTTATCATTTAATTTGTTTTCAACCAAACGTACTACAGACAGAGGATCTCAGAGGTCGGAGAGGTATGTGCATTAGCTCTCACAAAGCACATATACACTTGAATAGTCGATATCTAGACTGCGCTAGACTTGTATCTAAGCTGAAAAAGGGAAGAAAAATTGGGACAGATAACTTTCACAGTATTATGTGCGAAGTCGATTGCTTTGCTTTTAGTAGCCAAAACACTATTTTAACACCAAATGCGACGTGTGATATCATAAACAGAGAAGTGTATACAGTTTACTCCGTATATAATGAACTCTTTGCAACCACTTTTATTTGATCCTTATATCCGGAGTATGTTATATCCATACAACATTTTCATAATAAATCGGGCTCAGAAAATTGTGTTCCTAATATCCGGAATTTCGCTAAATCTAGAGTCGTTATATACGGAGTGTACCGTTAGATTATTCTTACTACTGACAAAACACTGCCCTTATGTGTTAATCTATTCTCAGTTGTGGACGTAAACCACGGTGTCACCTGTATAATATTGAGATAGTACTTTAAATGCACACACCATTCATATAACACCAACCATTTAAACATGCAATAACTCTGAAGATCATGACAAGACAAGACCATGCCACATATACATGTATTTTAGTTATAGCATATAGTAAAATCATATAAAAAATACTGCAAAGTTTATTAAAGTAAAGTTTAAAAAGCAGTGGAACTAGATACAACACTGTCTTAATCCACAACCTGCACCTAGAGTTTAAGAATTTAGCCTAGCACAAGACGACACTTTTTACACTTAATAGCACGAAACAATGTACAAGTTAATCCTAATTTATAAAGCAACAAAAACAATATGTAAAATGTCTTTTCAGTCTGGCAATGTTACTTATTTAAGAAAATGGTCACTTGGTGAGGTATTCTGAACGGTCACCGTCCGTCGCCAGGCATCCTTCGTCAGACCTCCGTCAAACTCCCACGTTATTCATTAACAAAACATCTCCTCTTAAACAATTAGATCAATTTCAACCAAAATATGACAATCTACTTATAGATTAGAATGTTATCTCGCATTGGAATATTTCTTATCAAGGGTTATCACACTGTCTTGTTCATACCTGCACAACTAGGCCGTGTTGCATAAACACATTTTATCAGTGGCGTTATATATTTCCAATACAAAAAAGTTTTAGACATCATTTGGATTTTGTCATATTTCAATAGTTATGTTTTCATAATTACTTAAAAGATAGAACAATAGGCTAACATAAGTACACCCACACTTTTATTTAACGTCCAGTTAATAATTGTAATAAATGTCCGATTTTATTTGTAAAAAACGTTTAAGCTGATTTTATCTGTCTTTTGTATTGTTTCTTTCACAGCTAGTAGTTATGTAGCCATTGATAAATACTTTATCGATACATACAATGTAAATTAGGCTTTTATAATGGAATATGATTAATTGTCTTGTAATAAAGAGTAAATGATTAAATTAAGATACTTCCGTTTGAAATGTAGAATCTTTATGTTATTTCAGTCTCATTCACATACATACATACATATAGACATAAAAGTACGCAATAAAACACCATGTATGTGACCATTCTAAGAAAGAATTACCTGAGACTATATCACATATTATACATATACTATCTCATATATTGCACAAGATTTACACAAGTATGTTTACTAATGCAGGCAGTGCCAAGTCAATGAAACACTTTTACATGCATTTTGGTAAAACAATTACTCGTGCACTGCTGAACCACCACGTGTAGATAAAGTTGTAACATGTATATTGCATGAACCACCGCATATGGATTGAATGTTAAGTTAAACGATGCTGAAATTGTATGACATTTATAGGTGAGATACCCAGTTCAGGTTTGTTTTAAGTTAAATCTCTTGTTATAGTATATTCAGTCTGACCAATGAACATGGATTTGTGTCGAGCTCATCTCTCATGCAATAAATGTGTTAATTCCTGCAATATAGACACACTCAATACGTCATATTGTTTATCAGCAAATATAAATATATGAATGAGTCTCAACACATGATTTTACAATTTGGTCTATTTCCTAATCTGATCAAATGCATTAAAAATAATTAATTTTTCGTATGATCTCATAATCTTTAATATGGTCCGATAAGTTCACTAGTTCATAGTCTTAGCATATAAAGTTGAAATGTAAGAAGTCTTCCTGTTCTATTAGTTGTACGTTAAACTATTAAATCACTCACATCAAACAGTTTTCGTAACACAACCCGCCCACCGCAACATTAATTTATTCAAAGTGTTGATCCGGCTACTAATGTAATAGCTATATAATTTTGTTAAGATCTGTGAAGGTATGCGTTGTTCGCGTATCGACGCAACGCATATTTGAAGTTGATTTTGAGGTCATATGTCGAAGTGGTAGTGAATAGTATACAACTTATGTAATCTGCAATTTGCAATTACTGTGAGAAGTAAATCTAATTTCGATCTTTGTTTGATACTAGAATTAGTTGAGTAATTGCTTAATATGATTACATTTTTGTAACTATTTCACAACCCTATACTGTAACCAGTATCTTATTTTTACATATTTAGAAATGTAAACAAAATGAAAGAGGATCACATTTTGCGAAATTTAAGAATAACAAAATTACTGTTTTGAATATGTCTTTCTAAGGACGTGTCTTTCCAGGTCACATACAATACAGAGAACCATCACCTAATCATCAACCAATTTATAAATGGAAGCCACGAATCACTGGACCTTTCTACGCGGTAAAACCAAATGTGATCGCTTGTAACATATAGTGCCAATTTCCTCCTTAAATGATACAAGCCGTTTTCATGCAATGTCTTGGCATTTGATGTTCAGTCGTTACGAAGCCCCAATGATGACGGTTTAATCAAAACGAGAGGTTTCTCTTACTAAAACTGAAATATTAGGTCAAACAAGTCAACATACCCAGAACTATATTGTTTACATCACATGGTTCAGTCACGTGATTATAACTTCATTGCATCATAGCGAACACCACGTATTTCGTTCTTGTGACTATGTTTCTCATTGCAGTTAGATAAACAATAAAAACTAAGAACAAATTCACAAACCCCTTTTCAAAACCCTTTAGACAGAACACAGACATTTCCACATTGCCTCTCTCTCCTCGAGGTTGATTCCAGCTGGAGTGAAGCAATAAATCTAAATTGTAAGAACTTGTTTCGCAATCAAGAATAAATGAATGAGTAAAACATTTTCTCCATGATGTAAATCAGTTGCAGTTTAAAGTAACTGTATAATATTCCAGAAGCATGTTAAGTGATATCTTAAATTTTTAAACTTAAAAACGAACATGACAACTCTTATAACTCATAACAAGTCAATGATTGTGTTAAATCACACTATCATTTTAAACTGTCTTATCGTAATAAAGACGATCGTAACATGTTTTAATACACATCCTCATTTCTGAATTATCTTCCAAAGGAAATATGAGATTTTAAAGAAAAATCTTAAGATATCACTTCAGATGCTCCTGGTATTGACCGATCTATCGCATCAGTCCCTACCAAAGATCTTAAACACTTTCAAGAAGGTAGCACTGGTATATCATTGAAGCTAGACTCTACCGAGCTGATCTGCCGTCCATCGTGTTCATTATTGTAAAGCTTTTATTTTATCGACTTACACTTTAATTTTTTTCTGACAATTAAAATGCTTTTCGCAACATTGCATTCATTAGTTGATATCTTATTCGCCCTTTTAACATTCAATGCTGATCTTTGTATGCGCTACAACCATATCGTGATTTAAGCAACTTTCAGCTGGATGTTGCACTGAAGCAATGTACTATGCTTATATGATATAATTTGAATATGATAATGCCAAGTGAAAATGCGTTTACTATACTGCAATAGTACCCTGGTCACGTGACTGAGAAAGTGACGTAGTCATGTATTGATACTAGGCTTTCCAGAAGACTTCCTATTTGAGTACTAATATCTTCATTTTATAAACAGTGTGCCACTTGGTAGAATGTCATGCTGCTCCCCAATTGTGATCAAGTTCGTACCGTGGCATGCGCATCAGGAAAACAATCTTAATCCTTGTTTTTCTCATCAAATATTTTACTCGAAATATTGACCTAGAAAGTATAATTACTCTACACTCATATTTAACGGTAACAACATACTGAGTCGATATATATGAACTGTTTACGCTCTAAAATGATAAAGGAAGTGGCTGCTCGTCCGGTAACCGGACGCCTAGATTTTTTTCTAGTCGTCCGGTCACCGGACGAGCAGCCTATACTAGTATGCTAGACTAGTCGTCCGGTAATCAATTTCTTTGTATATTAGTTCATCTTGATGAATGTAAGAGCAGTAGTAAAGCAAAAAAATATGTGTTATATGTATTATATACATGTACCTTTACCTTTCCTATGACATTTGTTTGTTAACCTCATATAATGATTTCCATCTCGTGTAGAAGTAGTCTGGGGGTTTAGTCTCAAACCCAAAATTAGCGATTTTCGCGGATTTAGGATCCCGGTACAATATTACTAGGCAATAAAATAGATAATAACATAATGCTGTGTGTGTAACAATTTTTTTATGTACAACAGTAGTTTTGGACGATTTGAAATGGAATTGTGTTGTAAAGTTTGGTTGCATACTAAGAGAGATAACTCTTACGAGACTATCGCAATTATTGAAATATTAAAGTTCGCTCCAATACACATTTTTTCCTGATGATACGAAAATAGGTTTAAATACTTCAGGATGCCGAAGTCAGCAAGTAACTGACATCTTCATTTACAGGGCGATAATTTCGGCAACGTTCATAATACGCAATGCATCTCCTGCAGGAATTGATAATTGTTTAAGCCCGCTTACTAGACTGTAAACATGGAGCACTTCCATTTTAAACATTTTCAGATCTAATTATCCATTTCCCTCAGTTATAAGGCTGAATACCACGTGCATTTGTTCAGGGAATCAAACAGTCAACATCAAAGTTTTTATTAACAAGTTCAAAAAGCAAGGTCGTTTGTTAAACTCGGCATCTTTTAATAATTAGAACTTGTATTATTAGTTATTACTAAGTGGTAACAAACCTCAATTAAAACCATTTCTAACGGATCAAACGGTTTTAATTACCATGCTAATTGAAAAACGCTTTTGAAAGTCTTTGATAGACTGACGTATTATTTCGTCTTTATACATTGGCTAAGAAAAAACTCGCAGTCTGAACGCTCGTCGTAAGTACCGATACTATTTTCATCAGCGCTTACTGGTTTTTAGGTACTTATTCAGTTCCAATTCAGTGCATAGCCTTTTGAATAAGTTCCAAGATGCAAACAAAATTCATACTTTCATAAACAGGAGTAGTCGAATCTATTTTTTTTTCACCATGAAAAAATACGATAGTACCGTAAGAGTTATCTCTCTTAGTATACAACCAAACTTTACAACACAATTCCATTTCAATTCGGTCACAACTACTGTTGTAAATAAAAACATTGTTATGTGTTTGTTTCATTATCCATTTTATTGTGTAGTAATATTGTACCGGGATCATAAATTCGCGAACATCGCTAATTTTAGGTCCGAGACTAAACCCCACCACGAGACTACTTCTACACGAGAGGGAAATCATTTTATGAAGTAAACAAACAAATGTCATAGGAAAGATTAAGGTATATGGTATATTATATATAACACATATATTTTTGCTTTACTACTGCTCTTACCGGACTACTAGCCTAGTATACGAGTATAGGCTGCTCGTCCGGTTACCGGACGTCTAGAAAAAATTCTAGGCGTCCGGTCACCGGACGAGCAGCCACTTCCAATGATAAAACCATTGATGAATGACTGACCACGTTAGAGTAGTTTATAGGGCTTTTTTCATGCGGTTTGATCGTATCCTATTTATCCTTTTTAAACGTGTCTTACAGATTAAATGTTTCATTCCAAAAGGTATATACATTCTTCTTGTCATTTCATTGGCGGTTGATTGGTTATCAACTTCCGGTCAAAAGCGAGTTTATACCACTGCGCCGAAAAAAATCGATATTAGCTTGCGTAGTATTAGCCCGAGGATATTCTGACGTACAGTCTGACTTTAACCCTTGAACTACGACCTTTATATTTTCCTCGGTTTTTACCGTTGTTTTACAATAAGCTAAAAGTGCGTTCACGGCTCAGTGCTCGAAATCAGACTATACCATGTATTGCTAATATAAATCTTATCACGTTGCATTCATCCCAACTATCTTTTGGTGCTAGTCTATATTAAAAGTTTTAAAAATTATGTAATGAAATAGTGAAAGCAGTGAAATCCGGCGCAAAACTATTATTATATATTCGAACTAGGTGAAATTAAACGGCACTTATTTGAACTATACACCTATTACAGATTTATCAGTTTATTTAGAAATATTTTGATATATGAGTAGACCGGTACACGGACATTAGACCCTATGCTCAAAACAAACCCTCGCACTTTAACAAAATTTGTTAAATCTTCGCAATACACAGTACTATTCGAATAGTGATTTTTGCAAGATCATCCATCCAGTATTTATACTGAAAGGATAAAAGAAACGCAGGGTTAACATTTGAGGTGATTTAAAGTGATGTGTTTGATGTTATATACACTATTTTATATGAGTATAAAAACCAATCTTTAATAAACAAATTACCAAAATGTCATTAGATTTTGACCAATAATTCATTAATAATTGAAGCACATTTGACCGTACCCCCCAATATCGCAAAGTGAAATAGACTGACTCGTCAGTATCTCGTATGCCCCCCTCGCGCATCTGTCACAGCCCTTATTCTCTAGTGCATGGAATTCATTAGTGCATTAATCCTTCTCATTGGGATATTGTTCCACTGTTCCAACAATGCTGTCCTTAGTTGGTCGAGTGTAGAGGGGATATTCCTACGCCCCCTTATCCTCCTTTCAAGTTCGTCCCACAGATGTTCGATTGGGGACAAATCTGGACTGTACGGCGGCCAGTCGAGTGGGTAAATGTTATAGTTTGCGAGAAAGTCTTGACAAACTCTTGCAACATGGGGGCTGGAAAATTAAGTGACGCTGTTGAACAAATGGAACTACAACCGGGCGGAGGATTTCATTCTTATATCTTACGGCGGTTAAATTCCCGGCTACCACAATCAAAGGTGACCATACTCCGAGAGAAACCCCTCCCAAGATCATAACCGAGTCACCCCCCAAACCTATCTCTCTCAAGAACGCAAGCGTCGGCGAAGCGTTCCCCACGACGTCGGTATACGCGACGTCGACCGTCCGGACGAAAAAGGGTGAACCGGGTTTCATCGGTGAAAAAGACCCGTCTTCACTGCCTCATTGGAAATCGTCTGGGAGCATGTGCCGCCAACCAAGCCATACGACGCGCACGTCGTGCACGAGTGAGAGGCGGACCAACGTAAGGACGACGTGCTCGCAGACCAACCTCACGCAATCGATTCCTTACAGTTTTTGGGTGAATGTGGCGATTATGATTGCCTACCGTATTATTAGCGGTTTCAGTCGCAGTGTAACGTTGCGATTACGCAGGTGCGAAAGACGAATAGCCCCGTCTTGACGTCGCGACGTTACGCGCGGACGTCCCGATCGCGGTCGATCGGCAACTCTTCCGGTTTCTCTAAAACGACGGACAATACGTTCTATGGTGGAAACATTCACACCAAACTGCATAGCAACCTGTTGTTGCCTCTGATCTTGCATTAGCAATGCAATAGCCTGACCCCTCTGAACTTCCGTCAGCCGTACCATGATTGCAAGAGCTTCAAATTTAATTTAAAAAGCGGAAAGTGATGTGTATACCTCAAGTGTATCAATTGGTATGAGCAGATGTTTTGACGAACTTGTCATCATTATTCTGCACGTGTTTTTTGCTTTTCATCACTTTCTCCAAGTGGCACGGAGAAATACACGGTTGAGTAGCTTTAGGTACGGGAATGAGTACACAGTGACCAAGATAGTCGTCTGACCGGTTTTAAAAATTTTACGCCAAGCATTTAAGAAATTGTTGCATATATTATTACCCTGCGTTTCTTTTTCCCTTCAGTATATATAATTAGATAAAGGTTTACAACGTATAATCATTTATTTTATTTATTGTATTGCCATAGGCAAGATATTTGCCGATTTGCAAATAAAGTAATCATAAGTCGCACCACCTGTACCACAGTGACAGTCAATTTTTCACATTCTTCTTCTTTTGTATGTAATTAAAATCACTATGATTTTTCATATCTTTAAAGCAAACACTTCTTTCAAACTTCAAAAGCTAAAATGTGTAGCACATCTAGAAATACCCATCTAACACAGCATCTGAAACGTTTTGTAGAGTTAAATCACTAAGAAAAACACAAACGGTAGATTCTTTGATTGGCAAGTATCGTAGGTTATGCTCGTTACATCAGTTGATAAACTTCACAAAATATGCATCGTACTTTGTTATAGTATTCTTGGCTTTAGAGGCTTTAGCCAAATCCAGTATCTTGAGCGCTGCTGCCTTCAAAGAACTTGTCTGAGCCAGATCACGTATTCCTATCCATGATTTATGTGTCCATAAATTCTGAAAAAGAGCAGAATCATTAACACATGTTCAAAATAAGTATATATACAATAATCTACGCCGAAAAATACATATGCTTCTCAAATACACCCTTCTATATAAAAACACCCCCAAAGCAAAATAATCCTTTACCGAAACCTTACCAAGTGATAATAGTATCACTCGTCCCTGACCCAGGCCAGAGGCACACAGAAAAGTCAAAATTATAGTATTCTCCAAAAACGAATATCAGTACTAGCACGCTATGCATAAATAAACATTCATTTACTTAGTAGCTTAGAATTCATAAACGTTGACATTTTACGATTCAACAACCAAAACCCCGAAACATAAACGTCCAGTATGTAGTCCTGATCTCAGATCAGAATTTCGTGCAAATCGCGCCTAAATTACAGTAATAATATGAAGTACACAAAAGCACTCTTGAAACAGTGAACTTCGAAAAAGTTTTACTTCGTATAGCAAGAGTTTGGAGCCTAGCACGTTACTGCTTTTCCATCTTGAACCCAAGAAAATCCCATGTATTTTTGAAATTTTATATATGTTTACATGATATCTCTGATTTATATCAATTTGAAACATGTCCATAAATTCTGGAGAAGAGCAAAATCATGAACTCTTGTTCAATATTAGTATGTATACAATAATCTACGCCGAACATACTCATATTATATGATTCTATGATATTATATGTATTATTATACACCCTTCTATATAAACACCCCCAAAGCAAAATTATCCTTTACCGAAACCATAACAAGTGATAATAGTATCACTCTTCCCTGAAAAAGTTTCTAAATTATAGTCCTCTCTGATAACAAATACCAGTACTAGACATTTATACATGTAAGTTAATCCGAATCCGATACCGATTTCTACTTCATGGTTTTCATGGGGACGGTGTCAAAACAGCTTAACGTGAAATTATGTACAAATATAACGGGCGTATCAATCTGGTGTGATATATTTATGTTTTAAGTAATGATTGTGGTGTTTTCTTTATATAGTAGTCAATTCAGGGCGAATAACGTTTTCGTTACATAATATAACAAGACACATTTTACATATTTATTTCAAGTTTCTTACGACGCCAAACAAGTGAAGCACAAGTGTATACAACCGAGGCTAGTTAATCTCTCGGGTGTCGCCATAATGACCCTATAACTCTGTAACACTTTAAATTTCCTATTGCATGTTCGACAAGCACTCGATATATCCGCGGTTCAATTTTAAGCATTTACGCCGCATTTCTCTGCCCTTTCGTGCTATCTGTGCTGATGTATACGGAGTCATTATCGATCCTCGATTGGGATATATTTTATCACCAAGCTGGTATCACTGTTCTGGAAATAGTAAATCATTTCCTACTTGACGCATTAACGCAAACTGCTGAGCATCGTTTGTGTGACCGAGAAAAGCGCTTTCGACATAACGAATATCACCGTGCACGTCTATAATGATTTGTGTGTGAATTGCATGGTAGCACCTATGTCCGTTCCGTTTCAGGCCTATATATCTCATGTGATGTGCCGTCTATTGCACCAAGTGCATATGGAAGTTTTGACCAAACTCGTCTCATTGCTCTCCACTATTCCATTGTGGGCCACTGTACGTATAAGCTCAACTTTCTATGAAGAATGGGAAGCAGCGTCCTGATTTCATTTTTCGTTAGACCAGCTTAGTACAAGAATTTGAGCGTCACGGCTAGCTTGTACTAGGAAAGTCAGCTCTTCCGTGGCGATAATGAATTGAAGCAACGCTAACTACAGCCATGCCACCTCTCGATCCGTAGTACTGAGTCCGTGATGTACGTGTTTTAGGTGAGAGAGTGGTCAGATGTCGACTCAATATCTAACATGGGTAGCTCTAGTTTATTCTATACATTTTATATTTGAAACTATTTACCAATCAAAACCACTTATCAATACTGAAAATGTGTTACTAGCTGATTTAAGTTTACTGTCAGTTGAAGGTGTAAGATATGGTGTATTATTGATAAAACAAGTTGATGTTTTATTATATTTCTTGTGAATTATCTAACGAAAACATCATATTATATTCAAGTGGCTGGAGCTGAAACTAGGTGTCGTTAGACAGCTTAGTACAAGAATTTGAGCGTCACGGCTAGCTTGTACTCTTACCCGTATGGATGTTGAGTATGTTAAATAGATTGTTATTTAACGGTAAAAGATAGATAATTTTAACCTAGTATAATTGAAATCAGAATAAAAAGATCTAACCCAGCGTGACTTTACTAAACAGTAAACTAAACAAAATGAGTAAATTCGCGCATGAGTTATTTCCCAGGTCAGTCGGTAAAATCGAGTACCGAAAATCCGCCCAATCCAAGATGGCGGCTTTATATAGACAAAGAAGGAAACAAATGGTCTAGAGAGACGCCTTCCACTACTGACCTGTACAATACAGCTGGTGCAAAGCAGTTGAAGGACAGGCTTTCCACGAAGCTGGCGAAACTGATAGCCAACAGAAACATTCAGGATGCAGATATAAGGTAATTTACACTGGCATAATGAAATTATATTGATATGCAATGTTCACGTGTTTTTTTTAAAAGTTTGTGAGTAGTGCTCTTGCCCCTGTAGTTTTCGTTTCATTATTAGAATATTAAGTTTCTTTGTACATTTAAATTGACTTATTACACATAAAGCAATTAAAGCTTGAAAACAATTTGACATTGTTTATATAAATGTAGAAACGAAGTAGAAAACATCAGGGTGATGGAACGACGGCTTGTGCAAGCGCGGCCCAATAACGAACCCCAAGCACCTCAACAGGACGAGGGTCAGCAAGTCGATGACGTTGACGGCCAGGCTAACGGGGAGGATGCTGACCAACGTGGTGCTAATCGTCGCGATGATGTTGTTCATGATCAACATGCTAACGACGATGAGGCTGACCAACGTGGCGATAATGGCGGTACTGTTGGTGTTCAGGATCGCCGTGACGCTATTGCGCAAGCATTGTCGGACAGTGACTCAAGTAATGATGACGTTCAACCGCCACCTAGGCGTAGACGTCGCCTAGCAGATCTGATTCGTGAAAACTATATAATGACTTTATGAAACGTAAACTACCCAGAATAATGAGAGATTTTGGGATGGAGTCAGATGACAATTGAATTGTTTTTTTTTTGTAACAGTCATATAATAACCGTTATAAACATTATTTGTGACAGAGTATATCTTATGTTATAAAAATTGACGTGAATAGGTCATGAAATAAAAAAAAATTGTGCCGTCTTAAAGTTAGTCCGAAAACCACATACATTGATGGTTTGACCTTATTGATAAAATATGCGTTGAGACGACCACTTTGTAACACCGTCTTTTTCTCGGATTTCGAATTCCATATCGGATTCGGATTAAATTATAAATGTCTACTAACACGCTATGCATAAATAAACTTTGACATTTTAACAATTCAACAACCAAACCCCCGAAACATAAACATCCATTATGCAGTCCTGCTCTCAGTTAAGAATTTCGTGCAAATACCAAGTTTGATACCATGACTATTTTGAATATTGTCAACAGAGGCCCGAACGGGGGTGCTATCAGGTATATAATTAAGATCGTCTAATGAATAATTAACATCATCATAAAATACAAAATCATTTTTTGAGCCTACACTGCTATTCATGTCACCACATAGTGCTACACAACCCAAGTTACTATCGAACAAGTCAATATCAAACTTATTGAACGCTGGCCACACAAGTATATATCCTGATCAGTATGAAAGAATTTATGGTCTAACTTTAACCAAATGATAGTAGCATGGTGGCTTTTAATGATTTCAATACCATCTTTTAAGTAATCTTTATAAAACAAAACTATACCCCAACTACATCTACGTGCATTACGATGTTGAAATTTTCTATAAAAATTGTGTGTAACATAACCATTCAGAGAAATACAACTAGAAGAATTAGTCCAAGTTTCGTACAAAAAACAAATGTCAGAACTTGAAATAATATTTACAAAGTCTATAGACTGTTGCTTCTCAACAGTTAACCCGTGCACATTCCAAGAGAGTACAGAGAGTTCATCCCCGGCGTGCCCCTAGTCCTTAACTGCTTTTCCGTCCACATACAGAGTGTCGTAAACGACCCAAGCTCGTCTGCCCTCGTCCCTGGCCTCCTTCATTTTCTTAACCAGCCTACGTCGTCTATCGGTTATTTCCTTAGGAAATTGTTCGACATGTCATTCCTTCCTTACTAGACATGTGTTGGCGGATATCTGATGTGAGGTTGGACATCGGAGGACGGGCAAAACGGGCAAAACGAAGGGGTGTTCTCAAAATTATTTATATTTTGTAAGAGAAATAAGCAAAAAATATATGTTTCTGTTATTTATAACGAATATTTTTTTTGGTAATTATCAAAGTAAACAGCACACTAGATGCATGTATGTCGT
>JAFMSR010000006.1:39077418-39141333 GCA_022818135.1 Saxidomus purpurata | reverse complement strand
GTCAAAACAGTTTATGCTTTTATCATTAGTCGCCGTCAGATAGACGGCGACTTTATTTGCTAAGCTGTAATTTTGGGCCTGTGAAAAGAGAAGTTAATATAAACGATCTTTAAATTGTCTTGATAAAAAGTTTCAGACTATTATTTAATACTTCTGATTACAGCATGTATGAAATGCACTGAAACGAGTGGATTAATAATCGATTAGTATTTTTATTTGAGAGGACAATATTAGCAACGTTAAAAACAATAACTAGTCAAATGGCGGATGACTGGACTTACTGAAAAATACCGAATTAGTGAAATGTACCCAAATGCACATTAATTTTACAGAAATACACTATATGTATTTGATAAAAACGCTCTATTAAGTAAATAAACGTGATATAAATGGAAATATTTAAAACTGCATCAGGAATTTGCATCGGCCATTCCTTGTTATAGATTCTATTTCAAGTAAAGGATCCTGTACGATTGCTCTCCATTGTCGAGGTAGATATACGTTGTGAATAGTTGTAGGATATCAAAAATTATCGATAATCTACGGTCATCTCCGTCACTGTCCAGAATTCTAAAACAATAACTAATTGATTTTTTAATGTTAAGTATTAAGAAAATATTTATTTATATTTACAATTGAAATAAATGACGTAATTTTTTATACAGGTCTGGAAGGCTGCGAGCTTTCAGAACTAGGCGTGTGTAGGTTGAACAAAAAGAAAATGTAAAGAAAAGCAAGAATACACACTTGCATCAATTGTTGATTCATTACACAGTTTCACAGACATACTGTTCTGATATCTTGCATATTTTTCGGCGACTTGATGCTCAGCATCAACATTTTACCTGTTTATTTATGTAAACGTCAAATTATTTAATACGCCTCTGTAAACGTTTAGAACGTAGTGAACAGTTTTGATTGCTCGGCCAGTATAAAAACACCAATATTTGTCAGACATGCCGTTATCTTACGGTATCAAGTAAATAGGTCCATTATATTACCATGACACGATATTTTGATTTTTTTATACACAATCGCACTACAGTATGTTTGTGAATGGAAATGTCATTGCATGGTTACTGAACAACAAGCAACATATTTATTCGTTTATATAAGTTTGCAAATATTGCCTTTACAAACCATTACACCAGGTTTTTATGTTTACTAAATTTGCTTCGTCTTGATGCCAGCAAGAACTTATATACACATATATATATATATGTCAGTGTTGATATAGTAGTAACTTTTGTTTAAATTTTAAGAATATAAAGTTTCTTTTAAATAAAACTTGTAATTCGTACAATTTTGTTTATTGCACAAAAATCTAGGCAGCCAAATATAAAATTAATAATAAATGGGGACTTGGCAATGACTTATTTAAGACACCGTCCTAAGGCCATCTGTGATACTTTTGAATCACAGTTTTCTTGTAGAAAACCTGTCGATTGGATAAAAATCGTAAGCAATAGTGTTTTGTAACGACTGAACATCAAAACTGACTAAGAAATAAATGAAAATGGCTGGTATCCTGGAATGAAAATGACACTTCATGTTAAAATAAACCACATTTGACAAAACTTTTCATGAGAACGGCTTGTATATTTGAATGAAATTACACTATATGTTAAAAGCAAGCACATTTAACAAAATCTTGCATGAAAACGGCTTGTATCCTGGAAGGAAATACCCACTATATGTTAATAGAGACCATATTTGACAATATATTGCATGAAAACAGATTGCACCCTGGTAGGCAAATGAAATTACATGTTAAAAGCAAGCACATTTAACATCTTGCATTAAAATGGCTTGCATCCTGGAAGGAGGAAGATGGCATTATATGTCGATAGCGACTACATTTGGTTTGACCGCGTAAAACGTTCCAGTATTTCGTAGTTTTCAATCCTAGATGAAATTTATTAATGGGTCGCTGGTTAGGTGATAATGATTCTTTTGTATTGTATGTGACCGGGAAAAACACATTAATTTTGTTATACTTAAATTTCGCAATAAGTGATCCTCTTTCATATTGTTTTCATTTCTGAATGTGTAATAAACAAGATACTGGTTACCGTATAGTGTTGTGAAATAGTTAATAACATATAGCAATTATTCAACCGCTGCTAGTGCCAAATAAAGATCGAACTTTGATTTACTACAGACAGTAATAGCAAACTACAGACTACTAGCAACAGCAGTTGTATAATATGCACTACCACTTTGACACATGCAAGTAGTCAACCAACACAACAAACTAACTTCAAATATGTGTTGCTTCGATACGCTAGCTACGCAGTAACGACATGTAATACCTTTACAGATTTCAGCAGATTCTGTACAGACAGTCGGACGAACGTGCGGACAGAGGGTTGGTCACAATTGCACGGTTGTTACGTCTGGGGAATTGAACTCTTGACTACGTTCATTCAGCAAAAAGACAAAGTTTCCAACCTTTATTTTGTATATATTGTAATCCAAATGTTTTTATTGAATATTTCTAGTACGTAACTATATTTCAAATATGGGAAAGTCAAATATTCCCATATTGACACTATCACAGCATCATGCATAGGAAATAATACCTATCCTATATATGAATGGGGTTGTGCTCACAATGCTTACAAAGCAGTGTATATAATGTATATAATTTATGACACATAATTGAATAGCTTATTCAGTACGGTAGGATATACAGTCTGACAATCCAACAGTAGTTCAGTCATTTGTACAGGCGTGCAGTATATCTAACCATCGTTCCTGGAGAAGACCAGTAATAGAACCCTATCTTCCATAAGAAACTAAAAAGAGAAATGATCGGTAGCAGGGTTCGAATCCATGACCCTCAATCTATGAGAGTTGACAGTGATATTCAAATAGCGACTGTAATCACTCAACAATTTAGGACTACAATCATTCTGTACCGAAAATATGAACTATCACTGATGAAATGTGTTTTTAAAACATGGCCTAGATGATCAAGTGCACATAATTATATGAACAATATAGATACAAATATTCCAATGCGTGATAACACTCTTATTTCATTAGTTAGTCTTCACATTTTGGTTGAAATTGACGTAACAGTTTTAGAGGGGACATCGTTTCAATGAAAAACGAGGACGTTCGACAGATGTCAGACTAAGGGCGCCTGACGATGAACGGTAACCGTTCACAATGGCTTATCTGAGAGCATATATGCTTACTAGATGCACGAAAACGCGAAGGTCCGAGTAAATTTGCAACACTGAAAAGACTTTTAAGAATTTACTGTTTGTGCCTTAATAGACTTCTGTTAGGTGTACGAACTAATCAACAGAGATACTTTGGAAGAGGCTTGTTAACTTAGGAATAGCTGGTATAATGTTTTGTGCTATTAAGTTTAATAATTTTCGTGTTGTGTCAGGCTGAAATCTTAAACTCTGAGTGCTCTTTTGCAAATTGTAGATTATGACAGCGTTGTATCACGTCCCGCCGCTTTTTAACCTTAACGGTTGTTAACTTTGCAATATATTTGATGTCACTGGATAGTGGATACAGGCTTACTGATCCATAATTCGACGCCACCAGCAGGCGGCGTCGAGTATTTGGAATGCAAAATAAATTTGATCCATGGACACGAGTCTATGAATATTTTCGTAAAACTTAAAATTAAACACGTAATTTTTCTACATTCGAGGCCTCCAGGACATGAACTTTGATTTGTACACACATTTAAAGAAAAGATAAGTAAATCAAAACCATTTCCGCAAACTAAACTCTTTAATACATGCAATAAAATAAGAAAAATAAAATGACAAGATGAAAATCACACTGAATAGATTTTTCAAAGAGTCGAAATGTAAATTAGTGCTTACAACTGTATAAATTCAATAACAATAATCCCAGGTGTTATATTTTGTATAATTTATTTAATTCATATAAGGTTTTTTTGATAAAGAATTGCATTTACCGTTCTTATAAATAAAGAGAAATATAAATTTCGTTAATAGAAATCCATTCTCAGACTGTCGGACATGTTCAAAATGCAACTCACATTACGGTCTTGTTGCGGTCCTATAACGGATGTTTGATTTTTGTTAATAGATTCTTTATATTACTTTAAATAACTTCTAAAGTGATGTTTGTTATTGTGATGTAAAGTTAGATTCGCTCATTTCAAGTAGATAATAGTGTATGAAAAACTATTTAATCACTTTACGGAGAGCTTTTAAAATGGAAAAACATCTTTGGCGGCGTCTTTTATGTCTGCATTACTGTTTCGTCTTGTAATTATAGTGCAGTACTTTTATTTGACAGACACAGTTAATGATAACGTATACATTTCTTTACAAGTTTATTTCAAATCTAAGTACAAATGCCAAGCAGTTTTGCTCTAACAAAATCTTAAAACAGAATTTAAATCCATTTTAAATTCTAATAATTATGATAAATCTTTTAAAGATATTTTTTATGATTAGGCAATAATGTTTTATTAACGAATAATCTGTATCGTTTTCTTCTACTTATTATCTGCAACATTTCTCGGTCCTTACACATTGTTCAACAAAAGTTTATCTTTACGGTAATGCAGCCACCTTCTGTGCTAGATCTGCCTCATCACTTAGTCCCTTGGCCATCTGTTCCAAGGCATCAGCGTTGTACTGTAGGTTACGAAGAATGCTCAGTAGAAGGCTGTTAGACGTACCTGTATATGAACATAATACACATTTTCTTAAAGAAAACATCGTTTTGAAATATCCAATGTCAAACTGCAGCTTAAATGAAATCAGCAATGAAGTAATATATCCGTATTAAGAGATAATACTGAAGTGGAAGCACTGTAGAGAACACGATTAACAGTATTAAACTGTATATTTATTGTACAAATCAGGATATCCTGACTAAATCAACGCACATTTACAGAAAAAGATTGAATATAAACGGAAACATTTTAACAATATTAAAGTTGAGTTTTGCTCTCTTTCTTTTTCACTTTCACATGACCGAGTTTGAGGAGGTTGGCCACGGGTGTTCATGCGGGCAATATCCAACGACGGACCATCCAATACAAAAGTGGAAATAAGTGTTAGTTAGAACATCGAATCTGTACTTACTTTTGAAATGATATCTGATGATTTCAACAATATCAGATGTTTTCATGGTAAACCTTACCTGGTAACACTGTGGTTGGTTTAGACAGCTGACAAAGACAGTTGTAAGAGCATGATTTTGCATATCTGAAATAATGTAAGTAAAGTTCATGGTCAAGTGATTCAAGAGCAGTTAGTCTTAGACTAATATCTTAAGTTACAAATTGATTAGTGGTATAAAGTAAACATATACAATGTTACAATACATGTATTTATCAAAGTTAAAGGGTAACGCAAGTCAAAATATAACTGAGCCTGAATTTAAAGAGCTTGCTTACACAAACACAATGTTGAAAAAATTTCTTAAATCCGCTAAAAAAAATAAAGGAGCTATGAGAAATTTAAAATTTAGTAAATATGCAAATATATGCAAATAAGACATACTATTAGACACGCCCCTATTCCTAAACTTAACTTTGAAACACGTTTACTCTTTTTTTTCATGAACGTTTTTCACCTGAAATTGGTAACATTAATTAAATTTCATACAAGTTACCATGTTTAGATATATATTTTAAGCTGCTGTTTTTAACCTAGCAGTAATACCTTCATGAATATTTAATTACAGCACTTTGACATCACACAGTCAAAATATCCACCTCCATGATTCTCCCCTTTTTTTGAAATTTTCAATCTTTTATACTCCGACTTTAGAAAAAAAATATTCAAAAGTGTGTTCCTCTAACAAGTTTATCAATTTAAAGTGAAATTATTTTCTGATTTGCCTTTCCCTTTAATGTTTGTTTGGTTGAAAACATAATTAAATACATTCGTACGTGATTTTATGGATGTTTAGTGGTTTCAGCTTAAGAGTTATGGATGTTTAGTGGTTTCAGCTTAAGAGTTATGGAGAAATATATGTTCATGGCCGTCCTTCTGACGAGGTTCTAGGATACTAGGCCAGACCATTGTGGAGTTTTTAATCGGAAATCGTTTTAGCTTTCAAGATCTTTGAACTTTGAACCAAATAGTCTCAAAGTCAATAGAGGTTATTTCATTGTCATGGTTAATGTCCTGGTCAAATTTGGGGATGATATGACCAACACGATTCAACACGTGTTTCTGAGGCGTGCACTAAATGACCAACACGATACGATCTTTGACCAAATATCACTAAAGTCAATAGAGGTTATTTCATCGTCATGAGTAAGATGCTTGTCAAATTCGAGGATCATATGGCAAACAGTCTTAGAACTGTTTCTGAGTTGTGCACTAAGTGACGAATACATTGTTGGGACCGTTGGCGGAAGACAGTCGTGCCAGAGGGAACGGAACATAACAGAACAAAACAGAATACAACAGAACAATATACAAACGAATTTTGGCGTTACTACGTTCCTAAGAACACACTCTGCAACTCCGCTGAAAGTAATAGTTCGAAGTTGACTAATATTTTCTTATTAAATCCCAATTAAATTACATGTTCGCAATAATGCAATGAGTTACCGACATAACACTTACATGCAACAAAATGTGTTCAATTTTCTGCTTCAGACTCCGTATATTTTACATAAATTAGCATACCGACAGTTTTAAACCTTAATCCATTATTTGAAAAATGTACTAAAAGGGTAAACATTCGAGCACTGTACAGAACAGTGTTTGCACGCGCACATTTACTACTGTTATTTGCTATGTGTAGTAATGTTCTTTATGTTTGTTTATATTGCTGCTTGTTTTGTTTTGTTTGTGGTTTTTTTCGACAAAGGAACCAAAAAGACTATCGTTACGCATCTTCGATAGCGTATTGTGTTCCAAATGTAATCTGAATTCAAAATAATTATCACTGTTCACTTAGATCTTAAGTTATCCGTGGTCAATGTTTATTCTCTATTTGGCATTTACACTCGCTGCAGAGGTGAAAAAATATTGCTATGCATAAACGATGACAAACTTTTAGCGATTGTAAAAGTCCAGAAAAAAGTGAAATAATTTAAAAGTACTCAAGAGTTAACTTGAATAAACAAAGTTGTATCACGTAAGTATACACTTCTGTGGTTGTATGAAACCATCCTCATACATCAGTGGTTTGCCGAGTTTCAACATGAAATTATATAATGAATGCTCCGGATGGCGAGAATGTATTGTAGGCTATGTTCTTCTTGTTGACATGCAATTCACTAAAACTGCGTAAATACAACATTGTATGGAGTTAAAGCTAATATAAATAGTTGCATTTGACAGTTTTGCATACACTGGGCGCAAGATACGATTTTCATTTAAGTTGTAAAACATTTACTGGTTTTTGATCTAAAGAACTTAATACAAGCCTTTATGCGTACATCAGCCCAAGCTGTAACAGTTGTTGGTTGCTGGTTAGAACCAGACGAAACAGAGACCGAAAGTATGACATTCTGACACATTCCTGTCAGTACAGTTTCAATAACCGAACTGAAGTCACGTTTGGTATGTCCCCACATCTTCTGATGGAATTGAACTAAACATTAGCACATGTAGATTTTAATCCGAGGTATTTTAAGAATTTACTTTTTATGAGTTAGCATACTCATTTAGTGTTTGACTATCGTATGTGCCCATGGGTTGCATGGCTGATTTAACTGAAGTTTTAAAAGTAAGACTGGCACTAGTTTCTTCAAAATAAACTTTAGCTCTTTAGTACTACAATTTGAGCCCTGTATTATTGCAAGTTCATTTACAAATTTGCAATCTGAAACACATATTTGCCATGATTACAAATCAGTTCTGATTTCCTTGACATTGACCTCCATCTTGTGTTCACAGTTTAACGTCTTGGATTGGAGCAGTGAAGTCTCTTTTAATCGAGCATTTCAAATCCTAATAAGTAGTTGAACGACATTTCACAGAATAAATGAGTGAACATTTTCACGTCTTGGACTTTTGAGTGAACATTTCAGTATACATGTATCACTTGAAGTTGAATATTTCAGTATTGTTTGCCTAAACTTAATGTACACATGCCAACACAACCGACACACCAGTACTTTCAGTGCTTTGGTTAACTTTAGGCCAGTGACCTCTGACTCAGTAGTGATCGTAAACTATCCATAAATAATGTGCCTACCAGCTCTTTGGATATTAGTTTAAGTGTTCTCGAGTCATTTTACGGAAACGAAAGTTATGGCACCTATAACCAACAATTGTCGATAACGACTTATCATATCTCAATATATGACTGTCTGTCATTGCACGCATGCGACACAATACAAACAGTAGAGGTATACAAGATATGAACTTTTGTAAAACAATAAATAATAAAGTTTAAAATTAAACAGTAGACTCACTCATGATACTCGTGATAACCATCTGGGCACGTGGGACATAGAAGTGTAATACAAATAGTACTTTTGCCACCACCGCCGGAACCACTGGAAGTAACGTAACTAGAAGTGGGTGTTGAATGTGTAGTTGAAGGTGTAGTTGAAGGTGTAGTTGAAGGTGTAGTTAAAGCTGTAGTTGCAGTTGTAGTTGAAACTGTAGTTGGACCTGTAGTTGAAGATGAAGTTGAAGTTGTATCTAAAGCTGTAAAGATATAACCAAACTAATATTTCTGTATGATGCTGACAATTTTATGTTATATGTGTAACCTCAACTTGTCAGCCATACTCCTTCTGTCAATAAAAATAAAAATAAAATATTTTATAGTCTTACAGTTACATATCTGGTATTTTTAATTTGATCGCTGGTTGTTATCTTTTGTCGGCATCGTCACATTGGTCCGACGTTGGCGTCGTTATCATTTAGTAACTGCAGGAATCTCAGTTTCGCAGAGGTTGTGTTGTGAAGGGATTTTTAAGTGGTTACTTGTTCAAGCAGACGAAACTCGTTTTGGTAGTTAAATATATTAGACATTTATATCACGACAGTACATTCAAAGCGTAAGTTTTACGACACAAATTCCACAAGTACAAAATTAAGGTTTTGAGGCAAAAATATATATAACCAATATAGTGCAAGTCTGTGAAAGAAAGTTAAACAGCCTGATAACTAAAAAATAAAGAAAATAATGACAACGCCACTGTCATGGGGGTTTCAAAATTCTTACCTGTAGTAGAAGGCCATTTCGAAGTGTTTGTTCTATCCTACAAAAAAAATGAATTGTCAAATTTAATACAAGCTTTACAAAATTAACCTAACAACAGGTTGTGGTTTTACCTGTTACGTCATATTAAGTTCAACATCACATTGATGCGAATATAATAAATGAAATAACGCGTTTTAATAAATGACCATTGCATTTGATATATAATTCAAATAAAAATGGTAAAAACATTTTAAAACTAACTGATTTCACTATAGCCAGTAACATTAGAACACACAAACTATATTTCAAAGTTGCCATTTTTTGATTATTGAGTCGTGCTGGTAGAAAAGAGTGATTAAGACTGTCTGAAAACTGAAAAACGGTGACTGTATTGACACAACAAGGCAGTTATACGAGGCCCTTCAATGTGGTAACTCTGAAGGAAAAACACTGAAACGTGTGATCTGTCATAACGTTTATATGTGCATTTTTATATTTTCAGAATGTAGTGCTCGCAAACTTGATTTTGAGATATGCTGTGATTCTTTTATGCACTTATGTGCATAATTATGACAAACAATAACGGACAATGTGAAATCATTTGATTCAGGATTATTAGTTGTTGTTGCATGCTTTCATATTTTTAAAATTAAATCTGAAAACAACGATGGTGAGTTATAGAGTATTATCATCGTGACGGTATATAATTCGGTACATATTTGGTGTTTATATTTTTTGTACACGAGTAAAACGACATATTACAAGTATAATGGGTAAATGAAAGAGCATGAAAGCGTTTGTATACATCTAAAATTAATTATAGGTGTAAGTTGCCCCGTGCTCTGATTCAGTGGTGTTATTGTGTCGCCCTTTCGGAGAAAAGGCGATTTGTCCGTCAGGCCGTCAGGCCGTCGGTCCGTCACAAAAACTTAACTTTGGCATAATTTTGTCATTTCTTAAGATTTCTTCATCAAACTTTCAAATTGCATTGCTTATGACAAAAGGGTCGTGATGCAGCCAATTTGTGTAGGCCAAGGTAATATTTGACAGAGTTGTACCCCTTTTTGTACTTTGTCATGAAACTATTGGTTATTCTGACTAGTGTAACAGGGTGACACAAGTGTTCTACTTAACACCCATCAAGTTATGATTTGTCCCTTCTGACCATTTAGCCGATATGTTGCTATTACCGGTAAAGATATATACTTGAACAGGTACGCGGCTTTCGTGCCCACTTTAGCTTTATATATTGTATAATAGTCTAACTGATCGTTAGAGTGCAGTTGGTAGAGCGTCGGACTGCTAACCTGGAGGTCGCGGGTTCTCATCCTGGTAGTTGCATTTTTACTGCGACCTTCAAAATCCGTTCATTCTGAGAGAGTATTTGTCAGAGCCCCAGGAAGCCCGCATCGGGGTAGTTAATGTAAGCTGCATGTACTTGTTCTACAATATGTATATACTGAATCAATAACACAAGAATGATTAATCCATTTTAGTTCTTCTGTGAAAAACAGAAGAGACATTGTCCTAACCTTCTAGACGTCAGTCGGCAGTGTCGTCTTATATCTGGTTAAGCTTTCTTAAAAGTCACTTTCTCGGTAACCATTAAAGCCTTGAAACTTCAGAGATGGCCTCTATGACCGAGTGGTTAAGTCCACCGACTAATGTCAAGTAATGATCACTTGTCCCTCACCGCTGTAGGTTCGTGCCCTACTTGGATCGGGTTCTTTTATGTCTGGAAGCTATCTAGCTTCTACCCAGGTGCCCGCCCGTGACTGAAATAATGCCCGAATTGGCACCCAGGATCTTCTTCCTTCATGAAATCTGAAAGTTGCCATATGACCTTACCTGTTGAGTGCGACGTTTAATCCGAATCAAGCAATTGGCACAATACAATCAACTATATGGGCAAATCCCATCACTTTTGAATGACATTAAAAGTTGTGCAAACTTTGAATGTTCAGTGCAGTTTTGTTTAAATCCACTTCTCAGTCATCATTCAAAGCTATGATACTTCATAGGGTAGTTGAACATAGTCACTGAATGCAAAAGGTAGGCACATGTATTCCTATCTCAAAAGTAATGTATACACATATGGTTAAAGGTCAAAATATGTGGACAGTTGTGTCTTCAGTATGTTTAAAACTTTACTCGTGTAAGGGTCGTCCTGATATTTACACATGTATGTGTACAGTCTGTGTTGTTCAGAGACAATCGATCCTCCAGTACTTTCAGTCCTTTGATGTTAGAAAGTTAACACCCCATGCAGTGTTAGATACTTACGATTGTGCTATTTTCGAATATAGATACACTGTATGGCAGATTAGTGAAGTATGGAGGTTTATCGTGGATATCTTGTACTTTTATCAACAATGTCGACTGACCTCTCCTGCCATCTCCGTCCTGTAGTGGATGAAAAACACATCATTTCAATAGCCTAGGTATTACATGGAACATAAAATAAATCCATACCTGTAAGTGAGAAAATGTATATGCTGTCGAATTATACAGCATGCCAAAAAATAAGGAATAACTACAAGGGGTGATTCAGAATTAACCAGACTATTGCTTCTTAGCACTTTGATTTGATTTTTCGTACATATAAACTTTAATCTGTGAAACAAGTTTTCACCAAAACAAATTCTCAAAAGCACAGAAAGCAAAGTTTCTTGTGTGACTTTTATCTTGCTACTGCAACCTATTTTGTAGTAATATAAATAGTCCGATTACTTCTGGATCACCCCTCTTACAGCAGAAGAGTTTTTGAAAAACATACATCTGAGTTCTCTCCTCAGAGTGGAGTAAGGAAATGCATGTTTATGAAAGGGAAGTAACTCCAGTCAGTATTGTTTAGGAGATGAGATTTCCTAACCTTGAACTATGACCTAATAACCCCAAATAGTAAAATGAATAACTATCTCAGAGATGAAGCATGGACAAGGTTTTAATTTTACTATTTACACATCCCTGTGCGTTGATCTTTTAGGTACAGGCCGGATTCTTTTGCATGTACTACAGTCTAATATCACGCTTACAATTTGTGTGAAGTTTCGTTGAATTAACACAATTTCAATGATGCGATAACCTCATCCTATTATCGATGTCAGAGTATTTATAACATAAGAATCCATTCAAACTTTATCCATGTGAATTTATTTGTCGTAGATAAAGTCCAATTTTGATTGGTTGAAATCACTTGACACCTGGCATCATGTAAATTACCTGGACAATTTTGGCCACGAAATAGTTATTTCAGACAGACTGACAGACAGACAAACAAACAAGTAGTGCAAGCAATGAAAGACATATACAAACTTTACTTACAGTAGCAATTAAGGTGTACTCATAAGAGTTATATATATTGGCATCAAGTTTCCCGTTTACTGTGACATCACCACTATTTGGGTCTATCCGGAATGCATTTTTATAATCTTCTGATATAGCTTGACCAACAGGCTGCAAATAAATTATATAATTATATAAATAAAGTATTTAATTGGGATTTTCAAAACATATTTTAGTAAGCATTTACATTTTGGAGTAAGATACAGTAAAGTTCAGCTATTAAGAACACCCGGTACTAAGACTGCCCTCGATATTAAAACTAAACATTTCAGAACAAATGGGTCAGTTTCATAGTAAAAAAAACTCCATAACAGAACTTAGATATAAGACCACTTTATAGCAGTCTAAAGTGTGGTCTTAATACCAGAACTTACTGCATATTATACTGTAAAAGTCGTCACCGTTTGCACTAATGTTCATAAATGAAAGACTTTGCGAATTCATCAAACTCACTAAAATAGCAAACAAACAGTTATTATATCTAAAATAGTGCTCGCTTGTGAATTGAAAGTCTCGCGAATAAATAGAAAATTGGAAAATCGCGAAATAAACAACTCACGAATATAAAGACTTTTACAGTATAATATCTACATACATATATAAAATTATATACTGAAAACCTTCTATCTTTTAAAGTTCTCAAATGTAATGATTGAAGAACAGTTACAATGATTAATCTTCCTTTTTAACGAAATTATTTAACATTGCAAATAAGAAATAACTTTCAGTAAATTTGATGAAATGAGGAAGTACCTCCTAAAGCAGTCAATGGTCTATTCATACATGGAAGAGTTTCGAACTTCCATAAAAAGGCTTTTAGGGGGCCTTGGTCACAACCTGGAAGTTGTAGCATTCCGCTTGGCTCCCCTACCGGGATGTTAAGAGAGCTGAGATTCTCGTTTATCCTACCTGCATTGAATATTTTACTTGACCTCCGAGTCCATTGTCAGGATCCTTTGCCTCAACTGTAACAACTAGAAAACCAACCACTGAATTCTGAAATCAACAAGAACAGTACATACATGAAGATATCTCCTGATCGAAATTACATAACTGACCATGACATCTAATAACATGTTATGGTAATATAGCTGAACAAGCTTTTAAAATCTTGCTATCAACCGTATTTTGAATGACTCGTGCATGCTTCCAACAAACGAGTGCTTGGTTTGGTGTTGTGAACAGTGGTCATGTCACCATCGAGACTTGGACCCAAAATCTACATTTAAATTACTAGAGTCTGAAACAAACAGAAACATACAAAATATGCAGCAAACAAATTCAAACTTTTAAAAACATAAAAAAGCTAACAAGAAATATCACAAAAAACTTTTATTTCTGAAAAAAAAAGCCAACATCGCAAAGATTCTTACTTCATTGCTGTTGTTTGAGTTCAACGCTCATTCAAACTGAATCTTGTAGAGGGGGGCATTTCATCTAACCATCATTCCTGGTAAAAACTAGTACTAGACTCTTATCCTCCGTAAGAAACTGTCAACTTTCTCACAAGATTCGAACCCATGACCATCAGTCAGTGAGAAATTATATTAATTTTAAGTCAGCAACTCCAACCTCTCAACCACGGAGGTGGACAGTACTTACTTCAAAAACATCTTGCTTATATCTGTTTTGTACGAACACAGGATCCTCATCATTTACATCCGTAACATACAGGGTTATTTCTTGAACAATCTGAAATACATGCAGCTAAAAACTGTAGACTGTGTTAGAACAAGATTATAAGTAGAACTATCTGAAGGTGATGAATACCCCACCCCCACCCCCAAACACCCCACTGACACAACATTTGATGCTTTAGTTATTAGACCTGCACAACTTAAAGGGCACTCCCTACATCTAGCAGATTGTATTCTCGAAACATAGATTATGTGGTCAATGAATGTAAAATGATAAATAAATACAATTTCAAAGAGAACGAAAAATACCTCATTTTACCACAATTAATCAATATAGAGGCTTTCTGTAATAAATCGCATCCATCCTTTAATTGTACAACAGCAACTCTACATAGATTATTGAATGGTTTACGGTACTGCAGCATATTTTAAACCGCTGATTTTATCGATAATGACTGCAATTGCATAGCTAAATTTTTTAGGTTAAGTTTTAATATTTCCAAAGATTCTATCATTCATGTTTTGGAGGTTATTTAGTTTAGATAGATAGATTTATTTCAACATAAAATGTATAATTTACATGGCAACTTATAATTAAAACATACAATAAAACAATAAACATACATGTATGAATTATTATAGCCATGTCAATCAACATTATTTGTTAAGGATAACACAAAAAAGAGCTAAAACAAACTCTTATTTCCATTGTGGTCCTTAAGATATAGTATTGTATGACATAGGAAGATACAATTTATCACAGTAGAAAATCACAGCACACAACATTTCAGGAATCTATATTCAATCTAATGTAATCTAACTAAAAATCAAGTTAAGCTTAAAAAATGTTCCTTAACCTTACATTTAAATGAATACATAGTAGTTGCATCCCTCACATTTTGTGGCAGACTGTTCCATAGACAACAACCGTTGTATGCAAATGATTTTTTCCCAAAACATTTGACCACTGGGAGAGCATATCTCTTACTATCTGATATAGAAAAACCTGTACCATCAAAGGAGGACTATGCCTTTGCTCTAAACCTTGTGGGATAGTCATGAACAGTATTGATAGGAGTAAAGTGTTCACTTAAATATGAAGGGCAACATTAGAATGAAATTTTAAAAACATGACAGAGAGTTATCTGATTAACTCTACTTGAAACTGGTAACCAGTTCAGACGTGAAAAATGCTCAATTCCAATGTGTGACATTGGATGTAAATTCAACACAAAACGTATAAGTTTATTTTGTGTGACCTGTAACTTGTGTTTTAATTCCTGTGTTAAACTATTAAACCAGGTAGAAGAGGCATAGTCAAAATGACATTGCATAAGTGATGTAACTAACAGTTTTTTTGTATGCAGAGTGAGAAATTCACTTTTCCGGTACAGGAATTTTAACGGAGCATTGGATTTCTTAATTACAGACCTAGCCATAGACTCAAAAGACAAACTTTGATCAATGGTTACACCAAGATATTTAACTGAAGATTTAGATTCAATAGATTGACCATTGCAATTTATTTCAAGATTTGCTTGTTTTTTTAACCTTTGCATTGACCCAAATAAAATAGATTCAGTCTGCGAGAAGGTATTTCAAAACCCGATTTTTATGGGGATGTGGTTTACAAACTTCGTAAGATTTTGGGTCATGGCAATTTTCCAACTGTATTTGCTAAAATTATAAAACGTTTTGTTAAAAGAGGTTACGACCCAACTGTTTTGAGACACACCGCATGTTTGGTGTTCAACCCGTTTACAGTTGGACGCTATGCTTCCCTCTTTGATTGTGTCTGACGGAAGAGGGGGAGGACTCTGTGATGGGCAGTTTTTAAATCCCACTGGGACGAAACTGTTTTGATTTCTGTCCTCTGGCCTGTTTCGTCGGGCCCTTAAGGGTGTTTCTCTTGGTGCTCTGCCTTCTGCAAAGGCATTGAGTACATACGTTTTTTGGTTCTCAAGGTTTGCTTTTTATATATTTATACACGAGCATTTTTGTGTTTTACATACCATGCCTTTTGTTTCCATTGCGTGTGTTAGAGATTCACCTAGCAGGGATTACTTTTATTTACACTGTCCTGTGACTTTGGAACATGGTGGGGGGTAAGAGTGAGGTTGGGTGCGCACCATAAACCGGTTTAAGCTCCCCAGTGGTGTTTTTGCCACTGACCGTTCCAAGGCGGTGCCCCACTGTGTTCCTTTAATTGTTCGTTTTGTCCTCGTGTGTTTGCTTTGTATGCTAGTGTGTGTTGGTAGTGTATATGTGTGTGTGTACATGATTGTGTGTGTGTGTCGTGTGTGTGTGCGTGTGTGTGTGTGTGTGTGTGTTGGTGGTGTGCACTTCTGGGTGATGTGGGGCTCGTTTTGGGGAGGCTGCGTTTTTGGTACGTGGCATTCCCTGTTTGATATTATTTTTGTTTTTTTACAAAGATGAAGAGATAGTTTATTGCATATGAGCCATTGACTGACAATATTCAGTTCCCGACTTAAGAAATTTTCAATATCATACTTGTTTTTGGCAGACACAAGAATTGCTGAGTCATCGGCATAGAGAAGCAGTTTGTTTTTTACAACAGCTGACATGTCATTCACATAAATAAGAAAAAGCAGAGGACCTAATATAGATCCCTGGGGCACACCACATGTTATATTGGCAGATGAAGACAAAGTACATGCTATTTCAACCAACTGGCGTCTATCAGACAAATAGGAAGAGAACCATCTGATAGAGGATTCTGTGAGACCCAATGCTCTTAGTTTCATTAAAAGAATTGAGTGATTGACGGTATCAAATGCTTTTTGGAGATCTAATAGAACCATACCCACAAATTGACCTTTATCCATCTGAAAACGAATATAGTCTGTGAGGTGAATAAGGCATGTATCAGTTGAAAACCCATGTCTAAAACCTGACTGATATTCATACAAAAGACTATTTTGGACAAGGTACTGTTCTAATTGATCATAAATGACTCGCTCAACGACTTTAGATACAATACTAAGGATAGTAACTGGACGATAATTCCCGACATCGGTTTTATCATTCTTCTTGTATAAAGGCACTACACGAGCAGACTTAAGTTCATCAAGGACAGCACCTTGTATAATTGACAGGTTTATAACATGTGAAAGTGGACTAGCAATAATAGAGGCTGAGTCTTTAACGAAACGTGAGTTTGACATCAGTTGTAGGTTATGTCCCTTCAAGACATGGTACTTATAACTCTATGAAGTATCCTTATATTCTGAACAGTGGTTTTCGAGATTTAGCGTCCACATTGTTTTAGTATATCAAGCCCCTGTGACCTTGACCTTTGACCTAGTGATCCGAAACATCAACCATGAACAACTAAGCATTGTACTTATCACTTCTGTGAAGTATCATAAAAGTCTGACCAGGGGTTTTGGTGATTTAGCGTCCACAATATTTTAGTATCTCTTGACCTTTGACCTAGTTACCCAAAACATAGACCATGCACAACTAAGCATGCACTTATCACTTCTGTGAAGTATCATTCAATTCTGACTAGAAGTTTTGGAGATTTATCGGCCACAAGATTTTACTATCTCGAGCCAATGTGACCTTGACCTTTGACCTAGTGACCCAAAACATCGACCATGCACAAATAGGCATTGTAAGTATCACTTCTGTGAAATATCATTACATTTTGACCAAGGGTTTTGGAGATCTAGTGTCCGCAAGATTCAATCTACAGACAGACGGACAAACTGAATCCAGTAAAGCCCCCCTTACACTTTGTGTTAGGGGATATAATAATATATGACCATATGATGACACAGGATTGATAAACACATAACTTTACACACAAATTAATGAATTCATGATGGCATAATGGCTTCCATATACACATGCAGTCAAAACTTGTGTAAAAGATCCAGAAGTGCCTATTGTTATTTAGCTGGTTACCAAACATGGCCGAGATAGTATGCCCACAGACATTTGACCAAGTTTGGTGAAGATCGGATGAAAACTGTTTGACTTAGAGAGCGGTCAATGTTAGTGGATGCTGCCACATGCAGCAGGTGTTCCCATAATACGTCCCCTCTACAGACGAGTGTATAAATATAACTATTACAAAGTGGTCTTATCCTGCCCTATATATCATACATAATTATGTTTTTGTACTTACACTGTTCCCTTCTCCCCCTGGATTGTCCTCTACAACAAATCTAAGCTTCATACTTGAACTGGGCTGTAAGTAGAAAATAGAACACATGCTTTCAATGACCACAATTTCCACAGGCAGTAAATAAACAATTAAAGACAAAATTAACACATATTCAAGACAAAATTATTTATGTTCCTAGCTTACACAGTTATACTGTAGAACTGTGTTGTTTCAGATACCAAGATTTCTATTACTTTTTTCACAACAATACATTTCAAGACCAGAGTTCTGTATATACTGACACTATGTACATGTATGCCGGAACTGTTTGTGTCGCATAACACAGAACAGGTTATACAAGATGTTTTGCGAAGAGTATGACATTGCATAATCAATACATTTCTGTTCGCCTCCATAGTTAGGTGGTTATAGTTGCTGACTTGCAATCACTGTACCTTCTCATTGAATTAAGGGTCATAGGTCGAATCCTGCTACTTACCGTTACTCTATATGAGAAAGTCGGCAGTTTCTTTCGGAGGATACCGTTCTAGTACTGATTCCTCCCAGGGGCGATGGTTAGGTAACCTGCTCGCCTGTATAAATGATTGAAATACAGTTGAAACAGGCATTTAACCCATTCATCCACAACATATATTGCTAAAACTCCGTACATACAACCAAAGTTCTCTGCTTACCATTTAGAATGGCTTAGGGTTGTTTGACACCTATAATGTTTTGTTTATCATGTGATAGTTAATCTATACTAACCGTATAATCTCTGTCTAGGGCTTTTATGAGTATGATATCAGCTTTTCTCCCTTCGGCGCTGTTACTCACTCCACGAATGTTATCTAGCTTCACGTACTGTTCAGTCACATTACCTGTTGGTATTGAAAACTGCAACTCCTGTGGACCATCATCATCGGAAGCCGTCAACGTGCTAAGAGTTGAGTCTAAAACAGACAAACTAGACATACATTTATAGCTCTTTATTATAACTCTGTCAAATATGACCTTGACCTACAAAATCTGGCGGCATCACGGCCCTTTTGTCATAAGCAATGCAATTTGAAAGTTAGATGAAGAAATTTTAAGAAATGGCAAAGTTATAGCCAACGTTAAGTTTATGTGACGGACGGACGGACGGACGGACGGATGTTTTAACATATGTTACTTATGTGGCTACTCTGTTGTTCTCTCCATTGTCATTTTAGCCACGTAAGAGAAAAAATAGCCACCACAGAGCTTACATCAAAAAGTATTTACTGTTACCTTTTGTTCCTAAGGCCACCTAAGTATCCAAATGTAAGCACGGACTGACGGACAAAGCAATCCCTATGTATCGCCTTTTCTCCGAAAGGGCGACAAAAAGAGTAATAAGTACTTACTGATTGGCGTGTCTTCTGGTTTAATGAGTATGGTGTCGCCATAAAATATTGGCCCATTGTTGCACAACACTAAAACATAGAAATAATTTAAAATAAATTACAACAGAACATCATTGGAAACAATAGACTTTCTCTGAAGTAACAGTAGATACAGCAGAAATTATGCCTCTGAGCAATGGACTTCTTTAGGCCTAAAACAAAATATGACAAGCATTGGTAGGTAGGGAAGTTGTTTTTTTATGGGTAACCATAGCAGTATTCAGCTATTACTCGGTCACTTATGTAATATTTACGGAAGAAATCACTGTCATAAAAAAAAATTGGGTCAGGAGTAAAAAAGGAGGGTTGGTCGGGTTACAGGCAACATACTTTTTTATTAGCTCACCTGAGCTGGCTCAGGGTGAGCTATTAGGATCGATGAATGTCCGTCGTCCGTCCACACTTAGTTCGTTAACACTCTAGTGGTCACATTTTTGCCTCAATTGTCACGAAACTTGGTCAGGATGTTTGTCCTAGTAATTACTCAACCGAGTTCGAATATGGGTCATCTCGGATGAAAAACTAGGTCACATGACCCAAAAATAGAAAATTTTGTTAAGGCTCTAGAGGCTACTGTTTCAGTCCAAATATCCTGGCAATTTGTCAGAAAGGTTGTTTGGTTGATTTCTAGCTCAAGTTTTAATATGGGTCACCTGGGGTCAAAAACTAGGTCACACAGCCCAAATATGGAAAAACCTTGTTAACACTCTAGAGTTAACATTCTCAGCCCAAATATCCTGGAAATTTGTCAGAAAGGTTGTTTGTATGATTTCTAGCTAAAGTTCGAATATGGGTCATCTGGGGTCAAAAACTAGGTCACAGAGCCCAAATGTGGAAAAACCTTGTTACATTTTAGAGGTTACATTTTCAGCCAAAATATCCTGGAAATTTGTCAGAAAGGTTGTTTCGATGATTTCTAGCTCAAGTTTCAATATGGGTCATCTGGGGTCAAAAACTAGGTCACAGAGCCCAAATATGGAAAAGCCTTGTTAATACTCTAGAGGTAACATTTTCAGCCCAAATATCCTGGAAATTTGTCAGAAAGGTTGTTTCTATGATTTCTAGCAACTTTGTTAAAAGCAGTTGTACTCGGGTGAGCGATAAAGGGCCATCATGGCCCTCTTGTTTTAGGCCTTATGTCATTCTCCGTTAGTATACCAAGTTTAAGTGCTTATTCCTAGCAATTTAACGACACGATATGATCTGTCTATCTTTATCTAACATTTATCTTTGCTTTTCTAGCAATCTGATAGGAAAGTGGTTTTCTTTAATGCTCATTTTGGCAGATGTATCTCAGAAAATTTCATTTTCTACAACATGTTTTCATACCAGCTTTTTGCTGCCTTTCACCTTGAAGTAAACATGAATATCACATGTCATTAGCAAACAATCTAAGCTCTGCTAACAATATGTTTTTGTATTGCAGTAAAACGAAATCCAATCAACAGAATCACAGTTCATTTGAAATCACAGCTGGGTAAAGTTTTATCTCTGAACAACTGCATTGTTGGTCTTACTTCACCTACCCCCCACATGCTTGATCATATTGTTTGTTATGCCTGGTTGTGAAAGTTATCACAGTGCATTCTCACAGAATACTGCACTTTTAGTTTATACAAATTTGTTTTAATTCAATTACAAGAAAGCTCCATAGCTTATCGGATTTAATTCCAGATGTCATGAGTGAGTTGCGAGAGAGAGGCAGCAAACTTTTCATCGCTGCTACCCATGTACAAGTGGGTGCACATGTGGCATCAGTGTCTTTTCCAAAGGACACACCTCGTGCTTGGGCTGGTATTCATACCCGGAACATCCTGTTCTGGAGTCAAAATCTATCAAGACCCACTGTAGCTATTTTATATCTGATCATGATCTGTACCGATCGCTATTCAGTCAGTAAATTTTCAGTGGGCACCCCTTTGATCAACTAATGGTATTATCTAAATAGAAAGACATGGACAAGATTAAGCATAATCATCGTTAACAGGACACTTTTTAATCTACTGCATCAAACACAAGATGATGCTGCACCCATTCTTTCACTTAAAAGTGCTGAAGTCTAACAGATAACGAAAAACTAAAATTCCTAAATTCTGCAACATGCCATGTTTCACACATGGGCACACTATAGTTTTTACAATGTATACTAATAACCAAGGCCAAACCGTTTCATTTTTAAAACATCAAAATAATTAACCGTTCTTCTCTCTAACAAAACTTTACAGTAACTGTTGTTCTAATGACCACACATGTGAAGTGATATGTTACATTTAATTTATTAGGTCTGTTTTGAAGATTAATTTCATTAATAGACTTCAACCTACAGCCAGTTCATTTAAGTGTGTGACAAGGAACTTAATTACATGAGTCGAATTAAATATTCATCCTCACTGTCATAATATCAATGTGTCATGTAATTATCACGACATCTATACAAATTACCAGGCTGTGAGGATATACACTGATGCGTGAATGCAAAAGACCAAACAGTCATGATCACAAGATCTGCAGGCTTGATAATTTACACTAATTTATTTATCCTCAATTCTAAAACAAGTTCTTACATCTAATATTAATCACTCTTGAGACTCAATCAAGACGGAATCAACCTCGAAGAGAGAGAGATTCAAATCCCAGACTCGCCACGCTTTCTTTAACAATGAACTTTTTCTACAACCTTAGCTTACTCAGTTGTAAGTAGGTACCCACAAAAATAAAAGGGTCATCATGGCCCTGGATCCCTAACCTCAGTTACATTGCTCAAATTATTCGCAAACTAGTGAATTAGTTGTTTTTTTACCTCAGATAAGCCATATCAGAACTCGTCCCAGACTTAATACAATCATTTTGACCAAGTTTTGCTTTAAAATTGAGTGTTCTATAATAATTGAAAACACAAGGCTTTTCAAAGGAACTGACCAAGTGACCTCAGATGGCTCATAATCAAAACAATTCCCCACCTCATCATTCTGACCAAGTTGCCTAAAGATCAGAGTGATGAAAAATGCAGCCAGTACTAAATAAACAAAGTTGTTTTTTTTTAATTTGACCTTATGATCTAGTTTTTGACTCCAGATGACAAATATTCGCTTGTCCATATCTTTTGTCAAGACAATCAGTCTGACCAAATTTCATGAAGATCAGATGGAAAATGGCCGCCAGTACGGCCAGTACTGCGTAAACATAGTGTTTCTAAGATTACCTCAGAAGTGGCATAGTTTCTGATCCCAAGTGACCCATATTCAAATTCACTTAATACCTCCTAAAGGACATCATTCTCCCTGACAAGATAAGATCATTAGATCCCGGAGGTTACGGGTTCGAGTCCCACGAAGGTCACGACCGTACCTCCTCATATGACACCAGTACTGGTTTTTCCAGGAAGCGGACTCGGTAGTGATTCAATAAGCTCAAAGCTTTTTTCACAATCGAGCTAAAATAAATTAGTAAATAAAATTACAGCCAACATTGCATAAACAAGGTTTTTCAAGATATGACCTAATTTTTCACCCAATATCACCCTTAGAAGCCCATAATTATATTCACTTGAGTATAAATTGTTAAATATTGCAATTTTCATTAAGTCAGGGGCCATAACTCTAAATGTATTAATCAGCTCAAGGCGATAATTGAACTCATTCTATCAGTTAGCAGAGATGTTTCATTTAGACAATTCTTCCAAAAAGTGATTAAGTACCTACAGACAGGTTTTTGTTTCTAAAAAGGTCCTGTTGCTCCAGGTTAGACTCAAACATTGCTTGTTGCCCACTATGACTCAGGAATATATACACATAAAGGGACATTCATATTTCGACAGCAAAATCAAGCAGATCTAGATATCAACAGGTGATAAAAGTAAATATCAACAATTGACAAAGTTATACCCACGGGTAATGTAAATAATTAAGTAGCCTTTGCAGATAGTTATTGAATGAAAATAGTGAAAGTTTCATTTTCTGCTTGAATGCTAAAGCTAATCAGTATGTGTTGCGACAAGCCGAGCGGGAGAGTCATGTCAAAAGTCATTAGTTTGAGAATCAAAATATTGACCAGTCTTGATATGTGTCCTATAATTTGTCTTTAGTTTTAAGTTTTATACTAATTGATTTTAGCACGATTGTGAAGAAAGCTTGTAGCGGACCGAGTCACTCCCGAGTCCGCTTCCTGGAAAAACCAGTACTGGTGACATTATGAGAAGGTACGGTCATGAACCCAGCGGGGCTCAAACCCGCAACCTTGTGCAACCTTTAAATCATCTTTCCTTGAAAAATAAAAATATATCACTGATCTCAGGTAAAAGAATATAGTTAATAAAGTGTAATCAGAGGTAATATAAAGGTAAAAAATGTATATATTGAATGACTTTAGCAATGCTTACTGTAACCTGCTCTAATTTCAAAGAAAAATATATTTAGTTAGTGGTAACATTTTTAATTATCGGGAGCCTTATAAGTTACTATCTTACCTTAAAAGCAATTACTTACAAATTAAAACTATAATTGCTAGCCATATAAACTTTTGTAAAAATGTCTTTTAAGCTATTGTTTGGCTTATTATTGATGAACTTCAGTTGCAATTTTAAATTCATGAATCAGAGGAAGTCTGTATAGAACAAACTATGTACTGTAGTTACAACCATAAACATTTCTTTCAGAATAACAAACACATATTTCTTTAATATACTTTGTCAATTAATATAGTAATGTGAGCAGATAAGACCATTGTTACAACTCCTAAAGCAAAGAATCTACTAGTGTAATCAAATACAAAATGTATATTGCAAATTTTTAAATGTCAGATATGAATTAGCATCCTTGAAGATAAAGACATAGTATCATATATTGTAGTATTAATTTAGTATTCCAACTACCTGATATCAATATGTTTAGTTCCTTGTATATGGCCATAAATATCTTCTGCTTCAGTTATTTAAGTTCATTAATAGAAGATTTATGGCCCCTGCTACACTATGACAACGTGATAGTTCCCTAGATTAGATAATAAATCAAAGCGAGGCTCCCTGTAGAAGTATGTATATATTTCTGGCCATAAATCTACCATAGTTTGTAGACAAGAGAACTAGACATGGCAGTTAAATGTCGAGTTTTCAATAACGCATGCTATGTGGTCATTTCTCACCACATGTGCGGAGGACATAAAATTGATCCCGTCCCTATGAGGTACTATTGTCATAGACAAAGCTCCCCATTAAAAAAATGCATTTAATCAGATTAATTGATGCATTAATAGGAAAGATGTGTACTGATCGTTGCATCCCCGTTCCACCTTGGGTCCAATATTTGCGGAGTAATGGAAGTTTTAATTCACAAGTGGCACTTTTCCAGGGCACCAGCAGAATCACTCAAATCACCAACTCTATCAATCATTTTATTCCCCGTTCTTTGTATTAACATTTGATAAATATTATATTTATAATTATGATTTATCAGAACGGTACATCATAAAGGTAAACCAAATGGGTACTATTGAGAAAAGGAAACCAAAGATAGAAATATTTAAGAGAATTTTCAGCTGTGTGAAATTCATACATATTTTTTTTCTACCAGAAACTTTAAGTTACCCTAACACCTGGTGTTACAGCCTTTAATTTACAAATAGAGCATCAGGATACTGTGCAGTCTCAGAAAATTTAATGTCTATATAAATGTAAAACTGTTTGAAAGTAAGGACTTTCTTGGTTTAGTGCTACTAGAGTGTACAACTGTTACAGCACTTTACAAGAAGCTTTGATACTGGTTGTATAATAGCTTTGAGATGAATCTACATAATGTTGTTGTTGTAGGAATTTAATGCCCCTTCCAACCATTTTAGGTCATTTTAACAGGCGGGCATTTTATCTAACAATCGTTCCTGGGAAGATCCCATACTAGACTCCTATCCTCCTTAAGAAACTGCCAACTTTCTCATATAAAGAGACATGTTCGGTAGCAGGGCTCAAACTTACGAGAGGTTACAGTGATTTCAAGTCAGCGACTCTAACCACACAACAAAGAAGGTGGACTACTATGCATCTACAAAAGAGCAAACTAATATACTTATGATACCTTGCTTTGTGCAAGGGGGTGAAGCTTAAAGCTGTACTCTATCCGAAATAGATCACAGTTTCAATAGAGTAGTACAGGAAATTGGCCATGATAGAAATCAGATAGAGAACTGTTTGCTCGAACAATTACATTATTGCTCTTAGGCTATGCCTCCTCGAAATAATGCTATTATTCTCGCTAACAGTACTCTATCTATTACTTATTTCAAGACAGCACACTTGAGAATAGTTACTTTACAGGCATCAATTGCTTTCTTCATAATCTAATAGACATGCATGTAAGTGAACTACAAAACATCACAAAAAACTAAGATGAGATTATAAATGATACCTAATGTAGTAAATGTCAAAATGTCTCAAAATTGGTCTTGGGAACAAAAGTACTAATGAATAGAACTTCATCATTATATGACAGTCAATTCCCAGTACAGTCATGTCCGAAGCTTCTTGCCATTAGAAAGTGATAACAAACTATATTGCCCTTTTGTCATAGATTACATAGAAATTGGAAAGAAACCGGTCTATAAGTCTAAATAAATGCTTCAGTATGCAGGCAAATCAACATACAGTATACTTACAGTGAACAAATGGCAAGCAAGAGGCCAGTAATTGTCTTCAATTGCTTTTAAGAATAGCAAACCTTCAACACCATTATGTTATATTCATTGGAGGCAAATTTCTTCATTATTTGTACTATAATTTTCTATACATATGTAAATACATGCAAGGCTAATAAAAAGTTTACCAACAGGAAAGCCGAATATGGAGTCGGCCGCCAATGCAATTTCTGCTTTTTTTGTGCATATGTAATAATGTAAATTTAAAAAAATGATGTTTTTATGGGGTGTTTTAAATTAATAATATATTTAGTTGCATTGCTAGTTATTTTTAGAGTTGCAATGCTAAGAATTTAAATCTTAATGCTATTTTAGTCTGTTAAATTATTGCTATGAAAATATTATCAATTTCTATAACAAGAGTCATGATTTTAACTTAATTCACAATGCTTAGTAACATTCCAAATATCTAAGCTCTGCCTGTGGGCCTTGTGGTTTTTTTTAAGTTTTCCCTATATAAGCCTATGCGATGTAAAGTGATTCCCTCCCCCTCCCGGGAGGGGTTAAATTTCAACCGGGAGTCATAATTTGAACAATCTTGGTAAAGGTCCACATGGCAATAATACATGCTATATATTAAAGTTCTAGGCCATTTGGTTTCAAAAAAGAAGACTTTTAAAGTTTTTCCTATGTAAAATCAAGAGACCCCCCGGGCTGAGTCAGAACAAACTTGGTAGAGTTCCACTAGGCAATGCTACATGCCAAATATCTCAGCTCTAGGCCCTGTGGTTTCAGAAAAAAAAACGTTTTTACTATATAAGCCTATGTTAAACCAAGTGACCCCCGGGCGGGGTCAATTTGCACCCGGGGCTCATAATTTGAACACACTTGGTAGAGGTCTACTAGACAATGCAACATGCCAAAGATGTAAGCTCTAGGCCTTGTGGTCCAGAGAAAAAGATTTTTAAAGTTTTTCCTATATAGCATATGTAAAACCAAGTGACCCCCCTGGCGGGGTCAATTTTGACCCAGGGGTCATAATTTGAACAATCTTACATGTTTGTAGTAGAGGTCTGTTAGACAATGCTACAAGCCAAATATATATCTTAGGTCTAGGTCTTGTGGTTTCAGAGAAGAAGATTTTTTAAGTTTTGACTGTATAAGCCTACGTGAAACTACGTGACCCTCCGGGCGGGGTCAATTTGGACTTGGGGGGTCATAATTTGAACAATCTTGGTAGAAGTCTACTAGACAATGCTACATGCCAAATATCTAAGCTTTAGGCCTTGTGGTTTCAGAGAAGAAGATTTTTAAAGTTTTTCCTATTTGTTGCCATAGCAACCAGAGTTCTGCATGGAATATAATTCTTTGAACAATTTTGGTAGAGCTCACGCAAGAAATATCCCTTCGTAGTTTCATCAACATTGGCCCAGTGGTTTTAGAGGAGATGTCGTTTGAATCAAAATGTTGACGGACGACGGACAATCATCCATTAGAAAATGTAAATGCAGGAAATCAGTCTTTTCCTGTTGGCTTGGATTTATTTGGTATTTGTAAATTGCTTGATAAAACATCTGCTGATATAACGGATTAAAAATATTTATAATCCTTGACAAAAATGCCTTGTAATCAGGTTGGGTTCTGGTCAGTCTGGACACGGACCTATATACACATGGATTGGCAACTCTCGTATTTTTCCTATACAAATTCAACCTTTTTGTCGCAGACTGCGAGACTTTATGCGAGATTTTAACATCGATGGACAATATCCGAGGTTATCCGAAATCGAGAAAGACCAGCTTCCGCCTGTCTTCCATCTTGGAACGAATTGGGGAAAAACGTAAAAAATAAATCAAATTTAATCGTGTCTACTTCAATATTTATGGCTCAATAGTTTTTTTGTATTTTTCTTTCTTTGTGTAGCTTTTATCTTATTCCAAACTATATCTTTTTTCGTAATGCGAGTAGTAGGGAAAGTAGGGTCCAAAATACGTCCCGGGACGTAAAACAGTCCAAATGTTAAACGTTCCGGGACGTAAAACAGTCCAAATGTTAAAGTACATTGGGACGTAAAACAGTCCAAGTCATAAAGTGCATTGGTGCTTAAAGTAGATATACATAGGGACGTGAAGCACACCGTGACTGACTTTATGGTTTAAATGACACTCACCTGGAACGTAATGTTAAAATAAGTGCTTTATAATAATCTCATTGTGTCCTAGTATTATAAATAAATTCTGAAAGATGAATAACTTTTTTTTAGATTTTATAAAAATAAGTGTTATATCATACAATAATCATCAAACAGTTGGGAAACAATCATTATATCAATTTCGACTATGATAATGGAAGGTTCTAAAGAGGATGCGTTAAAAAAATATTACTTTAAATCTAAAAACGCGGGTGCTTTTGCTGGTCCGAGTAAACTTTTTCGAGTACTAAATAAGAAATACCCCGAACAATTTTCTTTAAATTTTATCAAACAATGGATTAATGATCAGGATGCTTATGCTTTGCAAAAGCAAAGACGATATAAATTCAAGACAGCTCAAGTTCGTGTGTCATCTATTGGAGAACAAATAGATGTGGATCTGTTATCCATGTTGAACCTAGCTGAATATAATGATGGTGTTAGATGTCTATTGTGTGCCATTGATACCTGTCTAGGAAACTTTGGGTGGAGCCACTTAAAGATAAAACTGCAAAAACTGTTTTAAGTGGCATGAAAACAATCTTGGAAGATATGACTCCTTTGAAAATTCAAAAAGTGCGTGCAGATAAGGGAAGCGAATTCGTGAATAGGTGGTTTAAAAAGTTTATGAAAGACAATGATATGTACTTTTTTACCACAAACAACGCCCCCAAGAGTACCTATGTAGAAAGAGTTCAGCGTACTTTGAAAGAAAAATTGTATCGCATGATGAGACACAATAGAACGTATCGATACATTGACGACCTACAGAATGTTGTTGCGAGTTACAATGCCACACCCCATCGTAGTTTAAATTTGATGGCGCCAAATGATGTAAACAAAGAGAATGAAAGCGATGTGTGGGCTCATATTTATTTGACAAAATCCAGAGGTGTTAAAAGAAAAGGAAAGCCAAAGTTTCATTTTGAAATAGGGGATCTTGCGCGTCTTAGCTTTACCAAAAAACCCTTTCAACGGGCTTACAACGAGCAATACACCACGGAGGTATTTAAAATAGCGGGACGGATTCTAAAACAGGCTATTCCCATGTATAAACTTAAGGATTTAAATGGGGAAAGTATTAGTGGATGGTTTTATGCGACCGAATTGCAAAAAGTGAATAAAAATGAAAAAAGTCTTTGGTTTATCGAGAAAATTTTGAAAAAGAGAAGGCGAAATAAAAAATTACAATTTTTTATCGCTTGGTTGGGCTTCCCAAAGTCATTTGGACACTTGGATTGATGCGGATGAAGTGAGAGATATTTCCGAAACGTCTCAATAAACATAATGGATCGTTACATTTATGTGAAAAGTGATAGCAGTGATGCGTATTTTACGGATAATGAAGTTTACAAATTTAGAGTACATTTAAATGCGCCTTTACCTTTGACGGGATTTTGGAAAATCGGATTGACGGAATTTCATGCCACGGACACGAGTCCGAAATCGAAATCCAAAGGTGTTAAAACGAATGAAGACCTATACATATACAGTGACGTGTGTAAAGAAAGTATTGTACATGACTCAGAACAGCCACTGTTGAGACGGATAGAAAAAAATACAAAAACTGGCTGGAGCTATCAGTTTAACAAAGTGTATTATTTACCCGTTAGAAAAATAGAACTTATAGAATTTACAGTGTATATAAAATGCGAAGACGGGAGTGATCCCTCATTCTTAGCTTCACCATTACATTTAACGTTTCATTTGAAACAATATCCATTTTTAAGTGATTATGAATAGATCAAAATTGTATGTGCCTAATCCGCAAATGTGGATGAATTTTTTCGATAAAGTGGCTGATGGAAAAACGAAACTTTTACAAAGCGGTGGTGCGAGAAATTCTGAAATTCTGTCGTTGGATAAATATATATCACCGCATTCAAACGCGCAACAGCCACCTATCAAAGCAGTTGTTCAAGCACAGCAGACGACGGAACAAGCAAAAAGTGAATTGAAACGGGAGAATATAAATCCTACCCACGTAGCCGAAATGTTTCATAAAGCGAAAAGTTCTCGGAGGAAACGGACTGCAAAAAGAAAACAGAAAAAAGCTTCAGCAAAAATTTATAAAATAAATAAAGTGCAGCAAAAAGGAGGAAAGAAAATTCAGAAATCTAAGAAAGGGAGAAAGAACACAACTAGCAAAAAGAAACACGTATCTGTGGCTAGGTCTAAGAGGGATTTACTGAATTTCTAAAGCAACGAGAAAAAAATGTCAATGCTAAATAAGGACAGTTTTCATGAGGGTTTACCTTCTGAATTAGCGTTATTTGACTTACCACCGACTCAGGTCGGTGTTTCCGATGTATACTTTGAGGAAATTTGACCATTGTGTCAATTGACTGGCGACAGCCCCATTGAGTTTAAAATCAGTGGACAGAATTCTGTAGACTATTTAGATTTGAAAGGATCGCAGCTGTATGTGAAACTGAAAGTGACCAAGCCTAATGGGGCGAATTTAGGTGTTTCAGAGAAAACGGGACCAGCAAATATGTTTTTGCAAGCTTTGTTTTCAAGCACTGAGGTGACTCTTCAGAACAAGGCTATAATCACTTGTAACTATAACGGATACCGTGCAGTGATGAGTAGCCTGATGAAATATGGAGCTGATGCAAAAGACTCTCAATTGCAGTCACAGCTGTACTTGCCAGATGATGCAGATTCTCCCGGAGTGACCGATCCTTCATCGACAAACAATGGTTTAGGGGAAAGAAGTAAATATATAGCCCAATCCAAAGTGATGGACATGCAGGGTCCCATTTTTCATGATTTGTTTACGATAAACCGTTATATGATGAACGGTGTGGATGTGAAACTCAAACTGTTCAGAAACTCTCCAGCATTTTGTCTAAATTCGGGCGAAACCACTCCGAACTATAAGATTGATATTTTGGATATCTATTTGCTGGCTCGTAAGATCAGAGTAAACCCTGCAGTCATTTACGGTCATGCGGAAATGATGAAAACCACAAATGCAAAATATCCCTTTACAAAGAAAGAATGTAGAGTGCAGAGTATTGCCACCGGAAGTACAACTTTTTCTTGGGACAATATGTTTTCTGGACACAAACCAGAACGAGTAGTGATAGCCTTCAATACATCCAAGGCGGTGACAGGGGACTATAAGTCGAATCCTTTTAACTTTTTGAATTGTGACATAAAAAGCATCTGCTTATATGCTGATGGGTTACCTGTAGGTGGTAGCCCTTTAAAACTGGACTTTAATAAAACAACTGGTGCTACATTCATGAGAGCCTTTTCCGATCTGTATAATGTAATAGGAACATGGCAACAAAATTTTGGGAATGACATAGACAGGGAATCATTTCGATCTGGCAGTACGCTGTTTGCCTTTCAACTGGAACCCAACTTTGCGCAACACGGAGAATATATATCGTTACTGAAAACTGGAAACATCAGACTCGAGGTTCAGTTTGGAACAGCTTTAACAGGTAAATGTGTATCTGTTAAATATACAAGTATTACAATTAAAAGAAGGGAAAACAAATTTGATGGTTTTTATTTAAATTAATAAAATTTATCAATTTATAAAATGTTGGTTTTTATTTAATAAACTAGTAAAATTTGTAGATTAACCAAAAAAGTATTTATTTTGTACTTTTTTTTATTTTTACAGAACCTGTGAGCTGTATTGTGCTGAGTTCAAGTCCAGGCTATTTTGAGGTCAATCTACAGCGAGATATTATTACAGAGTGATGAACACATCGCAGTTAATGTGTTGCATAGACTGTAACCCTACTTTAAGACAAAATGTGCTCGGGGTTTATCCTAGTAATGTACTCCCGAGTGTTCTCTCCAGATACCCTTGCGGCTTTATCGCTAACACGGATACTGAGTTTAATGAAGGAAAACATTGGTGTGCTTTTTATTTTCCATCCTTTGGTAGAGCAGAGTTCTTTGACAGCTACGGGGAAATTGTATCGATAATGTAAACCTAGTTTGGTCTTTTTTTTCTCCAAATGTATGTGAAAATAAAAAACCCATAAAAAGATGAGAGTAATAAAAGTTTTATTACAAGTGACTATATCTTTATATACAAATATATCAAATCAGTTTTTATACAAATATTTCAAATATATACAAACATGTACAGAACATTTATTTAAGTGTTTTACTGTTCAAGCTGTCTGATTTTGTAATGACCATAGGCCAGACTTTCAACTGCGTTTAACAAATATCGTTTATCGTCAAATGCACAGAGACCAAGCTTTGATATCCGTTCATGATATAACTCATGGCTATGACTTCGAATCGCAGACATGGTTGAGAGCATTTCCGTTTCGTTAAATAGAGTGTCTTTATAATGCTCGAAACAAAGATCTTTTTTCACGGTCACTTTAGATATACCTTTAGCCCTTTTTGCCTCCTTTCCATCACAGAGATAACAATACATTTTACTTCGAAGGCCTATAAACTTGCTAATAGGTTGACCATTGGTTTCGTCCGACATGATTCCTAACACTTTTTATTTTGAATGCTGTGTAGCGAATGTTCTTTCGGATAGTCAGAGGTGTCAAACAAATGTAAATTTTTTTTTATGTCCTGGTAAATATTTTCACATTCTCAGTAATACAAAAGACTCTCTGTATCTGTGAATTGCAATTGTAAACGATTCCCATATTTCGGTTTCAAGTATTTATAATAAAAACTATACATGGTGATTTTGCTTAAATCTAAAATGCACATACCCGTGTAACTAGGTTTATTGAGCTTGACTTTATTGCGCAATAGTTCAACGGCTACCAAGTCTTCCGTGAAAATTTTAGTGGATTTGTACGTTACCTTGGCGCTCAATTTTATCAAACGCCTACCCGTATGTACTAAGTGGATGTTTTTATGTTTACGCACATCCTCCATGGTTTTACCAAAAACGCTGACATTCATGAGTTTATAAAAGTTTTTCTGAAACGCCGAGGTTGCTTTTTTTCTCATCTCCGTGTTAAAATCGATGTATTTTTTCATCCATGAACTTTGTTTAAAAGCTAGGACGCGATGAATTTCTTTGATTTTTATACCAAGTTCAACGTATAACTGTAAATTCCTGTAATGCAATACATACTCTTTTTTATCGCGTAAAGAGCAAATCAGTTTTGGAACTGTTGCCCTTGAAGGAAAAACATCATTGTTAGAAGCCCCGTGTAGCTTTCTCCACAATTGTTTCGCGTATGGAGATAATTCGTAGTCCGAAATATGCTTTTTTTCTGGACAAAGCGGGTAATCGTTATGAGAATCGTGAAGTTCAGAGGGGTAATGCAATGATGCTACGAGAATATAACCAGTATCTGCATCTTCGGCAATAGATAATATATCTAACTCATCTATTTCCTGATCACTTAAAAACCTAAATGATCCTATTGGTAAACACTGAACCATCGCATGGCCATACAGATTATTCGCATCGATGTAATGCAAATAGGAAGTGGGTTCGGAGGGATCATGTTCATCTAAAAGGGGATTGTTGGCGCGCTTGTAACGATTTGAAATCTGCGAAATTCCTCCACGAATGCCCCTTTCTATGAATAAAATCTGATCAATGTCTGTCATTAATTCTAGTTCAACGTTTGTCATTTTTAAACAAGCAACCCAAGCTAGACCGGGACTCGTGAAGAAGTGACACGGATCTAATTCGTATTGTTCCATGCATACATTTCTAAAAGCTTCAAAAACGTCGCATAGCAAAATACAATCGGATTTGACATATAAATCGTGATAATCGCCAATCGATTGCATATTGAAGGTTTGAAATACGTTTTGCGCGTGTTCGTAATCTTTGTCCGAAATGCCCTCCCTTGTTAAGGAAGAGTAAAACGCTTCTTTACATGGAAGAGATGTGTCCTGAAACTTTTCCTCACAGTCTAAATATTCGTATGGGAAAACGCCTTTACGTAATAATAATTTGGCTTTTGTTCTATCCGGGAATTCGCTCATTAAATGAGGGAAGGCTTCTATGCCATCACTGGCGAGATTTTCGGTTAATGCTTCTAAAGAAGACGGAAGAAATTTTAAACTGTCGATAAATCGCAGTTGACCTAAGGAAAATGAGATATAGTTTTCAGACGTTTGAGCGATGCAGGAAATGTTGGAGTTTTTAAACTTTCCGATACTTTCGCAGATAATGTGAGCATCAAATTTTTTCAAGTTATGAAAAATAACGCAAATATGATTGCTCTGTTTACAATTTAAATTACAGTTATTATGGGCCATACCTATGAAATGACCCGTGAGATGATCGTGATGCCTTACTGGCCTCGTATACACCTTATCATAGTGCGTGAAAGGCTTTTTACAAAGGCAACACGTAGTAGCATGTTTTACATAAAGTTCTTCTGCTTCAGTTAATTCCATAGGTTGTATTTGACTGAGAATCTGATTAATTTCTTTTTGTTCTTCCAATAAACATCCGAGAAATTTTTCTGAAGCGCTTTCACCTCTATACACTACAGTGGGTTTAGTGTATTTAGAGTTAGTGCAAACTACTTTGTACGCAAATTTACACACTTCCAGTTTTGAAGTAGGAGTAGTATTAGGCTCGTTCGGATCTGGATTGCAAAGTGAAATGGGGCTATTATAACACTCGAAATCGCTGTAGATCGTAAAACCTGATTTAAGTTTTTGAAAAGTCTTTGAATCGTAAAATGTCGTCATCACCTTTAAGAGGTAGCTCTATCTTTTGCGGGCCATTGGGTGCGCAGTATGGCACATGGCTGTCTAAAAGCTCTTTACGAATGAATCCGTGCAAACAAAAAGGACAGTAGTGTAACCCTCTATTATGTGATTTTGTGCGCGATAGAAATCTATTTAGATTGGTGATTAAACAGTAATGCGTTTTATCTCCTTTTTTCAGTAACAATAAATTAACGTGGTGCAACCTTTTCCTATGTGGCGTTATTCTAAGCGGCAACATTTCTTTTTCTTCATAACCAAATACGTTGACCGAAATGTTATCGTTTTGGTCTTCAAATTTATTGATCTGATTGAGTGTCACTGGGAATGCGATACCTTTCATGCTTATGTCTTTCGCATAAGGCTGATAGTTACGTATACTCGTAGGAGATCTATCTGTTGGATGGAGTGACGCCAAAATGCACCATAAGAAGCACCTGTCATCTTCATTTTCGATATTGAGTAAGTAGTTACTCTTTGATAGCGATAAGGGTAGTTGGATGAACGATTTACCTGATAAGGGTCTATATATGATAGTGTGCACCTCTAATTTGATTACTTTTTTCAGATACCACCCGGACCCCAGTTTTAAATAATTTTCCATGGCTGCAAACATTTTCTGAAACGATTCGTTTAAATCGTGCTCTTGAAAAGTTTCAATATTAAGTGCGACGTAAGTGTTACCTCTAAAATAGGGTTGCGCTGTAGAACTAGTACCGTCCGCTTGGTCTCTTTGCATTTCTACTTGCACACAAAGGTTGTATTTTATGCTACCTATTCGTTGAACTCTAGAGTGTAAGTATTGTATAACTCTAGATTTCACGTCAGCGAAAAAAGATAGCAAGTCGTACCTACTAGAATTAATGGGGTAAATTAATCTATTTTGTACATTATCAGACAAAGCACTAACACTTTCCTCATTAACGTCAACATTTTGTACATTTTCTCCTTGAGCACCATTATTCTGATTTTCTTCCTGAACACTATTTGTCTGAATATCGTGTGAACTAACAGTGGATACACTTTGCTGCTGCTTTGGTTCATTTTCAATTTCACTTTCCTTTTCATCGGAGGAAATACTTTTGAAAGATGCGGGAACTTTCCCACCCGTTTGTTGTAATGGATGCGTAGAAGTCACGTGATCAAAAAGCGAGGAATAGTCACAAAACGCTTTTAGACAATGTTTACATGTGAAACCAGTTTTATGTATAGCTTCCTCATGCTTTTGTCTTTTGTGCTTCCTTAGAGAATCAGCTGATTTATAAGTTTTATCGCAATAAGAGCAAACGTATTTCGTTTGTGTAGCCGTGCATTCATTGCCTGATACTGTAGTTGTTGGTATTTTATGACATCTCTTTTTATGGCGGTTTAAATTTTCTTTTCTGTTGAAACGTTTTTGACAAATATCACAACTGTAAACTGTTACATGGCTCAACTTATGTCGCACCAGCTTCTGCATTGTTTGAAATTTTTTTGAACAATTATCACACGTAAATGCAGTCGTTTTCAAATATTCCTTTTCCATCTGTTCAGCACACCTGACTAATTGTTCTTCGTCCGTATCACTGAATTGCGTTTCGTTCCATTTTGATCGGTTTTCGGACGTATTTGAACTATCAGATGCACTGTCACTTCGTTGCCTTTTCATGTTTTTCCCTTTTCGTTTTTTTATAAATGACTAAACTGCTTTTTTTATTAGTTGTTTAGATTCAACAATCGTTTGAAAAGTGGTACTGTTCCTCTTATTTCCGTATGACCTATAAAACAAAAAAGGAATAAATAGATACAATGATGTGAAACAATATTTTAATGATAAACAGATACAGTTATAAATGTGAAAAAAAGAAGATAAAACGAAAATATGAATAATACCACACCTTGCTCAAATAAGATAATTAATCCATTTCTGTTTCGTCGTAGGAGACACTACTTTTTTACGTTGTTTAAAGTCTACCTTTTTAGTAAAAGGCATTTTTGATAATGGCCGTTCTACGTATAACTTTGGTGTTATATCTAGTTTTTGTGACGTTTCTTCATAGTTCAATAAGTTTTTATTATTCATCTCCTCCCGCGATTTTTCCGATTGACTGATTTCTTTTTCCAATGTGTTTTGTGTATCCTTTTGAACTGTCTCCTCTGACTTTAATTCCTTCCCGCCGATTTGTTGAATGGCATTGTTTTGCGCATTGGTAAGCAAATTTTCGTATTTTGCCTTGGGTACTAACACTAGTTCTTGCGCCATCCCTCAAGTATATTGTCAATCTGTTTGAGAACGGGTAAAATTATGTTTAAATATTTAAATAAAATCTGTTTTCTTGCAGCTAATGATAGTTCTTTTTTCACAAAACGTCGGAATATTATTTTGTGTTTTCGTATTTTGCCTTTGAGTTGTTTGGGTAAGCGATCATAATGTACTAACACATTATAAACCACCTGCACTATTGCTTTCAGCTGCGAGTGTTGTATCGTTTTTATTAATGCCTTTTGCTGAGAAGGAGACGTTTTAATAAAAAGCTGAATAAAATCGCTTTCTTTGCGCATCAATTGACTCATTATACCACCTTTTCCGGTCTGTATACAATCATTAACTGATGCGGTAACACTTGTGTTCGAAGTTTATACAAGGGGTTGGAGTGAGGTGATAAGTCAATCACTAAATAACCATATCTTTGTTCAGTCGCTTTTTTGTAAGCCTCCATAAAGTACTTTATTTGACTGGGAAATATTTGTCTACCCAATGTTTGTATTTGCAACTGGTCTCTTTGATTTTTAAATACTATAAAATAATGCGTATTCAGGCTAATCGTTCGAAACTCCTTATTCGCGCAAAATATATTTTGACATAAAAATATGCAGGAAAAATTATAGTGATGGGAATATTGGCAGTAAATATCCACAAGGTCACCGTTTGTAGCTCTCATTAAATCGTCGATCAAGATCATTTTATGTCCTGCTTCTTTCATGCTCCACGTTTCCAACATTTCTTTCTTTGGCAAGCCTTCAATAAACTCTATACTCGGTATTTCCATTTTCATTGTATCATACAATGGTTGATAAACGCCGTAACAATAAATTATGTTTTAGGAGGAAGAGAAAATAGTCCATTGGCATATTTAAGCATCTCAAAAACCAAGGATGTTTTTCCTGAGCCACTGGGTCCGGCAACAATGAATGTGGCGGGAGATTCAAATTTAACAACATTTTCCATGTTAGTGATAGGATGGACACTTTTAAAATGATTCAACATTTAACAAACACTCAACATTTATATACATCGATATGTTTTTTTATTGTAAAAAATGTATACAAAAAACGATAAAAAACAATATTTATAAGTTTATAATTTTAATTATATATATTTTGCATTATACAAGTGATACATAGAAATGTGCACATTACATTCACAAAATATAATAGGTGAAAAATGTTCTTACATGAAAAAAAAAACCAGAAAATACACGATACAAAATACATAGAAATATATTTTTTCCACTTTCACAAAGAACCAAAATAAAATGTTAAAGTTTGTGTGTAAAACGCCATTCCAAATTTATAAGTTGAATAGCTATGTCCGCGATACGCTTTTTCCATGGATCAGTTTTCATGTCCGTTTCTCTCCAGTCTGTACAATTTATCTTCAATTTATATAATTGTATAACTTCGTCACAAACATCATCCAGTGATTTAACAGCATTCTCCCATTCGAAAAGTATATATTGCTCATCCACCACTTTGATTATTTCATCAAAATGTATGTTCATGAGTTCTTTTTCAGTCACTGTTAAGCATGTATGATCCTTTTGAAATAAAGCACCCATTTCACATCCAAAGCATCTTTTTTTAAAGTTAGTGCGCATGACGGAAATTATAGATCTAGCATAGAAAAAATCAAAATAAAATTCCAACAGTGATACACGATTCATATTGTCTAAGGACGTTTAAAAAACTTGAACGGTACAGTGGATATAAATCTTTGTGTTGACTGTCTCAAGTTAGCACCTGTACTTATTGTATTTATATCGTCCAGAGAAGAAATGCTTTCCTGTTCCTTTTTACGCTCACCGTAACCAATCATTTTCAAGTACTGACAAGAAGGCATCCATTTCGCATGTTCAGCAAGCGCTGTATCTAGCGTAGACCACTGACATAACTTAACACCACATGCAAAACAAGTAACCAAATCAGATTCGCCTGTGTAAACAAATCCTGCCTCTGCCAATGAATATTTATCGGGAATAAGTTGTTCTGGCCATTTAACAAACGTTTTTAGTCTATCCTTATAGTGCATGTAACAGTTCCCAACTAAATTGTAAACATTTGCCATAATGTTACTGCAGTACATATGAATCGCGCAAATTATCGCGCATAAATGACAAAAACACATACAAATCATTGTTTTTTTATCTCTTATATAGAGAAAAAAGTTAGTATTCTTCCCAATCTTGATAGCTAGTAGGATTACAGATTTTACATTTCAATAATGCGTATTGATTGTTATGAAATTCTAGACATACTTCCTGTTCACTACTTGATTCTTGTGTTTCTATGTCTTCACTTTCTTCCCCATCCAACCAATCAAAATCAAAAGGCTGCGCATGGGGAACGTCTAAATAGTCATTTTTACGCATTTCCTCCATTTCCTTTTCAAACAATTTTTGTTTTACGTTATTACTGTTTCTGGAGAGGCTGTGTTGTTTTCAAAACACTGATACGGTTCAAGAAGAGATCGGTGTTTACGTGGACACTTTTTTAAAGTACTACCTTGAATTATACAATGTTCACAGGTGCCCTTTTGCGGAGTTTTATTTCCAGATAAAATTGTAGCGTGTTTTCTTAAATGTGTCTTTGTGGTAATATGACGAGTCCAATATTTTTTGGTAAGCCATTGCTTACATATTTCACAGTATTTATCCTTGATGCATGGTTTACTGCCCCCTTTGCCCGACTTGTTCATATTGTTTTTTCGTTTAAAAAGGACATTAAAAACTTAAAACTAAGTTCAGCCTCACAAAATGTATTATATATATGGTATGGTAGTGAAACTCTTTGTCCACCTTTCACAACTATAACCTTAAAATCTGCTTTTGTCCTTTGTAAAATTACTGAGATATCCTCGTTTACAGTACACGTTATTTTATTATGTCGTAAGTCACAATGTATAGATTGAAATGCTTTGTAACTGAAAGTTTACTCTATTTAACTGAGCTTGTGTCATATTCAAATAATCTAGTGTCAACCACAATATCCTTATGGAAGTAGTTACACATTAAGCATACATTATATAATAGTATCATTTGAAGGCGTGGTTAAAAGTTTAAATTTGCCAAATCAAAAATAGTATTCTATTCATCACAATACAATGACTGAACGATTGCTACGTATTCTATAAATGATAACACGGTTGAATACTTCTTCCTGAATTAACTCCATCACTTACCTCTTTTTGCAAAAGAAGCAAAAGCGTATATCTTTACTCCCAGTATCGAACAGTCCCTCGTATCGCTTATGTAGCAAAAGATTTTATCATTGAACACTTTCACTGTAACATTTTTATTAAATCCAAATTTACATCTGAAACCCAAAGGTTCACCAACAGGATTTTTCAACGTTTCCATTAATTATAGCTCTGTAAGCGACGGTTGTAACTAACAATTGGGAGCATGGCACTTATGTATAGCATAAAGGATTCTACAGGTGTTGAACTTTCTTGAAATAAAACGATGGAATGTATGTTTTCCTTTGTAGTAAAATGTTCCTACATTCCATTTCAACTTTATGATGTTGACAGCTGGTTGCAATTTTTAAAAACTGGTATTTTTAATGAGACACTAAATCTGAAAGTCTTTGAAGACATCAGATGAGCTCATTTTAACATCTTCTTTATGGACAGTAATTGGAAACTTTCTCGTTGAAATAAAAAAAACTATTCCAAAAATTCCATTCAAGTTTTACTGTTGTCGCACCTGAACAAAATTAAATAGTTTATACTTTTTGAACACGACACTAAACATTTCAAGCATTATAGGAGTCAAACATCTATGATACAGGTGGTGTGCTGTGTCCAGTTTTTGAAAGGTACTAAAAATGGTTTCTTTTGATGTTACATGTTTGTTATCAGTATCTTCCCACAGATATACAGTGCAAAAAGTCACACCTGTTCTTTTTTTTCTAAAGTATAAATAATATATATTTGTATTTTTAAAATAAACCCTTGAAAAATATAAATCCCAGTTCTCACCTAGTACATAAATTCTTTTACATAAGTTTGAAAGTAAAACGTCTGTTTCTCCAATACAATATCGATGATGCATTACATTTTACACTTATTCCATTAACTTAAAAAGGCGTTTATCACTGTGTATTTGTTAAGACGTTGTTATGCCAAAAGTTATAAATCAAATCTAAATAAATAATAAATCTGTTGTAAAAAACTATTGCATGTATGTATTAAACATATCAGCTAACCTTCTGTGTAATAGAGCAGATTGAAGTGGTTCACTGACTGTAAAAAATGAATACTGGCGCGTGATTTGAATTCGATACAAACAGACGTATCTGCATTTTGCATCTGGTTTTCTAACATACTTAAGTGATCCTCAATATCTTTCCTCATAATTACTACGATACTTGTCTTTAGTCTTTAGACTATTCGCCATTTGTTGTGTTAAACGAATAACGTAGTGCAAAATAAAGCATTCAAACCTAGAACTCTAACGCAAGATGACAACTGATTATCTGATCAATTGTAAATTTATTGTAGTGGATGTAATGAGACATGTAAGGTGGGTGTCATTTAAACTATTAAGTCAGTCACGGTGTGCTTCACGTCCCTATGTATATCTACTTTAAGCACCAATGCACTTTATGACTTGGACTGTTTTACGTCCCAATGTACTTTAACATTTGGACTGTTTTACGTCCCGGGACGTTTAACATTTGGACTGTTTTACGTCCCGGGACGTATTTTGGACCCTACTTTCCCTACTACTAATGCGTAACTTTTATCGATTTTGTTTGTTGAAAATTTTGTCAGCGCGATGTAGAACGCTGGCGGCACCTGCCGAATATCGCAAATCGGAAAATTTGCGAACATTTCCGAAAAACAACGAGCGCGCGCAAAGCATGATGGGTAACATCTATCCCGATACCGCATTATCGATTTTCGGAAGTTGCCAATCTATTTCCAAATTGTATATAGGTCCGTGGTCTGGAGTAATTGACTTCATTGCTTTAGTAACAGGTGTCAGCTGACATTAAAAGCTTTTAGTCATTTTTGAGAACTTCTTTAGATAAAGATTTTCATTGTTTAATTTAATATTTTAGCGTACAACCCATTAGTCTTGGATTGGCTTATTTTCTTTCAGAAACTTTTACAAAATGTTTGGATATTTCATTTTTAAAAAAAGAAGAATTTTAGACTTAGAAGTGAAAAGATCAAAATGATGTTTTAGTGGCATAACTAGCCACAGTGGCATAACATAAGACTTAATTTAATTAGTCAGCCACATAGAAACATTTAAACTTTTCACATACAAAATTATTACTATAGAAATATTACAGAACTTTTATAAACAGTTGGATTTTAAATAACTTCTTTATCATCGGGCTTGTTACCTCTCACTTCATTGTTATCGTTGAAATATATTAACTGTGGAATTAATAAACATCAGAAAACTATTGGAAGTGTTTTACGCTCTTCAATAAGTGCTTAAGCCCAAACCAATGGGCTGACCCTTTGTCATTGGGGTACAATAGCGTCACATTGGATAACACCACAGGGACTCTACCAGAGCTATACATAATTCCCCCTTTACGAAAATAAGCGAGCGAATACCCTGTGGAAGCTGGAGCATTGCGGTCCCCTGAGATAAATAACAAGGTGGGTTGATTGTGCGCCAACACCCGAAACCCCCTTATGACACATAAAATAATCAGGTTAAAGAGAAATGCAATAGATCTCAAAGCAAACTGTTGTATTAATAAGTGTACAGCTTTTTTCACATGATGAGTGGAATATAATGAATTATATAACAACATATGCCACAGATGTACAACCTAATATTGCACTAGTTTTGCCTGGTAATATGATGACAGCTTGTATACAGGGCCTGCTGAAGGCAACAAGTCATTCTGCACTTACACCAATGTAGATCAAAGTTAGTCCGCACATTTATGCAGTCTGATCATGATTTGCACTGTAAGCTATTATCTGTTATGTCAGTAATTCTGCAGTTTCCAAAACCATGAACAAATAGTGGTCCGAACTGATCGATGGAAAAGTCCAGTTTTAAAATTTTAGTGTCAACAGGTTTTATTGTAAACAAATCAACATATTTTAGTTTAAACAGTAAACAGGTTCAGTCAAACGTGTAAACATTAAACTATGTATGCATGCATGCATGTATGCATGTATGCATGTATGTATGTATGTATGTATGAGTAATATGAATTATAAAAAGTGATTGTACAGACTATTCAATTACACTATAGGAGACATTTTTCATCTGGACATAGGCAGGTGTATAAGTTGTTACATTGATATAACATGGTTCACATGTAACAAAATGATGCATAACCACAAATTTTAAATCATGCAACAGAAAATTTAATTTCACTACAATACTCATTTTTATTACATTGTTCTTTTGGAACAAATTTTTCACTTAATGTATATAAAAAGGTAATTATAAATATATTGTATCTGAAGATGAAAATCTCAGAGACCTGAGTGTGTTCTTTAAGTAGCAAAATGAATGATATGTTTACCTTGTGATAAGAATGACAGAAAAAGAACACATCTTTGTACTCCCCACATCTTTGTAGCACATGTGTCAGGAAGTACGTTTAAGTTTAGTCACTCTGAAAATACAAAACGCCACAAATTACTAATTGCATGATGTTGAACAGTCTAAAATAACTTGTTTAAAGTATTGGATTCGTTTCACTGAGAAATCAGCTCCCGACGTGGTGCCGAATGCTCAACAATATAATGCCAGTAAGTGGTAACATGTTTGGAGCGCGGGAAAAACAAGCTTCTAGTAAAATTATTAGCATAGAAAAACCTGACACTTATATGGTTTGAAATTATACTTCACTTGCAGAGAATGACACTGCATTTGAAAAAATGTCCCATGACAAGGACACACTGATGGTTCAGCGCAAAACAGTCATAAGTCCTTTTTTATTTCATATAACTAACGACTACCTTACAATGAACCCTCAACATATTGCCAAGTAACCAATTTTTTATGCAGTGCTCCAGGCCTTTCAATATTTCCACAGCTTAAGAATCGTGAAAATACAATGCAAACATCCATGAAATATAATCATCAAATAGTTTACGTTTACATAACATTGTTAAACTTTGTTTTTTGTTTTGTCTTTCTTTTAAGATGACAATAAAATCAAATTGCCTTTTTTCTCAAGATTGCAGTAAAATGAAATAATATTTTACTGTTACTTTCATGTAAACTCTACCTTAATCAACAATAATCGATCATAAGAATCCCTGTTTTACTTCTTTTTAATAAGGTTTGATTATGTATTATTTATAATCTGTAATTAGAAACACGACAGTGTTCCATGGAGCACATGACTGCTCACCTGCTGCAAGATATGAAATCTGCAGGGATAATTATAACAGTAAAGATCTGCACCAAAATCTGTCAATGACAAAATGAAGTTGAACATTAATTGCAATAAAAGAAGTTTTGAAAAGGGAGTTAATTACCGAAGATAGAGTTTTGCTCATACAAAAGGTACTTCTTCTCAGTGTTCTTTTAAAATCTATTAATTTTTTCTCGATAGCCAGAAATGACCTTAACAAATAAAACACACAAAGGGAGCTCATTCATAAATTACTGAATGTATAGTTATGGTTCTTTTACATTTCATTAAAGTTTCCAATCTGTATAATACACAGGATTCAAGGCAACAATGGTACTAATTACCTCTCACAGATGAAGGGTGTGTATGTTTGGCGGGAAAGACTTTTCTTCAACAGCTTTAGGAGTATTTAATAACTTCTTTATTTTATACATTAACTTTTTTTATATATAATTTGGAACACCGTTAATTCTACACATACCATTCAACAGATAAAACCTGTCACAAATAAAATCTGCACATGGAAGGATTACGCAAAAGTTGTTGTCTAAAATTAAAAGACAATGAATATCGCAATTTTATATCAATAATCCAAAATCTATTTAAAAATCGACCATTTGTTCATTGTCACGATTTTACGACTGATGGTAAAATAGCCCGAATCCAAACAAAAACAATCATTCAAATCTAACATGTAAAACCATCAATTTTTATTTCAAGAAGCACAGAACCAACGCCCATACTAGTATATAGACTGGTTACCGATATATAATTGCCAATATTGGATACAAAGACGCAAGAAACAATACGTATTTTGACAAAGGTACTTCATCCGCGGGTTGTTTTGCCAATATGACAGTTTGTAAATCATTAGATATTCAAAGGTTCGTGATTAAAACAGATAATCCCGTCAAGAGTCGAGTGATAATAGATCGTGAGACCCTCGACACAGGGGTCTCATATCACGTACAGATCTGTTCATTGCATGCAACATGTCTCATGCGGTCCTCAATATTGTTGCCTTATCTTGTGTTGACTAAATCTGATTAATTACCAATATTTATAGGTTGGCCCGTCTGTGAAAATTTGAAGTCTGTAGTTGATAACATGTATATATGAACAGAATGTATGAATTTAATGATCACAAGTAACATTTTTAATTATGTGTGTCCATTACACATATCTTGCAAATGGGTCTTGCAATGGGTCCATTGCAGCATTGTGGTACACTGTATAGCTTCATTTTTCACAGTATACTCACTGCAGAATGAAAGTAAGTATAACATATCAATTTTTTTTAAACAATTTAATAACTTATTTAAAACGACAAATAATCTAAAATAGTTTTCCTGCATTTCAAATTATAATGAAATGGGTGGAAATAGTCAATAAGCTTAGTAAACATACGTGCTCATTCACAGGTCTACAATCGGTGAACAATGACAACGTTAAATATCTCCTAGGGGATGTTTGATTACTGCTTGACCCTGTGATGGTAAAATTTTGTCGACAAGTTCAGGCGACAAAGCTCATGCCTATTTCTTTGTAACGTAAATAAGCGAATGTTAAAATTTTACCTTCAACGTCTGAATAAGATTGGTGCAATTTGTAAACACATCAAATGCAGTTTTGCCTACACCAATTTTATGTGGAACACTGCAGGAATGTTAAAGTTTTCCATGACTCTTACTGAGTAACCACTTTTAATATATTTACTACATTACGGTTCCTTTTTCAACTCTTTTTCTCATGCAGAGTTCACTAGAGCTAAAGAACATTTACATTTACAACTAACAAAGTACTTTCTAAAAACATAAAAAATGAGCCAAGTATATGTAAATAGTTAATAAATAATTTTATCTTAAAAGCACGTTTATCGAAATATGTCTTGTTTACGCACTGTGTGCTAAATTAATATACTACTTGTATACCGATCGGTATTCACCCAAATAACAATGAAACAATTATTTATGAAGACTACATGGATGTTTTCGCACATTTTACCGATGTTATTTGGATTCTTTAGCTCTGAGATCTGGTAGCAAACCTTTCATATCTTTGAATAAAAAAGTTTTGATGTTCAATTTACATATCTCCATTTTTTAGAGTATTCCTCTTTAAGTAGTGACTGGCTGAAATGCAAGTACCTATATGCATAACATAGACGAAAATGACGAGATGTAAACTGTTGATCTAAATTTTTACACTAAAGTAAGACAAATCACATTTGAAATATCTCTTTTTATAATATTTGATTTATAAAACAAGAGATTGAAAAACACTTTGATTAAGTAAAGACGGCCAAAGTTGGATAACAGACAATGTTTGTGTCAAATCGTTTGCTTTAAAAATATTAATTGCTTAAAATAGTTATTTAAAGTCCGAAAAACTGAATCAATATTGTTATTCACAAGTGGTATTTTTTGTATATATGAAACTTTGATTACACTTTTAATGCGCAGTTATAAAACAAAGTCACCGTGCCCAAATGGTTATCACGAGTATCATGAGTGAGTCGTGTTTATATAAGCTTTTATGTATTGTTTTACAAAGGTTCGTGTCTTTTGTAAATCTACTGTTTTTATTGTGTCACATGCGTGCCCATAAACAGTCACAAATTGGGAGATATTACATTGCTTTACCCGTCGTTATCGACATTAGTTGGTCGTAAGTGCCACACTTTTCGTTTTCGTAAAATGACTCGAGACAACTTAAACCTGGCAGGCACATTATCTATGGAAAGCAAATGATTACAACTTATTCAAATGTCACTGACCTAAAGGTAAACATGTATGTGTCACTTAGTGCACAACTCAGAAAGTTGGCCATACGATCTTCGAATTTGACAAGGACCTTACTCATGAAGATAAAATAACCTTTATTGAACTGAGTGCTATTTGGTAAAAGTTCATATTGTACTAGTCATTTAGTGCACACTTTAGAAACAGTTCTCAAATTGTGTTGGTCATAGTATCCCCGACTTTGACTAAGTCCGTAATCATGATCAAATTTCTGTTGACTTTGAGACTATTTGGTCAAAACTCAATTAATTAATTGTTTTCTTGGATAACTGAAACAAGTTCCGATAAAAAAAATATACAATGGTCTGGCCTAGAAACCTAAAACCTCGTAAGAAAAACGGTCATGACCATACATTTCTCTTTAACTTGCATAAAATCACTCTCAAGCTGAAACTCATAAATATCCACACAATCAAGTACGAGTGTATTTTATTCTTTTGCTAGTCATTTATAGATCGTAAAAGACATTTACTTTCTAAAATATATGTACATACTATATGCGTAATTTATACCGCGTATCAATTTGTCGTCTAATACTTGCTGCTCTGGTATCAATTGGCGGTGAACTTTACTTGCAATGTTTCAGATATACAAATCCATATTCTTACAACTGTCTTTGCCAGCTGTCCAAACCAACCACAGTGTCACAAGGTAATGTTTACCTCTAAGATATCTGATATTGTTAAAAGGCAGCAGATATTATTTAAAAAATTAGTACAGAATCGATGTTTCTACTTACATGTATTACGTATATTGTATTGGATGGTCAATCGTTAAATATAAGAGTGCTTCCGCTTTAGTTATGAATGTATTATTTCGTTTCTGATTTCATTTAAGGTTCAGTTTGACATAAGGTATTTCAAAACGTTGTCTTGATATTTTTAAGAAAATGTGTATTATATAATGCGTACAGGTAAATCTAACGGCCTTCTGCTGAGCATTCTTTGCAACCTACAGAACAACGCTGATGCATTGGAACAGATGGCCAAGGGACTAAGTGATGAGACAGATCTAGCGCAAAGTGTGGCTATATTACTGTAAAGATAAACTAGTGTTGAACTATGTTTAAGGCCAGGAAAATTATGCAGACAATCAAAGGAGAGAAACAAATTAAGTGGCTGCATCAATGAAGAATTATTTCCTTTATTATAAAAATACTATAAAACTTATATATAATTTGTGAAATTTGAAATGCATTTTAATGTATGAGACCTATATAATATTATAAGCTGTTCATAATAAAACTGTTTGGCATTTGTAATTAGAATTTAAATAAACTTTAAAAGAAATGTTTACGTTATCATTTACTGTGTTGCCAAATAAAAGTGCACATATATGTATCACTTGAGTAGTCGATCTTTAACTTCTGATAAACAATATTCCCATTAGCAAAAACGATTTTGCAAGTTTCTTTAATGTTAATTTGACTTTGGATGCTGTTCTTATCATTTTCTTAATTGAAAATGGGTAGAAAAATAGGGACAGTTAACTTTGAGAGTAGCATGTACGAAATCAAATGCTTTTTACTTTTAGTAGTCCAAAACACTATTTTAACACAAAATGCGACGTGTCATGAAGAGTGAAGCATATACAGTAAATGTCGTATATAATGAACTCATTGGGACCACTTAAATGTGTTCATTGTATCTGTTGTATGTTATATGCATACAACATTTTGTAACACAATACATTTTACAAGATTTGCTAATTATTCAAACGATAGGTGACCTTGTTTTACAACTGTGCATTTAAAGTGTAATCGAAGTGTCATATATACGAGATATAAGCCTTGTATATAACAATATTGATTCATATTTGCAGACTTTAAAGAACTGTTTTAAAAAAATTCTATTTTTAAACCATTTGACGTAACATTCCTGCAGTGTTCCACATACAATTGGTGTAGGCGAGACTGCGTGCGATGTTTTTACAAATTGCATTATTTCCATTCAAGACATACTTTGAAGGTCAGATTTCAACATACACGCAGTGCCGTTACAAAGAAATAGACCTGAGCTTCGTCGCTTGAACTTGTCGACAATATGTTACCATCACAGGGTCAAGCAGTAATCAAACATCCCCTAGGAGATATTTAACGTTGTCATTGTTCACCGATTGTAGACCTGTGAATGAGCACGTATGTTTACTAAGCTTATTGACTGGTCAAAATTTCAAATAATGCATGGAAAGTATTATCAGTTTTTTTTTAAATTAATCCTATAAAGTATTTAAAAACCATGCAGGAAAACTATTTCATATAATTTGTCATAAAGTTTTGTTGATTTTACGTGAATATTTGGTAACAAGGGTTATCATGACCTGGGGCTGTTCTGTTATTCTTTTCTCTGATCAGTTCTTCCGTAATGCTTACAGTAGTATATCAAGTAATGGTTTGAAGAAAGGCTCCACAACAGCCATACCTACATACATAGGAACGAATGCTCCAAATGAGATGAAAGATTAATACTGCAGCTGTGATACTAATTGTATATTGAAGACGACGTTTTTTAACGGACAGCATATACATAATTATGCAGATACAGAACAAAGACACATTTCAGTAATCGGCTGTATCCGAGGCTACTGTACTCTAACGATCAGTTAGCCCTATTACAATAGTTGGTAACTGCAGCACCTTCAATACTATTGTTCAATATTTAAAGCCAAATTCGGCACGAAAGCCGCGTGCCTGATCAAATATATAACTTTAAGGATAATAGCAAAATATCGGCTCCATGGTCGGAAGGGACCAAGCATAATAACAACACTGCAGAGCATGGGGCTACTTACACGTATGATTTTTTCAGATGTAAATGGACGCTTTTATGCTCTTTCATTTACCCATTATACACTTTCCTTTCTATTGATTATTATATGTCGTTTTTCTCAAGTAGAAAATTTGTACACATACTGATATACATGTACGCTTTTCTTATAAAGAAAATGAAAGTGCCAAATTATCTACCGTCACGTTACTTCTAGTGGTTCCGGCGGCGGTGGCAAAATTGCTAATTGTAACACACCTTCATGCCCCATGTGCCCAGATGGTTATCACGAGTATCATGAGTGAGTCTTCTGTTATATTTTAAATTATTTCATTTATTGTTTTAAAAAGGTTCTTGTCTTTTGTAACTATACTGTTTTTATTGTGTCGCGTACGTGTCATGGCAGACAGTCACATATTGGGGGATTGTAAACATTGATTTGTACGTCGTTTTCGACATTAGTTGGTCGTAGGTGCCACACTGACCGTTTCCATAAAATGACTCGAGAACCTGGTGGGCACATTATCTATGTAAAGTGTATGATAACTACTGATTCAAAGGTCACTGACCTAAAGGTAAACATGTATTGGTCACTTAGGGCAACATTTCTCAAACTGTGTTGGCAGTAGCATTCCCGAATTTGACTAGGACCCTAATCATGACGATGAAATTTGGTCATAGTTCATATTGTATTGGTCATTTAGTGCACACTTCAGAAACAGTTCTCAGACGGTGTTGGTCATAGCATCCCCGAATTTGACTAGGACCTTAATCATGACGATGAAAAAACCTTTATTGACGTTGAGACTACTTGGTCAAAGTTCAAACATCCGGAAGGTCATTGTTATTTTGGACACCTTAAACGATTTCCGATTAAAACCTCCACAATGGCCTAGTATTCTAAAACCTCGTTAGAAGGACGATCATGGACATATGTTTCTCCATAACTTGGACAATTGCACTCTTAAACTGACTCTACTTAACATCCATAAACTCACGTACAAATGTATTTAATCATGTTGACAGTCATTTAAGGAACTCACTAAACATTTACTTTCTAAAATACATGTTCATTGTATATGTATAACTTATACCACTAATAAATTTGCTATCATTTAAGATATTTGTCTGACTTGCTGCTCTTGTATCAATCGACCGTGAACTTTACTTACATTATTTCAGATATACAAACCCATGCTCTTACCACTGTCTTTGCCAGCTGTCTAAACCAACCACAGTGCTACCAGGTAACCTTTACCATTAAAATATCTTATATTTTTAAAAGCAGCATATATAATTTCAAAAGTAAGTACAGAATCGATGTTTCTACTTACATTTGTTTCCTCTTTTGTATTGGATGGACCATCCCATTTTAATAATTCAAATTAAAATGGAAAAGAAATTTTAAAACTTACTGATTTCTCTAAAGCCAGTAACATAAGAACACACAAACTTTATTTTAAAGTTGCCATTGTCTGTCAGTAGAGTAGTGCTGGTAGAATAAAGTGATTACGACTGTCAGACTGAAAAACTGTGATTTTATTGATACAGCACCACAATTATACGAGGCCCTTCAATGTGGTATGATATGTTCAAACTCTGAAGAAAAAAAACGAAGCATGTGTTTATCTGTCATCAAGTTTTTCTGCACATTTCAATATTTTCAGGGGCTGGGGCGTATAACGATTGCAGACTTGGATTTTATTTATGCTGTGATTATTTAACAAACAAAATGCACATGAATAAGTTTTAAAGACAAACAATAACGGAAAAGTACTCTTTAATCATTTAATTCAGCGATTTGTAGTTGTTGTGTGTTTTCATTCTTTGTGATGATGGTGAATTATAGTTTATTATCATCATGACGGTACATAGATTGGTATTCTTCATTTCCTCCATCAGCAGACTATACATGTATATGCATTCTGTGTGCATATTTTTCTAGGCGAGAAAACGCCATAGAACAATAGAAGGGAATGTGTATAATGGGTAAATGAAAGAGTGTGAATTTAGAGCAAACTATAGGTGTAAGTCGGGGCGATTTACACTAATTCAGTGGTGTTATTATGTGCTCTGATTCATTGGTGTTACATGTATTATGTCTGGTCCGTTCCGACGATCATTGAGCCAATTTGTTGCTATTACACGTAAAGTTATATATGCAATAGTATTACTTGATCAGGTACGCGGCTTTCATGCCAAAGTTAGTTTTATATATTTCAAAGGTGCTATAATTTTTGTAACATTTCTAACTGGAACCAGTTGTTCGAAACTGTAATCGGCGATCAAGATAACAGTCAGTTTAATTTAAGCGTAAAATTTCTACAGTTTGAAAGACTTAGTAAAACTTATTTTGCATTTAACAGAATGGGGACTTAAACTCTTTAGAGCAAAATATCCGACTAGTGTTTCCCATCAAGAATATTGTTTTCAATCAAAAGTTAACCGATGGTTAGTTAACTGCTAGCTAAAGTTTCGTACAACCGGGTCAAGGTCGTTCCGATGCAGTAACCTTTGAGTCATCCGATTACTTAAATGAGTATGTATTCAGTGTTTTTGATTGTGTCCAAATAATTGTGTATGTGATGAGCTTTCAAAAGCATTGGTTTTATAAAATTTATATCTAAACTCAATATGTATCTTTTCATCGTATTTGGAGCATTCGATCCTATGTATGTAGGTCTGGCTATTGGGGAGTGCTGTAAATGATGATGTCACATGATACTTCACTTCATCACTTTATACTACTATTAGCATTTAGGAAGAACTAAAAAGAGAAAGATTTACAGAACCGCCTCAAGCCTCCTCGTTAACTTACCAAATATTCACATAAAATCCACTACACTTAATAACAGATAATCTAATTTAAAAATACTATTCTTGCATGGTTTTTAAATATTTTACAGGAATCTTATCAAAAAAAGCTTATATCACCTACCTTCCATAGATTATTTGAAATTTAGATAAAGTTGGGAAAACAGAGCTGAGAAGTCAATGAGCTTAGTAAACAAACGTGCTCAAACCTAGGTTTACAATGACAACTTTAAATATCTTCCAGGTTATTTAATAACTGCTTGATCATAATGTGGTGACATATTGTCGACAAGTTTTGGTGACGACCTGTCCAAGCTAATGCCTATCTCTTTGTAACGTATCTAAGCAGAAGGTACGGCGGGAATGTTGAAATTTGACCTTCATTGGTGCGATTATAAACACATCACAGTTTGGCCTACACCAAGTTTTGGCTACTTTATTGGTTGAGCTGTAATTTTAGGCCTGTGTAAAGAGAAGTTAATAACAACGATCTTCAAAATGTCTTGATAAAAACTTTGTGAGCATGATAAAGTTGTTACTTTTGTTTAAATTAAAAAATATAAAGTTTTTTTTAGATAGAATTTGTAATTCGTTGAACAATTTGGTGATTGCACAAAATAATAGGCAGCCGGTTTTCTTGTAGAAACCTCTCGTCTGGATAAAAATTGTTAGCATTAGTGTTTTGAAACGACTGACCATCAAAAATGACAAAATGTTATATGAAAATGGCTTGTATTTTTTAATGAAAATGACGCTTTACATATTTGATAAATTCTTGCATGAAAATGGTTTGTTTACTGGAAGGAAAAACGCACTAACTGTCAAAAAGACAACAAAGACAAAGATCGTTGTGTGTGTGTGTGTGTGTGTGTGTGTGTGTGTGTGTGTGTGTGTGTGTGTGTGTGTGTGTGTGTGTGTGTGTGTGTGTGTGTGTGTGTGTGTGTGTGTGTGTGTGTGTGTGTGTGTGTGTGTGTGTGTGTGTGTGTGTGTGTGTGTGTGTGTGTGTGTGTGTGTGTGTGTGTGTGTGTGTGTGTGTGTGTGTGTGTGTGTGTGTGTGTGTGTGTGTGTGTGTGTGTGTGTGTGTGTGTGTGTGTGTGCACTTCTGGGTGCTGTGGGGCTCGTTTTGGGGAGGTTGCGTTTTTGGTACGTGGCATTCCCTGTTTGATATTATTTTTGTTTTTATATCTTAGATTGAAAATGACACTATATGTTTAAAACGATCACATTTAACATAATCTTTCATGAAAACGGCTTGTATCCTGGAAGAAGGAAAAACGCGCTATATGTTAATAAAGACCACATTTGACAAAATTTTTCATGAAAACAGCTTGTATCCTGGCAAATGACAATATTCGAAATACAAATGTACATGTTGGAAATATAGAGCAGGTTTTTTTTACCAATGATATTGCAACAATAAGAAAGGCTTCCTGTCAACTCTTTTTCGTGAAAAAACGACTTCAATACAAAAGAAAGAAATATGTCAACATGAAATTGAGTTATTAACGGAGGCAGTTGGATATGCAGTCTATTTTTGGCCTGGGGACTGAAAGTCCCCAAGGCCTAAGTTAGTATACCACATTTCAAACCCTGCAAGAATTTTAGCCGTGCTATGTGCGAATAACAACTGTAAACATGCGCTATGCGAAAGTAGTGCAAGACAGACCAGATCAATCTTCTGTTTGAATGCCGCATATGATAAGTACAAATAAAAATAGTACATAAAACTTCAAACGACTGCAGGAAGGTACATAGCTTACGGGCTGCATTACACATTTTTTCTGTTTTAGAAATTAATGCGCTGTTAGCTGATTACGAAGATAATCATATGCATATCACGGAAAAGTACGGATATTTACGGAAATTTACGAAAACGTACGAAGCTCGATAAAGAGTTTGTAGTTTGATTTTAAAATTTCCGATGTTATTTCATTGACAACTTTGTTATTTACGAACGATAACATATATATTTACCTAAAAATAAATGTCTCTAAAAAAAGATATAATTTACGTACATTGCCGAGAATGAATTAACGTGATCAAATTCACCCGCCATTTATCGAGGACGCTGCATGTCGAGGCCCAGTGAACGGTTTCACTGATTACAACTACAAGGTAACCCAGAATCATTTTTGGTTTTCTCTGTTATACACATTGTACAGTACTGTATTTATATTTCATTGCTGGTACTGCTTTGTTTATTTGTTTCAAGGTCTTGTCATTGGTACACAATAATTTTCGATCCACATCATCAGATCATATCGCTTGAAGTTGTACAAAGCGCAGATCGAATTATTTGTACTGGCTTAAACATTTTATAATGTTGACTATGTGATTATTTTTCATTTAACGTACATTTCATAATAAAACAAACTTCCCTGTCACCCATATATTTGTGAATCATTCATTCTGTGTCATATATTGAATTTCGTCCTCTGCACATTTCGACCCGCGCTTTAGGTAAAATTCAACGCAGAACACGTAGGTGAAAGTTGTTTTTCGGGGAGTTAACCTATAGCCCCCAGGCCTTCAGCGCTCACAGCGGTTTGATTATATCATGTGATCAAGACGGTCGTTTTTATATGAACACGAATGATTTTGCTCTGCAAATGGCAAGTTTTGTAGTCATTCTCATAATCACGCTATATATTTACTAACAAATCACAAAATATTGAAGAAATGCGTCCGGGTCCTAATTTTAAGATGCGTATAGTGTTTATGTATATTTTTTATAAAATTATTTGATCAGGACTGAATATCGAACAGTTTAAAAGAGTTTAGTGTAATGAATTATATAACAATCGAATACGACCAGCAAGCACAGCCATCATCATGTGTGATTTGAACTTTTGGTACATTTTTCATAGCGGAATTCATTAAATGATCTTATTCAGTATACAAACCTACATTGAGTATACTTCTGGGATGATAATTGCTCTTTCTAAATCGAAAGAGGTCATATGAAACCGTTTTGAAAAAAAACCTTCAACTGTTCCTGTATATCTGCAGTTGATCCAAAGAACAAACTGAATATTCACCCGAGGAGAAAACCGCCATCCAAAATAGTGCGTTTCATTCACCACGCTTTCACTTGTAACTTTAGATTGGCCCAAAACGTAGGTCAAACCGAGCTTATTTGCCTAGATATGAATATTTGATAGATATAGTAAGCGTTCAGAGGGTATTGATGATTGACACTGTGCATAAAAGAAACTCGTCACTATACTGGGTAATGGCTTCAGGGGCATAAAGTAATAAACTGGATGTATTATTGTGCCTGTCTCTTCGAGATCACATTCCTACTGATATTAAAAACTTTGGAGATAATGAGTCAATATAGAAAATAAAACTTACTTTCGTTATTGAAACAGAAACATTTGACTGGATGAGGAATACTACCAGCTGTAAGTGGATAAAATAGAATATGTGTAAAGGTGGGACAATCATGAATACAGCACAACTAGTGGTTGTCGTATGCATCCTGAGATTAATTTTACTTGGTTATGTGTTATTGAAAATCTTGTAAACTATGCTGACCTGGTGATTACGCAGGTAGACATTTGTCCGATTCTCCTGAATGATACCATGAAGTTTTCATTTCAAACCAATTGTGCCAGTCAAAGGTCATGCCGCATTATATTCGTGACATAGTGCATTGGGTTGTTGAGCCTGATGAGTCTATCAGACACTCATCGAGAAAAAAAAGTGAAGTTCACAAAACATCATGCAATTAGCAACAGTAAAGCAATGCACTGCGTCAAATATCCGCATATTTTGCGAAGTACAGAATATCGGTTTATATATATCAGCTCTTCTGAAGTGTATTTGGTCATCTTTACCCTGCAATTAATCAGTCGGCAACTTTTTAGTGCTCTACGGATACATGTAGATCTGGGCCCTGAATTTGTTGGTTATTTGATACGCAGCACTTGATACAAGCCTTGTTGTTATTTGAGTTTAACGCCCGTTCCAACAGTATTTCAGACATTTGTACAGGCGAGCAGTTTATCTAACCATCGCTCCTGGATAAGACCAGTCATAGAACCCTATCCTCCACAAGAATAATAATACTAAAAAAGACAAATGATCGGCAGCAGGATTCGAATCCATGACCCTCAATCTAAGATTCAAATATTGACTCGTTCACAATACATGTAATTCATCTGAGAGCATATGTGCTTATAGATGCGTCAAAAAGCGAACGTCCGAGTAACATTGCAACACAGAAAAGACTTTTAACAATTTACTCTTTGTGCTTTAATAGATTTCCGTAAGGTGTACTAGTTAATCAATACAGTATTTTTCGCAGAGCCTTGTAAACTTAGAAATAACTTGTATAATATTTGTGCTATTAAGTTGAATAATTGTCGTGTTGTGTCAGGCTGAAATCTTAAACTCTGAGTGCTCTTATGCACATTGTAGATTATGACAGCGTTGTATCACGTCCTGCTGCTTTTTAACCTTAACGGTTGTTAACTTTGCAATATATTTGATGTCACTGGATAGTGGATACAGGCTTACTGATCCATAATAATTATTGTACAGTACTTTTATTTGACAGACACAGTACATGATAACGTATACATTTCTTTACAAGTTTATTTCAAATCTAAGTACAAATTCCAAGCAGCTTTGCTTTAACAAAATCTTAAAACAAAATTTAAATCCATTTTAAATTCTAATAATTATGATAATTCTTTTAAAGATATTTTTATGATTAGGCAATAATGTTTTATTAACGAATAATCTGTATCGTTTTCTTCTACTGATTATCTGCAACATTTCTCGGTCCTAACACATTGTTCAACAAAAGTTTATCTTTACGGTAATGCAGCAACCTTCTGTGCTAGATCTGCCTCATCACTTAGTCCCTTGGCCATCTGTTCCAAGGCATCAGCGGTGTTATGTAGGTTACGAAGAATGCTTAGTAGAAGGCCGTTAGACGTGCCTGTATATATACATAATACACATTTTTTAAAGACAACAACGTTTTAAAATATCCAATGTCACACTGCAGCTTAAATGAAATCAGAAATGAAATAATACATCCGTTTAAGAAATAATACTGAAGTGGAAACACTGTAGAGAACACAATTTACAATATTAAACTGTGTATATCTTGTACAACTCAGGAAATCCTGATTAAATGAACTCATATTTACAGAAAAAGATTGAATATAAGCGGAAACATTTTAACAATATTAAAGTTGAGTTTTGTTCTCTTTCTTTTTCACTTTCACATGACCGAGTTTGAGGAGGTTGGCCACGGGTGTTCATGCGGGCAATATCAAACGACGGACCATACAATACAAAAGAGGAAATAAGTGTAAGTTAAATCATCGAATCTGTTCTAACTTTTGAAATAATATCTGGTGATTTTAACAATATCAGATGTTTTTATTGTAAACCTTATTTGGTAACACTGTGGTTGGTTTAGACAGCTGACAAAGACAGTTGTAAGATCATGGATTTGTATATCTAAAATAATGTAAATAAATTTCGCGGTCAAGTGATTCAAGAGCAGCTAGACTTAGACGAATATCTTAAGTTACATATTGATAAGTGGTATAAAGTATACATATGCAATGCACATGTATTTAACAAAGTTAAGAGTAACGTAAGTCAAAATATAACTGAGTTTGAAAATAAAGAGCTTTGTTTACACAAACTCAGTGGTGAAAGAGTTTCTGAAATCGGATAAAAAATACAGGACAGAAATTTAAAATTTAGTTAAAATGCAAATATAAGCAAATAGGACATACTATTAGACATGCCCCTATTTCAAACTTACTTTCGAACCCCGTTTAGTCATTTTTTCATAAACGTTTTTCACTTGAAATTTATTAAATTTCATGTAAGTTACCATGTTTAAATATATATTCTAAGCTGCTGTTTTTAACCTAGCAGTAAAACCTTCATGAATATTTAATTACAGCACTATGACATCACAAATTCAAAATGGCCACCTCCATGAGTCTCCATTTTCAATTTTCAATCTGCAATATCTTGATATTTTACACTCCGACTTTAGAAAAAAATTCAAAAGTGTATTCCTCTAAACAAATTGAGTTGTCGAGTTCTTAATCGCAAATCGCTTTTGCTGTCAAGATAACAATGACTTTGATCTTTGAACTTTGAACCAAATAGTCTCAAAGTCTAAAGAGGTTATTTCATCTTCAAGATTAAAATTTTAGTCAAATTCGGGGATACTATGATCAACACGGTTCGATATCTGTATCTGAGGTGTGCACTAAATACCCAATACAATACGAACTTTGACCAAATAGCAATAAAGTCAATAGAGGTTATTTCATCGTCATGGATAAGGTCCTTGTCAAATTCGAGGATCTTATGGCCAGTTTATGAACTGTTTCTGAGTTGTGCACTAAGTGGCCAATACATTTTTGGGACGGTTGTCAAAAGACAGCCGTTACAGAGGGAACGGTACAGAACAGAACAGAATAGATACATCAGAATACATCAGAACAATATACAAACGAATTTTGGTGTTACTACGTTCCTTTCCTACAAACACACTCGGCAACTCCGCTGAAAGAAATAGTTCGAAGCTGACTAATATTTGGCTATGAAATCCCCAATTAAATTGCATGTTCGCAAAAATGCAATGAGTTACCGACATTAAACTAACATGCCACAAAAGTGTTCAATTTACTGTTTCAGGATGCGTATTTTATATATAAATTAGCATACCGACAGTTGAAAACCTTAATTCATTAATATTGGAAAAATGTACTTCACTGGTAAGCAATCGAGCACTGTTTGGAACAGTGTATACGCGCGCACGCATTTACTGCTGTAATTGTCAATGTGTAGTAATGTGCTTCATGTTTGCCTAAATTGGTGTTTGCTTAGTTTGTTCGTGTTTTTTTTCGAGAAAAGGAACCAAAAAGATTATCGTTGCGAATCTTCGATAGCGTATTGTGTTTCAAACCTATTGTGAATTTAAAATAATGATCACTATTCACTTAGATTAAGTTATCCGTGGTCAATATTTATTCTCGCAAACTTGATTTTGATTTATGCTGTGATTCTTTTATACACTTATGTGCATGATTATGACAAACAATAACGGAAGAGCATTGTGAAAACATTTGATTTAGGAATTTGTAGTTGTTGTTGTATGTATTAATATTTTTTTAATTAAATCTGAAAACAACGATTGTGATTTATAGTTCATTATCATCGTATATAACGGTATATAATTCGGTACTTAAGAAAAGCATACATGTATCTATACATTATGTGTTTATATTTTTCTACACGAGTAAAACGACATATCACAAGTATAATGGGTAAATGAAAGAGCATGAAAGCGTTTGTATACATCTAAAATTAATTATAGGTGTAAGTCACCCCGTGCTCTGATTCAGTGGTGTTATTGTGTGGCCCTTTCGGACAAAAGGCAATACATAAGGATCGCTTTGTCCGTAACATAATTTAACGTTGCCATTTCTTAAGACTTCTTCTTCAAACTTTCAAATTGTATCGCTTATGAAAATATGGTAGTCATGTCGCCAGAATGTGTAGGCCAAGATCATATTTGACAAAGTTATACCCTTTTTTGTACTTAGATTTTGTCACAATTATAGGTCATTCTGACAAAGTATAAGAGGGCGACACAAGTGTTCTGCTGAACACCCATCTAGTTATGATTTGTCCCTTCTGACCATGAGCCGATATGTTGCTATTACCCGTAAATATATATACTTAATCAGGTACGCGTGTCCACTTTAGCTTTATATTTTGTACAATAGAATAAGAGGTGCTACAGCTACCAAATATTGTAATAGGTCTAACTAATCGTTAGGGTGCTGTAGCCTCTGAAATAGCAGATTAATGAAATTAGCCTTTGTTCTGCATATCTGCATGTGCTGTCCGTTCAAATACGTTGTCTTCAATATACAATTAATATCTAAGCTGCTTAGTCTATATCTTTTCTGCTGTCTTTTCATCTTATTTGGAGCATTCGTTCCTATGTTTGTAGGTCTGGCTGTTGCGGAGTGTTGCAACTTCTAGTGTCACGTGATTTCTTCAAACCATTACAAAATATTCTACTGTAAGCGTTACGGAAGAACTGATCAGAGAAAAGATTAACAGAACAGCCTCAAGTCATGATAACCCTTGTTACAAAATATTCACGTAAAATCAACAAAACTTAATGACAAATAATCTCAAATAGTTTTTCTGTATGGTTTTTCAATACTTTACAGGATTAATTTTCAAAAAACTGATTACACTTTCCATGCACTATTTGAAATTTTGATGAAGTGGGGAGAAACAGTCAATAAGCTTAGTAAACATACGTGCTCATACCTAGGTATACAATCGGTGAACAATGACAACGTTATATATCTCCTAGGGGATGTTTGATTACTGCTTGACCCTGTGATGTTAAAATATTGCCGACAAGTACATGCGACGAAGTTCAGGCCTATTTCTTTTTTTCACGTAACTAAGCAGAAGGTACGGCGTGAATGTTGAAATGTGACCTTCAACGTCTAAATATGATTGGTGCAAGTTGTAAGCACATCACATGCAGTTTCGCCTACATCAATTGTATATGGAACAGTGCAGGAATATTACTAATTTTCCACGACTCTTACTGAGTAATTTATTTATTATAAAAGTTACTAAATTACTGTCGCCCTTTTCAACTCTTTCTCATGCAGATTTTACTAGTCTAAGATCATATATAACTAACAGATTAATTTCTCCAAACATTAGAAATGAGCCAAATTTACGTAAAATACTTAACGCATATCGCAATATGTCTTGTTTACGCACCGTGTGCTGATAGATACCAATCGCTATCCACCCAAATAATTATGAAACAAATGTTAATGAAGATTTTACCGTACTACTACACGGATGTTTTCGCACATTTTACCGATGTTGGTTGGATTCTTTAGCTAAAACTTTGAGATCTGGTAGCAATCCTTTCAAATATTTGAATAAAAATGTTTTGATGTTAAATTTAAATATCTCCCATTTTTATCAGAGTATTCCTCTTTAAGTAGTGACTGGTTGAAAAACAAGTACCTGTATGCATAACATAGACGAAAATGACGAGATGTAAACTGAACTGCAAATGTGTTTGATCAAAAGTTTTACACTAAATCCAGACAAATGATATTTGAAATATCTCTTTTTATAACATTTTATTTATTTTAATACTCGAACCAACTTAAACACCATGCTATAATTATGTTCACATTTATTCCATACGATCTCCAACAACAGCAGATAGTTTATAGATTTAATAAATCGTACTCGAACATAAACCTGATACACTTGTTTGTTAACATTAAGATTGGGTTTTGTAGGCCCCTCGAAGCAATAACTAACTTCAACCGAATGAGACCAGGCGCGCTACGACAATACCACGTAAATTAAAAACTAAACTTAACATTGCAATACAAAATGCACTTAAGGTATACTCGAAACAACATTTACACCACATTCACTGAACATGCAGTGTAGCACCGTGTAACCATATAGCACCGTGAACGTGACAGATGTACCGGAGTACATTGATACCAGATACAGTGCACTGCAACGACGGAGCCTGTTGTGTCACATGGTAGCCACCAGCCATCACCGTATATCCAGAAACAACAGGCAACCACCATGCAAACCACTGCGTAACAGTAAGTTCAGAGTTGCATGCAAATGGGTTGAGAACACAGTATATACATCAATACAGCAATACTAACTAGATTCGCCAAACACTAGCCTAAGGTCAAAACCTATTGAACCCAAGCCGCTTGGCCACGAACTTGATTTGAAAGCAACACGCCAAAGTATTGTGCATTTATCCGGACTTCAACAAATCAACTAACTTCACAGTATAATTTTGACGCGCCTGATCGCCTTTCGGTTTGGACTAATATATTTTTTCATTTATCCCCCTAAATTCTGTTTATATTGAAGACGCAACAAATTATAGAGGTTTGGATCTAACTAAAATATTAGTTTCTTAAATTCCTACCTGCAGAGTCACGGATGTAATCCAGACAAAAACCGACCAAGTTTAATTGGACACCACCATTTTGAAAAAATGATGTAACCGTATCAATCTCAGGGCTGATGACGTAACTTCTCCCTGATGATGTAACACTCTTTCTGGCAATTACGCTTCTTTTCTATTGGTTTGGAACCCCACAGTGAGCCAGACCATATCTTCCTTTGCAGTATGTCAATCCAGACTATTTTAGATTCTGCGAATGCATCACGAAGGTATCTAATCTCAATTTCCATAATTCGTCTGATTTCCAGCGTTTTTTCATGTACTAAATCATTGCCCCCAAGATGTATAAATATTAAAGGAGGAGACGAAAGAAGCACCTGAGTCTCCACTGAGTGGCGTAAAACCCCTCCAACGCAGGTCACGTACGCCCCACCACGCAATGGATGTGTCTTCAAGACCCAGGTTTGCTTTCCCACTTGACTTTGCGTGTTTGCCCTCCCAGTATGGGATTGAATCTCCCAATACCCACACATCTAGATGTAAAAGGAAAATGAATGTTTATAATCTAAACCGGTCTGCATTTAAGTATATTCATAAACGTATTTTAAAAAACGAATCATTTGTTCATAAAAACAAAGCCCTATTAACGTATGTAGAGGTTAACATAACTAGAAGACCATCTACCAAGTTTCAGTATAACATCTATAAAGGATATCCTTCGGAGGCAAGGTCGGTGGGTCTACCTATCCTAAAGCTGTGAGTTTTATAG
>JAFMSR010000006.1:39066430-39076918 GCA_022818135.1 Saxidomus purpurata | reverse complement strand
TTAATTCTGTCCTGTAGGGACAGTTAAATTCTACGACGTTTCGAACTTGTCTCGGGCATTTCTTTTCCAAAATGATACATATTTTTGTCAAAATTAATTTTCTCAATTTTCACTCACCTAACACTAATCCGCCGATCCTTTCTTTAGTCAATATCATTATCTAATAATTACAGTCTTATGTTACATTCTTATTCCTTTGATTGACAGGTTGTGATTCTAACACGTGTCAAAATAAACGATAACCGTTAATTGGCCGAACAATGGCAATCATTTTGCCAGAGACAATTAATTTATGATCCGAGTGTTTCTAGTGTCCGGATTTTGGAAGACAATTTGTACTGAGATAAGTTAAAATTTAGGAAAATATCGTCCGGTATTCGGAATTTGGAAGTTCCGGTATTCGGAAGTACGTTTAACATAGAAGATAGAGGAGTAAATTTCGGGACTTAACAAATCGTCCGTTTTTCAGAAGTTTCCGGTATTTTGAAGGTCAGGTTTTCGGAAGTTCCACTGTACCTCTTTTCTTCAAAGGGGGCATAATTAAGGACTTTGAACAGCTTACTCAGAATGAATATTGGCGTCTTTGCGTTGTGTTTTGGATAGTGCTTTCTCTGCCAACTGCTTCTGACTGATGGATTTTTCTGTAAAGAGAAAGTAGAAAAACTTCTAACATGAAGAATGGTGATGTAACAACTGTTGCATACAATGTACTTAACTTTGTTAGTTTACATTATGCAATTAATGAATAACAGACAGTGAGATTAAAACAGGGGGTTTATCAAAAATAAAACTGTGATAAACTCAGTTTTAATTTGTTTGTGTAACAAACAAATTTACTTACCGTTTTCCAAAGCCTACTCCTTAAGTACCAAATCTGAAAGTAGTTCCGGCACGTCAGTTAGCATATAATCCCAAATTATGAGTCTTCATTTGAAACCATATGGCAATTGCAGACGTGAAAGTTGTATTGTTTAAATATATAATGTTATAAACTCTGATGATGCAGCATCAGCTAAATTTTGTAAATATAACGAAAGTAAACTGTTTTTGAATAAGAACCGCGGATGTATTTCATTTTACAATGATGCGTAAAAATAAGGGACGATTTACTATATATATACACCCTATAGAAATAGTTCCAATTTCAGCCATTTCTTAAATCATGTGCGGAAAGAAAACATCTTTTGGAGTTTCTGTGACAACAAAATGTCTAACCCTGATCGTCATTTTAAAGAATGAAATATTTTGAACAGCCAGGAATATTTACGCGCATGTTTACACATGCTCTTTTTACGATAATATCCTTCCATTCATAAATTTTATTCAATGCACGAAAAGGGACGTAATTATAACTTTCCGTATTGCTGATATGTTTATTCTGCGGACATAGCGCGAGGTAGTCTGCGTTCCTACATGTATTAGAGTTTAAGCAGAAAACAAGTGTTAGGATACATTAATGTCGATGTTATATTAAGGTTAGGTGGTGATTGTTTATGTGGAAGGCAATTTACCCTATATTCGACTGTAGGCCTCGTTATCTTGAAACGCATCGAATCAGCTATTTTGTTAAAATACATAATTATCAATGACTGCAGAAAAACATTTGAACATCTTTACTTCCTTGTCTCAATAAATGTATACTGTGGCATTATAGATACGCATTATTACTTTGTCGGTCCGCACAATAAATTGATCCCCTTATTGATCGGTGCTATTGCCTGCTCGTTTGTGTTATCGAAGCGCCGTAACTGCTAACTAGCTGCTCGATCAGTGTCTGATTATAGACAGTAGAACTGTAGGTGAAAACATTTTGTTCAGTTCAGTGAAAATCCCTACTGTCTATGTGTACCGGGAATAGAAACAGAGACAATTAGATCCAAAATACGATTTATAACTGTTGCATTCTGTTCATATCTTATTACCAACCGGTGTAGCCTTCACTTATGAAGATTACAGACTGAAATAAACGGCAACAAAACAAAGGACATATATTTAGAATACACAAACAAATCCAGCGTCTTCAGCGCTTTGATTTTACATAGTACTTACTGTACTGTTTAAGTTTTTTTTTTAATAATTATAATGCAGTCATCAGTCAGGTGAACTTAAATTACATGTTTGGTGATACTTTATATCCATCTTTCAGTCACAAATATTCATTCAGGAGTAAAAATTATGGTAGTTCAATCTCGAAACTTTTGTGATCTTCAAATGAAACAAACTATCCTCTGTGTAAACAAGAGGGCCATAGTTGCCCTATATCTCCAAACTAAGAGCCATATTTCCCAGTTAAAACTGAGATAGGCTAAAAAGGTGGTCTCTAAGGTGTTCAAAACACAAGGTTTTTTATTTAATTTGATAATTTATACTAATCTATTTTTAGCCCAATTGCGAATCAAGTTCTCCTAACTTATATCAATCCCTCTCGAGACATCATTCTTGATAAAACTAATCATTTATCAGAGAGAGAAAGGCAGAGATTTTCATCACTGGTACCCATTTGCAGTTGGCATCAAGTGTCTTGCCCGAGGGTATTCCTCATGTATTTAAAAACATGGCCCCAGGTTATTTATCTGAATCACTGACATTCTCAAAAAATGCAAATTACAGACTGAGATCATCGTCATGTAATAATCTGGTTATATCACAGTATAAGACAACCTATTATAAAGATTCTTTTACGTACTACAGTGCGCAAATCTGGAATAATATTCCTACTGATATCCGCTCAGCTCAAACATTAAATTCCTTTAAATGCAGATATAAATTTAATTATTTAATCAATTTATTGATATTGCTTTTGTTGTATTACAGATTAATAATTTATCACACGCTTTAATTATACAATACTTATAATAAGTTTATTTTGAGTGTCTGTCAATAAGTGAATGACTGTGTGTAACTGGACAGTTTCAGTGTATGTAAGTGAATGTGTTTATAGAAGGCCATGTTGTAAATAAGGTGTATGCTTAAATTAACCAGGTTTTCCGGCTGGTTTCATAATGATCAGCCTGAAAATGTTGCCTCTGTTTATATGACCTAGTTTTTGACCTCATGTGACCAATTTTGGAAGTTGACTGTGAGATCATAAACTTAAACATTTTGAACAGTTCCATCATGATCCGACTGAAAACAATAAACAATCTCACAAAAATTCATGATGATACTGATAGATTGTAAAATGTAACCTCATAGTATTCATTGGCGCTGTGCGGAAGCACAGTGCCAGTATTGAATAGGTTTTAATTTTGTACCATGGTGTTGCATAATCGAAAAGGGAGCAGCCAACATTATTATTGTAATTAAAAACTATGTATTATGTTTGAACAAACTCCCTATAATGAATAAATAAATAGTATTAATTGATTACAAACAATACTATACCAGATGCATACGTCTTCGACCGTTAATTCAAAACTTTTGACATATTCATAGAATATTTAATAACTTTTCCACAAACTTGAAGGTTACGGTTTTTTTATTGCTTTGTTTACGGACCCTACGGCCAGATTCATCAAAGTTCAGAAAAAAACGTCTAGATAGTTGTTTGCTATCTCTAAACATTTTGAAGTTTATATACATATGTTGTCAACGTGAATAATTAATGAAAACCCATTTTAATTACTACATACTAAAGTAAAATGTAGGCATTATAAATAAGACCGTTCACCTAACTATGCGATACATGGGGTCTCAATGAAAGTTATGTAAAGCATCGCTAACAACTGACCAATAATAAAGACAAAATTAATCACGTGGGTTTCGTCTGCGTCGAAAAGCGTCTACTGACCACGAGCTGTAGCCTTGTTTAATGGGCGTCATCGTACCATTATACGGAAGGTTGTTTTATGATTCGTTTATTTTTTGGTTAAACTGTAGTAAATGTGTTTTTTTTTACTTATTATGATAACAGTCACATATAACATAATGTATTTGGTTTTTCCCGTTGAAAGTTTGTTTACTGATATTCTAAAATGACTTTGATTCCTTTAATCATGTTTCAAAAACATGCGCAGCGCCTTTGATGCTTTGCATCAAAATTTGTCTTGTTAAGTATTTTAATGTTGACAGACGATGTTTAAATGACAGGTCTACAGCAGGCTCTTACAATTAAAGCTCTGGAGTATTTTGTACATAAAATATTCTTTCAATATTTATGAGTTATTCAAAGAGTGCGATAAAAGATGGAACAGTTTGGGTAATCCTAACAAGAAAATTATAACTTTTCAGTTCTATGAGACGATTATAATATAAATGAATGGGTATTTCATATATTGGAGTTTGAAATGGTTTATTATAAGTACAGATATGAAAGAAGTACAAGTCATTGTTAAGATGTATATAATTCTTTATTTGACTGTAGTGAAAGCTAATAATAATAATTGTTCATGAAACATTTGTATAATATGCAAATAATATATAATTCTGGTATATGAAATATTGTCTAATTGAAAGGGGCACTCCTTGACATTGATTGTTTGATATATCATAAAGGAAATGTAAGTGAAATAATATTAAATTTGGTTTTTACCACAAAAGGTATGATGTTGGTCATATATTGTTAGACCTTAAGATTTTCTATATGTAAGGAGTGCCCTTTTAAGGAATTGTATTGTTTAATGGTAAAATATGAAATGTATGATACTGTAAAGTAATGAAACAAGATGTTGTACATAGGTATAGATACATCTTTGTTAGTACATAATGTGATATATTTACCAAAGTACACATATAACAAATGGGTACTCAAAGATAGTACTATCAACATGTATTATACTGTAGAGTAATGTGATAACATATTGAACAAAGGTACGCATACAGGTTTGTTATTACATATAACGTTTTTCTATTTACACAAGGTACAGAAGTAATATAATGCAACAAGTGATTATCAAATAACAGAAAACTCAAAATGTATTTTCCAGTAGTGTAATAGGTTTATTTTATATAGGAAGGTTATAAGTAACATAATTTATTTTGAGTTTAAATGAAAAGTCATGTGTTATAATATTAATATGGGTCATAGAAAGAAACACTGGTGTTAGCATTTGTATGAGGCCAGAACAGTTATTTAAGTGGAAATTGTATTACTTGATAATATATTATCACAGTTTGCCTTATATTCCAATCCAATCAAGTGCCCCTATTTCATTCAAAGGCTAATTGTATTCTCCATATTGACTCAATATGTCCAATATGAATATTATTATTTGACTTCTTTTTCCAATAAGTAAAACTGTGACATGATGGAGCTAAGCTCTGCCCTAAATCTCTATACATTTCAATACAAATACTGTCTGTATATGGCGAAATTGTAAGGCTGTTATTGGTCTATATAACAGAAAAAAAATACTAATTGCATTGGTTGGCTAAATTAATGCTGTTTTGCAATAAATTTGTTTATTCCTGTAATATAGATATATAATGTATACTTATAGTATATAAATATTATAAGTACATTAATGTATGCTAACTACAGTGAGATAGCTGATGTAGTGTTGCAACATGTTTATTATGTACTCAATATTTTTCCACACATAAATGGTAATATGATACAAGTGATGTAATTTAATAGCAATATAGAATATAAAGCAATATCATATCAACAATATTTGTCCTGTTTGCATATGTACTTTCTTATAGCTGCTTTCTGTTATATTTCATTTTATATTATGACAATAATTAAGGTTTCAATATGAATATGAATAATTGTAATGGTTATCAGTAGATTTGAAAATATACACTATTTACTAAATATTGAGGCTTTACAAACAGTTTCCAATATACTTGTATGACATTGTCATTTCTTTAAATATATTTTACCTACAGCCATTGACAGTGTGTATGTACAAAGATATTAAGTGCTGTAAAAGGTAATACTACGATAAATATTGCTTAATGATTCTGTTTGTATACCATTTACATTCAGTGTGTTTAAAATGTATTGGTGGCATAGAATGCATATTTTGTTATGTATTTTGTACATTCTTAACATGTCTGGATACAATATTGAAATTGTATTTGGAGTAATAAAACATATTTACATTTATGTACATAATATTATATTGTTATTCAATTGATGGTGTTGTGTTCTAATGATAGTAATGGCATTATTTGCATTTCCTCATCAACATGGCTTGGAGGATAAAGTTTTTTTTGGTCCAAGTTTAAGAGTTGTAAACCCTGTAGTGTAGAAACTCTGCTGAGGGCTACGTATGCCATACCGCATTGAAATACTGCAGGGCCAATGTCTACCACTGCTTTACCTAGTGTTTGGCCTTGTACTTTATGAACAGTGATTCCAAAAGAGACAGCTAAAGGAAGTTGTGTTCTTTGTATTGTTTGATGTGGGTGCCTTGTCCTGAAAGATGCTGTAATAGGTCTAATATTAATAGCTTCATGTTTGTGTTGTAAAAAGACACATCCTACTTTTGGGTCATCAAGCTACAGACACAGAATATGGTAATTCACCAATATTGGATTGCTTTTGGGTATTATTCCATGTGAATGCTGTGATTGTACCTTGTGTACCATTTACTAAACCTTGCGTTGTTTGTATATTGTGTAGAAGCATAACTCTTGAGCCTATACATAAGGACAATTCTTTGTGTAGCCCAGCACACTCTGATTCTTTTTCAGATATATCATCTGATGGCAGTTCATCAATAGCTTTACATATGATCCTGTCAAGTGTATTAAGAAGCGTTGTTCTTAACGTTTAAGTTTCGGGGAATTTCGAATAAATATCAAGTGGTAGAGTCTTTTTTAATTAAGTTCCAAGTAAGACACTGCAAATTATGACAATCCTTTATTTCATTTAAACACCAGTTTACTTAGAATATCACATAGATTTACACAAAGTCCATATATTTTTAAGAGTCACAAAGAATTAGAAAATGTCCACTTTTTCACTAAGTACACAAAGTTTTAAAACACAGAGTAAGTAAGGTAATTTAAGTATTTCTGAATATTCATTAATTAATTCACTCATGTTGAACCTATAAAATTCTGAGGTTTATATACCAATATTTCTGTGATATTTTATCTGTCACTTATGAAATTATTAACTCATTTAACAATAAAAATTTAACAACAAATCAAACAAAATAAAAGATTTAACTTCAAAGTGATTGCATGGCAGCCTGGATAAGCCTTGAGCTAGTAAAGTCATTGTTTGAGAATGGTGGCCAATCAGTGATGTAAATACAAAGGTTTCAAGATTAATACCTGAACAATTAAACTATTTCCTTGAGCAGAAATGGTATTATGGCTTTGAGTTACTTAACAACATCTTAAAAGATTTGACATTTAGCAAAAATTACAAGTTTGAATAAATTAATTTTCTTTAAATATTGATTTAAATTGCATAAAACAAATCCTAAATTACTACATAGAAAATCTACTGTAAATTCTGAACATTTTGATACCAAAATCAACATATTTGTTAAACAATAACCAAATTTTATTTTTAACAATTCGGTTCCAAAATTCACATCATAATAGTTCCTCCCTTGTCTGTTTGCTTTGGACCCCAAAGTAAAAAGAATTTTAAAGATTTTTTTCTAAAATCACAGTTAATCACAGTTTGGTTTATAGTGGTCTGTCTCAAATAAATAAAGTCCTTGTTGTGGATGCTGTTTACTCACTGATTGAAATAAACCATCAAGAAGTTGTTTTGTTTTGAGTCCAACATTAATCTTGGGAATATCCAATGGGTTTCTGCACATGAAGGTAAAGTGATTTTCTTTGCCACATCTTCCACATTGGTTACCTTGAGCAGCACAGTCCTTTAGTGTATGGAAGTTCTTAGTGCCACATCTGTTACACTCAAACTTCCTTCCAGTGCGCTGTTTGTTCAGCGATGTAGCACTGCAAACATGCTGTAGTAGCTGTTGTTTTTCTTCTTGGATGGTGTTGTTCTCCATTTCTGAATTGAACCAAAACATATCAAATTCCATTACAAATTTGAAGAGATCTTGAACCGTCCTTTTTAGAGATTCATTTTCTTGACTGACTTCACTTAATGCAGAAATGTTAACACAGTTTTCATTCACTTTGGATGAAATTTCATTCCTTAGCTCACTTTCAGTTTCTTGAAGTGATGCTATAAGAACCTGTTGGCTGTTACACTTCTGTTTGTAACGGTTTAGCTCTTCATTTTGTAAAGTTTGCATTGGAACCGAGTCTAGCAGTTCATTGTTGGAGACGGCAGAAAATGGCATGGCTGTACATATCATTTCTGTGTCGCACTCTGGTTCCAGGCTGGATGACTTTGTTGTGGTATCCTGTTGGAGTGATCCACATTTAGAATTTTGTTGTTCCCTGTTCTTCTGGCATAATGTTGATTGGCTTATATGTCCATATTGACGACAGGCGTAGCAGATGCGTGTTACTGCCTTGCACATGTGAACGCCAGAGTGGATCTCACAACAGCGCAGACACTGATGTGATGCAGGCTGTATCCAGCATTGACGTTTGAAGAATGGTGTCATCCTTATGAACGGTCTTACTTGGAAATGGTTCATAATGCTTGGCAATGTAGTTTTGAGGTTCCGGAATCTTACCCGGATTCTCCACCAATTTATTAAGAAGCGTTGTTCTTAACGTTTAAGTTTCGGGGAATTTCGAATAAATATCAAGTGGTAGAGTCTTTTTTAATTAAGTTCCAAGTAAGACACTGCAAATTATGACAATCCTTTATTTCATTTAAATAACAGTTCACTTAGAATATCACATAGATTTACACAAAGTCCATATATTTTTAAGAGTCACAAAGAATTAGAAAATGTCCACTTTTTCACTAAGTACACAAAGTTTTAAAACACAGAGTAAGTAAGGTAATTTAAGTATTTCTGAATATTCATTAATTAATTCACTCATGTTGAACCTATAAAATTCTGAGGTTTATATACCAATATTTCTGTGATATTTTATCTGTCACTTATGAAATTATTAACTCATTTAACAATAAAAATTTAACAACAAATCAAACAAAATAAAAGATTTAACTTCAAAGTGATTGCATGGCAGCCTGGATAAGCCTTGAGCTAGTAAAGTCATTGTTTGAGAATGGTGGCCAATCAGTGATGTAAATACAAAGGTTTCACGATTAATACCTGAACAATTAAACTATTTCCTTGAGCAGAAATGGTATTATGGCTTTGAGTTACTTAACAACATCTTAAAAGATTTGACATTTAGCAAAAATTACAAGTTTGAATAAATTAATTTTCTTTAAATATTGATTTAAATTGCATAAAACAAATCCTAAATTACTACATAGAAAATCTACTGTAAATTCTGAACATTTTGATACCAAAATCAACATATTTGTTAAACAATAACCAAATTTTATTTTTAACAATTCGGTTCCAAAATTCACATCATAATAAGTGTATTTTTTTTTGGATTGTCTTTGTGCATGTTTCATTGTGTGCTTTGCATTTAACAATAGTAGGGAATATGTGTTGGGTTGTGTAGCTGCATGTTGTATTCAATCTAGTCCTTAAGAGGTCTATATCTTCCTTAGTATGATGTCCTGTGCATATATTGTTGAGAAGTTTGGCATATGTAGTGTCTTGTTGTTGCCTGTAATTCTCTTCCAATATGACCATAAGAAAGAAGTCTTTCCAAATATGTTTGGTGATGAGGTCATCGTGGTTGGAAAAAACAGGGGAACCAAAAACTGGTTTTAATTGGTAAAAATCACCAAATGAAACAATTGAAAGGCCACCATAGTAAACGTCTGTTAGATCATGTGTATTCATTATTTCTGTTAACCTACAATGAATTTGTATCAGCATGTGTATGCTAACCATACTGATTTCATCAATAATGAGTACTTTGATATTTTTAAAGATTGGTCGAAGTTGAGATAGTTTTTTGTCAGATAGTTTTGTATATGGTGTGTATTTATCATGTGTTATGTCCAGGTGAAGCATAGTATGGAGTGTCCAACCATTAACATTGAAAGCTGCTGCTCCAGTAGGAGCAGCCACTATAACATTTGGGAAATCATACAGGTTTTCTCTTAGTAGTAGATCTCTGATGATTTTTAGCAAGTAGGATTTGCCAGTGCCAGCACCACCACTAATGAATATGTGGATTTGTTTCTTTTGTTGGTAAGCTGTGGTTATGTATTCAAGAACCGCTTTCTGTTGAGAGTTAAGTGATTTTTTGGCGTTTAAAAATTCTTGCTCTGTCAAAGTGAATTGAGACAGTGACTTAAAGTTGTCAGACGTATAAGTCTTATGTGTATTGTTTCTTTCACAGTATTGAGGTTCGTGCTGACCAAAGGAAACTATACCGTCAAGGACTTGTGGTTTTTCTGTGGCGTCTTCATAGTGGACTGAAGAAAAATGTGGAGTCATTTTACAGTGTATGTTTTCACCTAACATTCTAACTTGTTGTACTGCTTTTTCAAATTCCTGTGAGTTGTTGTATTGTTGAATGAATTCAGTGTCCATCTGATCGTATTTCATTTCAAAT
>JAFMSR010000006.1:39027424-39065930 GCA_022818135.1 Saxidomus purpurata | reverse complement strand
AAATGTTGTTTTTCCTTCTGGCTGAAAGTTATTAATGTATAAATTGAAATTGACAACTTTTATTTCATCAGAACAAATGATAGAAAAATAATGACACACTGACATAACCTATTCGGTCAGTTGAAAAATTAATACAGATTGTAAATATACTTTTACGAGGGGTAAGTACTTTGATTAGCCTTATCATCCACTTGCACCAAGAAACAGCTTGATCTAGAGTGAATTGAATCTTACCCAAAGCTGGGGGTAGGGATTTTCATATTTATTAAACGTATGACAAAACTGTTGTCACATGTTTGACCTAAACTTTGATCACATTATATGTCACATCATGTTGAACCCCTATTGAGACCCGTAGCTGAGACCCAAACTGAATTGAACCATTCACTGGATTATGACTCACCATATTTTAAAAAATATTTCAACTTCATTTTGCCATTGGATAGTAAACAATACTGTTTACAATTCATGGTAAACATGTGAACTATTCAACCATTGCAACACAAGTAGTTTGCGCGGTAAATATTTTGCAACAGACCTCACAATTAAGCAATCTGTCCAACAACAACGCCCACGTTCCCTTTTCAAAATACGTTTTCCGGGAATAATCATGAATAATCCCGTTTTAAATAATGCAGTCTCAACAATATTATATATCATGTAAAAACTGTAAAACTAAACTTCCTAACAAGTGAAACAAAGTCTAAAATTACACGTATAATTTGCAGCAAAGGACATAGAAAGACCTTCATTGGTACATCATGTTCAAGTAGGATATGAATAATTATTGTGATGATGATGCATTATAACATAACTTTGTCATGACTGGAAAAAAATTGAAAACAAAACTCAAAATAAACATCACCACACCTGTAGAGTGCATATAGAATTAATGTAACCATTTTCAACTATACTGATTGTGTTTATATATATTTAAAGTCTCAATAACACTTACAATACTCACATAGTAGTCAATAGTAAATATACAGAGAGAATAAGAATAGAACTGTGTTCCATTTAGGCTAGACTAGTGTTGACATTAACATTTCTTTCACATTTTTGTCACCAAATTTGGGAAAAAAGTTGACAGACGTTTCTTATTTCTTGAAATATCATTGAAAAAAAATACTCTGCCATATTTATGGTATATGCATCTGATTTAAGAAGCCATGTTAGAAATGCTTTTTGACCAAATCATAGTCAATTTCAGGGCTAATAATTAAGATATCTTTCTTGTAATTTCAAGTAATTTTACATACAAAGTGCTGATGGGACTTTAACCTAAAAATGTACACTGAATGCATTTGGCATTATAACTATGTCAGACCTGTTCACAGACAGAAAGAGATGGCACTTGACCTCATCATTCTTATAGAGACACAGATTTCAGTAAGTTATTTATATTTGATAGAACACAGTTTATAATGAATTCTATTAATATGACCTTTACCAAGCTGACTGTAAGTGACCCTGCCTTTGAGACCAGTGCAGATCATGATCAGCCTCACACATCCACACAGTCTAGTCATGATCTGCACTATTTGCTATATAGTCAGTGATTTTTCAGTGGGCACCCTTATCAATGGCCTACTTGAAAGATAAACAAGTCCATATGAGAAATTAATAGGCAGGATATGGGTAACAAAATAAACAAAAATATATCTAGGTTTACAATACACAGAAAATGATTTGTCATAGTGACTTCTCTTTAATGCAAAACCCACAAGAGCTTAAATAAAATGTGAAAAAAGCTTTAAAAAGCAATAAAAGTTGTTAATAGTGAAAAATTAAACACTTTGGTTTCCTTTTATACCAACTGTTGAAAATTTTATATCATTTTAATTGAGCAGTGGGAAGCTGGTATACTAGTTTAAAGGTTACAAGTTCAATACATATGTAGGGTCTGAGATGTTCTTGCTCAGGTCCTTCACTAGAAGGCACTTCATGAATCGCTGGAGCGTTTCCACAGCCCTTCAAAGAATGTAAACAAAATCAAATTGAATATACACAGTAAGAAAAATTAAGAAATAAATATATCACTTAAATTGTGCTTAAGAATGGGCCAAATAAATGAAGACTGACTGACTGACTGACTGACTAGCTTGCTGGCTGGCTGACTGACTAGACTGACTTGACTGAGTTGACTGACTTGACTGTCTGACTGACTGACTAGACTGACTAGCTAACTGGTTTACTGACTGACTAGCTAAATGGGCAGTTAATCAGTGAGTGAGCAATGGAAAGAACAAGCAAACAAATGAATGAACAAACGAATGAACAAACAAAAAGGTAAATGATTGAATGAATGAATGAATGAATGAATGAATGAATGAATGAATGAATGAATGAATGAATGAATGAACGAACGAGACATATCTGTATAAACCTAACATTAGAAGCCTTCTGTATTGATATGTAAGTGTGAAACATCTGGTCATAAATAAGCAATCAAGAGCTGTATTGAACGGTAAATTCAAATTACATATTTAATAGAGTTATATATTTATATATACTTGACCTTGTCATATTGACTGAAATAATATAGACTGAAATAATATAGACTGGTTTGTAATGATCATAATAAAGTCAAGGAATTTAGATTTCTGTGACCTTTCCATGCAACAGACATCTGTTGTATTATAAAAATGTGTGATAATGACCATAATTATATATATATTAAATAAATTACCTGCAAAGATTTATGTATTGACTGAAGTCATGTCTGTCACCTTATTTATCTACCCAATGATAATCAGTTACATAAATAACCAGTCTACAAATTTGCACAATTCTGACCTTTGCTTAACCCTTACCTTGACTGTGGTAAGGAATTTTGCCTATTCAATCAGTGCAGATCATGATCAGAATGCACATCCATTAATGAATGGTACCATTTAATTCAAAGATATGGTCAAGCTCATTTTGGAAATTCCATCGGGTCAGTGTAAAACAACTTGGCATGCCCTGACATGATGCACCTGTCCAACTAGCATAATCTGCCACACAGGCCATGAAACAGCAACATATGCTGATATGACCATGCAGTGTAAGAATCAAACTCTGCCTGGCTGACTGTGTAACAGTACTGTGACAGCCTCTTAATGGCATGCAGCAATTTACTAGGAGTAACCATCGTGGTTGTATATAACTCACCGGAGTCAAGAAAAAAGGGAATTAATGTTGTTTAAAGAAATCACTGACATAGGACAGACATGGATGAACAATGGATAGCTCACCAAAAGGCACTGGCGAGTTAAATTTACCATAAGGACAACAATCAAGCCGTTTGCTTCACAAACAATTATTTTCTTAAATATTCTAAAATGTTGTAAATACAACAACAGCTTCTAGCTAAATTTTGTTGAAATTTTTAACAAATACCAGTTTGCAGCATAAATCCACATCTGAAGGAAGTGTGCAACATTTCTCTTGTCCCCGTACATGAAAGAACGTGAAACAGGTGTGTTTTTAATTTTTGTTTTGTTTTGTTTTCTCAAAACTGTTTGAATTTATTATTTATTGCTTACAGGTGATAAATAAATGTATGTGCAAACTTGTGTTGGGAGGTGGGCAGTGAAAACTTCTGATGTTTGAACTTTTAGCAGGAAATGTCAGCTGAAGTTGTATATAAAACCACCAACAACAATGCATTGGATAGGAGTTTGTTGTTAATATTAGTACATGATTGTGTATAATACCTCAAAGACATGTGGAATCAAAGTATTATTACTAAAATCATATAATTTATCCAACTAGCCACTGATGCACCTTCTTAGGCTTTTAATTAATCTCATTAAATGTATGCAAGTGCAAGCAACCATATAGTGACCTTGTCTATGACCTTGACCTTGAAGATACAAGACTTCTCGCTGTGTGTTTTAGCTGAGATACACATGTTTCAGATATACGCTAATAAATGTATGAGCAATGCAATTACTACCACTATATGTCTCCCTTTGGTCACATAAAAGTAACATAAACCTACCTTAAACGCCATGATGCTATTACAAGTTCTTTTCTCTATAGAGATACTGAATTGCTCAGCTAACCCAATAGTGAGTGTCCATGCAAACGCAAGTATTCCGAAAAGCTACTGTACAATACTATACATACTGGTACCCTGCATTTTCATATGATCAATACGTCTGCAAGACTGTTATGGCAGTACAGGGAACCATAACATGTTCACTGAAAAATGAATAAAAACAAGAGGGCCAAGATGGCCCTATATCGCTTGCCTGGCTACCATTGGCTAAACACAAGGCCAATAATTGCATCACAGGAAGGGTCAATTTTGACCTGGGGGTCATGATTTGAACAATATTCATAGAGGTCTACTACACAATGCTACATTCCAAATATCATAGCCCTTGTAGTTTTAGAGAAGAAGATCTACTGTAGCCTCGATCAAGTTCCCCCGAGCAGGTCAGTTTTTATCCTGGTCATGATTTGAACAATTTTGGTAGAGGTCTACTATGCAATGCCACATGCTAAATATCTAAGCTCTTTGCCTTGTGGTTTTAGAGAAACAGATTTTTAAAACAGTTTCCTGTATAAGCCAAAATAAAATCAAGTGCCCTCTGGGCAGGGTCAATTTTGATCTGGGGGTCATGATTTGAACAAGCTTGGTAGAGGTTCACTAGACAATGCTACATGCCAAATATCTGAGCTCTGGGCTTTCCGGTTTTTAGAAGATATTTAAAGGTTTTCCTTCCTGTTGCAATGGCAGCTGCATGGAATAGAATTATTTGAACAACTTTGATAAAGCTTCATGCAAAGAACATTCCAGCCAAGTTTCATCAACATTTAGCCCTGTAGTTTGAAGGAAATTGTGAACAGATGTAAACCGGACACTGTCTGATCTTAATAGCTCACCCTGGCACTTTGTAAGAGTAACTTCCTTGTTCAACATAAAGACTTAATTTTTGAATTTCAAGGACACTGTTAATATGGAAATAAATATGAAATTTCCTCAAAATACATGCGTGAAGTATTAGCCAATATTTTCCTAACTAGCAAGACCATGGAACTAGATACATTTTGTACCATATTCCACAGTACTAAATTCCAACATAGTCAAGAATATTTTCAAACAAAGGCTGGAATTCATGATGATTTCTTCAACAGATTTTGGCATGTCCGGGAATATTTTATGATTTAGTAGCCTGGGAACGATTAAAATTCTTTCATTATAGCTACACCTGAACTATTTTTCCAGCACTGTCTGGAATATTTTCCAGTAGAAACAGTATTACAATTTGATCAGTTAAGCAGATGAACAAACATCACAATGAATCCGATTCCCACAGGAAAAAATGAAGATTGCATGTAGTAGAAGACAATAACTTTATTGGGGCTGCCCATGAGGGTGGGACTTAATATTGAATGCATATTATGCTGGTAGTAACTGTCATAAATGCTAAAACATTCTTTTAAAACTAGATCCCCACATGCAACATGTCGAGCCCACCCGCCGTCAAAAGGATTAACTCCTTACCAATTAGAGATAGATCAAAGTGCACCTAAATATTGGATGACACGATCATGCATGTTGAACCACAGAAAAGTCGTCTCAATTTGTCAAGTTACATCAAAATCACTCCATGCATGAAGAAGAAATGCTTCGGACAAAGATATTCTTGAATTTGACCTTTAACCTCGAGGTGGGACCTTGACCTTAGACCTAGGGCCTTGGTTCTTGCACATGACACTCCTTCTCATAATGGTGAATATTTGTGCCGAGTCATTTAAGAATCCCTTGATCCATGGATAAATTACAGCCCGGACAAACTAAACTCGGACGCACATACACCGAACTGACATTTGGACAACCTGTAAACTCTAAGTGTGACCTTGACCTTCGAGGTAAGGACGTGGATCTTGCACTAGAGATGTCAGCTTGATGTGCTGGACATTTGTGATAAGTTTTTAAAAAATTAATCAATGCATGACAAAGTTATAGTCCGGATACAAATGTGTCCATATATATAGGACTTCATTGTCTTCAAACTCAAAGTGTGACCTTGACCTTTGAGGTACGGATTTGAGTCTTGCACATGACATATCATCTTGGTGTGCTAAACATTTGTGCTAAGTTATATTACAAGAGCTGTCAGTAGGACAGCGCGCTCGACTTTTTTAGTGCTTGCCAATAAAACAAAACTTTGACAGTTAAGGGCACACAAGACTAGGAATTTCTAAGTACAAATCAAGAAAATTTTTCACAGAGTTATCTTCTTTTGCTTACAGATAGGTCTTACGATGGTACATAAGTACTCCAACTTTCAAAGTAATATCTCAAATGATTAAGTTAACAAGTGGACAAGAATGAAAATTTTAACTGAGTTTCTAAGTCAAAAAGGGCCATAATTCAAATAAAATCCTTGACAGAATTACCTTCTCCTGCCCATGTTTGGGAATCATGATGGTAAACAAGTATTCCAACTTTTAAATTAATATCTCAAACAGTTCAGTCAAAAAGTGGACTGGTACGAAAAACTTAACCAAGATTGTAAGTCGATAAAAGGCCTTAATTTTTAAAACAAATCCCTGACAGAGTTACCTTCTCTTGTGTACAGATGGGGGTAATGATGTGAAATAGCATTAAAAGTTTAAAAGCAATATCTCAAAGGGTTAAGGCAATAAGTGGATTTTACCCATATTCAATGTATTTTCTAAGTCAAAAGGGGCATAATTCTGTCAAAAACCTTGACAGAGTTATGTCCTCTTGTCTGTTGATGAAGGTCGTGATGGTAAACAAGTATGGTTAGTTTCAAAGCAATACCTCCAATGGTTTTGAAATAAAGTGAGGTGGTACGAAAAACTTAACCAAGCTCAATACACTTTCTAAGTAAAAAAAGGGCCATAATTCTGTCAAAAACCTTGACAGAGTTATGTACTCTTGTCTGTAGATGGAGGTTATGATGGTAAACAAGTATGGTAAGTTTCAAAGCCATACCTCTAATACTTTTGAAATAAAGTGGGGTGGTACGAAAAACTTAACCAAGGTGTGACGCCAACGCCGACGCCGGGGCGAGTAGGATAGCTCCCCTTTTCATAGAAAAGTCGAGCTAAAAATCCTTCAATCCATGACCAAGTTACAGTCCAGACACAAATGTGTGCATATATACAGGATTTTATTACCTTCAAACTCTAAACATGACCTTAACCTTTAAGGTAGAGACTTGGGTCTTGCATGCGACACATTGTTTTGATGTGCTAGTCTAGACATTTTGCAAAGTTATTTCAAAAGCTTTCAAAGCTTGACAAAATTACAGCTCGGCACAAACAAATGTAAAGGCGGACTCACAGACAGACGGACGCACAGACGGACGGTGCGATTTTAAAATGCCACCATTCAGGAGCATATAAAACTTGAAACTAAAAAAGTTGTGATGTTTATACTTTTAGAATCCCCTTCATATAAATAAGTATTTTTAAGATTCTAAGCTAGATATTACGGAAAGCTAGTTCTAAGATTCTTACTGTCACATCATTACGATGTTTGTTACTTACTAAATGATGAAATTCAAATTGGTGTATAATTGTGAAATATGTATTATATTAATGGATATAAAAGAGACCTTCACTTACTGGTGACATGATATTTTGCGCTTCAAAAAAAGCAACACATGAAAACAAATCGAGGCTAAGGCCTCGACTGTAAACAAAGAAGACAAGAAGAAAATAATTGGTGCATGACATTAAAGGTGCTGCAAAGAATTTTTTTTAATTATTTTTTGGTAGCAGGTATTGTATTGTAATAAGGCATTTAGATCACACTCAGTGTCCTTATACCTACACTGAATTGAAGTGGAACAACTGTAGTTACCTTCTTTGATTAAAGATGCATACATGTTCCCCAGTTTTTTGCAACATCGTGCATATATTTTTAATAAATTGTTTCTAATCTGACATCTGAATATCAAAAACTGTACATCCATAACTATATGGTATTTGGTATTCGCAAAGTGAATGTGTTCATGTAAATAGTTGGCCCGAAAGGATCAGCTTTGAAGTCAATACAATTTCTTTTTTTTGGATGTTATTTTACACTTTTCAAAATGGATCTTGTTACGTTTGGTATAGGAATACGCAACAAGTTACACGATTTGGTGCCACCTTATACAATTCTTGATGTTTCTGTTCCTTCAAGATTCCTTTAAAATTGGCCGAGTAGCTTTGCTGTAAGTCTTCTGATGTGCAAAACTGTCTCAAAAGATAATCGAGATAAAGTCTGAGTAAAATTGAGTAAAACTTTGGTCAGCTCAGAAGTGTATGAGCAATTGACACTTAACAAAACAGAAATACTTATTATCATTAATAGTAGTTTACAGGGAAAGAGCAGTCCCTGACTGACTATGCACAGAATGAGAAAGTTGATGTATTCATAGACTACTAATTTCATCTTCAATTTTCCTTAAATGATCTGATTCACTGTAGTCATTGATTGTTTGTATGTTATTACACATTACATGAATTCAAGTCTGTCCTGGCAAATATTCTGTGCTATGATGGAAAGAGCCTCTGATGGAGTAGGTTCTTGCCCAGACCAGAAAAGCTTTCAATATTAAGTTTTGATGCTACCACTTATACTATTGTGGCCAGATTGAATTCTTTTTTAATACAGATAGTTCCATGGTTCAAGCCTTTACCGAAAAAATGTTCGAGGCCATGCTGGTATTGAATAACTTTGATATTTTTCTGCGCTTGTTTTGCTTTGCTTATTATGTTTTGGACTTTTAAACTATCTATTTAATAAAATACATGAACAGATTAAAAAGTACAAGTTGTCCTATCTGCTCACAGATTATACACGAGTCCAGTGAATGGGTGTATTTCTTGTTGTATCTGGACTCATCATACTCCCAAGTCCTTTCTGAAACATGAGGTATGCCGCACATTTCATTATCTCATGCAGGGCAGACTCAATGACTGAACCACTTCCATAATGCCATTATGCATTAGTGAAATATATGTTGTGGTCAATCATCTAAAATATCTAGATGTATTTTAACATCCAATGCTGACACCTGCTATGAGCAATTATGTGCTATGTGTATGAACATTCTATTCTAAGACAAGAGTAACTTCCTTGTTCAGGTAAATGACTCAATTAAAATTTCAATAGCACTATTATGAAAATATCTATAAAGTTTCATGAAAACATTTGCGTAGAGTATTAACCAATATTTTCGGTATATGGTAAGAAAACCAACACAGAAGGACAGAACTGGATGCCACATTGCATAGTACTAAATTTCAACATATATCTTCAAGCAAAGGCTAGAGTTCATGACAATTTCTTCAATAGATTTAAGCATTGCTTGGAATCTTTTATGGAGTGGCCTGTGAACTATTGAAAATTCTTTCAATATCTAGGCCTAACTTTCTGGAGCACTGTCTGGAATATTTTCCAAATCAAACAGTTTTATAGCTTCAACAGTTAATCAGATAAACCTATATCATCAGAAACATTTTCTATCATAGTGCAGGATATTTGCAGGAACAGACTGGAATTTATTTAATGTATAATAATATTCAGACAAATGATGATTTACAATGAATCAGATCTTTTAAGGAAAATTAACAATGACATGATATGGCTGGAATATTACAATGTTAATTCAAACCAAAACATCAAGAATTGTATTAGGTGGCACCAAATTGCATAACATTTTACCTATGGGTATAACTATACCAAAAATAACAAATGTGTTAAATTACAATAACAAAAAAAGATATTGCATTGATTTCAAAACTGAAACTTCCGGCCAACCTTTTACCCAAAGACACCCACAAAATGCTAAAATATTGTTATAATATTTAGTCAAATCAAGAAAAATTTACTAGAATAAGTCTACAATGTTGCAAAGAACTGGAGAACATGTTATTGCTTATAGTATTGGCCGTACTTTGTATTTTTCAAAGGGTGAAACTGCCGAGACTTAGGGGCAAGTTGAGGAGTCAGATACAGATACAATGGATTGCTGGTATTAGACCCTATGAAAAAAACCCTTGGTTCTTTACATGTCTTAGTCTAAGACCTATACACTCAGACTACCTCTGGGTTTCTAACCAGTTCATCTCGATATGGGTGAAAAATACTGAAAAGCAAGTCTGAAATTTCCAGTGTTGAGGCTAGGATTCGAACTGAGGCCTTCAGATTGGTAGTCTAGATTGTTAACCACTGTACCACAGAGCAACCCTGAAGTAATGTAACTGTTGCATAAAGCACTTTCATGTACTTTTCATAAAAACACACTATTCAACATAGGTTTAAGGGTTATCCAAATGACTCATTACAATACATAACCTGAACCAAAAGATACACAAAAACATGAATTCTTTGCAGCGAGCCTTTACTGCCCCACATCAATTCTTTTCTTGTTGTCTTCTGTGTACAGTCTGGCAAATCTTTGATTTTTTCAATGTGTCACTTTTTTTTGTAACGCCACGCAGGTAAAGCTCTCTTTTATATCCATTATCCTATACATATTTCACAATAATGCACCCATTTGATTTTCAGTGTTTGATAAGTAGCTAACATCGCAATGTTGTGATAGTGAAATATTATATTAAGTTATCAGTTATATCTAGCTTAGACTCTAAAGGGTTAAACAAAAGACTGCCTTATAAACTGAGGAAATTTGTAGTAACAGAATACCTTGCAAAACAAACTAAAATAGAGATATTGTTCTTGGCAATAACTCTGTAATTAGTCAAGATGGAGTTATGGTTCCTGTACACTGCACTTCTTATCATTGTGCTTGACCATTGTATGAAGTTGTATTGAATTGCAACCTTTTGTTTTCAAGTTATGCTCTGGACAAGGAAAAGTAAAAAAGGGCAATAACTCTGTAATTAGTCAAGATGGAGTTATGGTTCTTGTGCAATGCACTTCCTCTTAGTGTGCTTGACCATTGTATGAAGTATTATTCAATTCCAACTAGTAGTTTTCAAGTTATACTGTGGACAAGGGAAATGCAACAGACCGCCCGACTGACCAACCACTGGGTGACTCCTATATACCCTCATTAGCTTCGTTTTGGGGGTATAAAAAAATCAAATACAGGCATAATAAGTTTTGTCAAAATGAGGTGTTAAGACATCTTACATCAATAGACGTTCCTAAAATTAAATTATCTTAAAATGTTCATAAGATAAGGAATGACTTTGAAGCACAACCCAACAATTTTGTAAATCGTTGCTTCTTTGTATGGTTACATTTGAAAAGAGAATTGCCAAAAATAAACTGATCAGTAGCTTACTGAAACACCAACTATTTGCAATTATGTTGATGACGTAATTCATGACTTCATTAAATGTTATGACATCATACATCACACACTATGCCAGCAACTATTATTCCGACTTTAATTAGACATAATTTGTGACTGTATTTTAGATTTTCATTTGACATGGCCAAATTGCTTTTTACTTTTAAGATTGTCTTGTTCATTCAGACAAACCAAGAAAATGTAACTATTAAATTTTTTTAATTTATGAAAATGAAACAAAACAATATGCTGTAATTTGATGTAGTGTTGAAACCTTTCACTAATTATCTATACTGAGTATGTACATAATAAATAAATAGTATTTCGTGATAAAATTTCAATACAATTAAATGGACAAGAGCTTCAGATGACAGCATACTCGACTATTTGAAACACTTTGATAGTAAATTGAAAACATTTCTATCATAAAGGCTTTAAACTATTAAAACTAAGTTCATATTAGTCTATGGTCATTTCTTATAATCAAGTCTAATACCTGACAACACTTTCTTGTCGTTTCAAATGAAGCAATGATTACTGAGGTAAACACATAACTAAATAAATTCAGCCAAAAGTTATATAATCTGACTATCATCTTCTGCATAGGCCCGGCACAGAGAGATGATGTAGCTATAACAAAGGTTTATCAGTACGAGGCTTTAGCTTCAATATTATTTACTGACCAAAGTAAATTTTAATTTGCAGCCATCTATCTATGGAATAGTCTACAAAATGGTATCTCTTACAAATAAAATCGGAAAGATGAGCATTTTTCTGACTCCCTACTGGTGACCCGGTCTGCTACAATTGGTAGAGAAGAAATGATCCAATCTTCCAAATCCGCAAACATGTCTTTATACTTGCTCAAGAGCTGCATCTACTTCAAACGCCTCCCCTGCAAACAATTATGAAAACATCTGGCTGGACTGGCTGGCTACACAAATTGCAAATACCTTATTTAACAAATATCTAGTACAGAAAATCTTTCTTCCTGGATAAAATAAGGAGATATAATGTCACAACATGAGGAACTAGAAATATAAAATTGTTTCTGGTTATGGCTGTAAGAATCGAGTCAATAATGTCTATCAGTTTGTTGAAGGCTGTTTACTTTGTTATCTATTTATCATGAATAAAATACTGGAAACAAAAAATGTTTATGTGAAATAGTTGCTTTCCTAAATGACTTATAAAGGATTGTTTTTAAAGTCTCTGTGAAGCCCATTTAAAAAGGGGTTATTGAGGGAATGAAATTAGGAAATTAAATGGGACTTACCTAGTAAGGTGAAGCTTAGTTAAAATTTCATCAACAGCAATCTCCTTAAGCTCACACAATGTCAACTCACACTTGGCACATTACTTCTTATTTTGAACTTCAATACTGCTGTTGTCTGTGTGGTGTTACATTGAAGGTGTGGACTGTCCTGTGGAAAGAGATAACATTTTACTAAAGAGTGACGACACTGGGGTAGTACCAGAATGGCCCAGTTCAGAACAACCAACTTTTAAGTACAGAATGGCCAAATTCTAAATATTATTAAACTAGCGCTAATATTGAGTATTCAGACTTTTCAGGGATTCTTGTGAACTTTAATTGTTTTTGTTCCTCTATTTGTTGCATGTACATTAAGACACATTGATCAGAATAAACATAAGTGATACAATTTCTTACTTTACTTTTCACAGGATGACTTCTATTTCATCGTTAAAGTTAGTACCGTACTTAATAATTTGATATCATGTCCTGCAGAAAGTTTAGTTCTTCCTAGATAAAAACTTATGACTGTATATAATCCAACCTTCTAAAACTTCTCTCTTTGTATTTATATATTTAAGTCAGGGTTGTTCTGGTGATAGTCTGTTCTGAAAGTGGGCCGTTCTGGACCTACACCACAGCACTTCCAAGAGTAAGACACTAAGTATTCACCTGGTAGACACCAATGGATAGTTCACTACGGCACTATAACCATTGATTCAAACTGTATGAAAAGATAATGCATGCAGTCAAGTTAATGTGAATATCGGCACCAGAAATAAGTGCCACATAAAGTCTAACTTGCCATTACTAACCTGGATCAATTGTATTTAATAGGAAAATTGTGACATGGAACTCTCTCAAACTGGTCTGTAATGCATCTCAAAGGACAATATCACACTTTAAATTTAAAGGTAAAAAATAGACACACAAGACCATGTGCCAACTGTAACTTCCTCGTACATTGAAGGATTTTGATATAGCTAATAATGTGCATTAGAACAGAGTTCTGTGAATAATCTGTCCATTGACCAAGTCAATTCAAAATCATTCTCTGTATGAGGAAGTTACAGTCTAGACAAAGTCGCATGTGTTTAATTTTACTTCATTCTCTAAGTGTGACCTTGACCTTTGAGCTACAAACCTGCGTCTTGCACACAACACACTGCCCCTATGTGGTGAACCATGTCAATTCATGTCAAAGTTACAACCTGGATAGGCTCATCAGGGCAGACACACACACAGTAAACTCCCAAAGTGACAACACTTGCTATGTTGACTAACTGCCAGCAGGCTGGACAAAATTGTTCATTGTTTTAATAGCTTACTTTCTCAAAGGAATGTTGTGCATGTTTTTTGGAAGGTGTGGCAGGAGCAAATAACAAAGGTGTCCCTCATGATTGGAAACTGGAATTCTTTGGTGAATGGGTACAGATGAGTATTCGCATCTTCAAGAATTTTTCCATTTACCTGAAAAGAAAATAAAACAAAAAAAAACTTAGTGGGCAGCTTTATTTGCAGTCCAATGAAAAAGGAACTTTACATATACATTCCTTTTCATTTGAAGGCAAATAAAGCTGCCCACTTAGTATTAATATGAACTACTATCACTCTTCCTGACTTCTTACTTTTATATGTTAAAACTGTCTTAGGTTACTGCCTTTGAGAGTCAGTTACCCTTAATGTTTAGTGACACAATAGTAGAGCATTCACCTCGGGATAGGAGGGTCCCGGGTTTGATTCCTGCCAATGCTGGTAGTGTCCTTAAGCAAGGCACAGATATTTCCCTATTGCCTAACTCTCTTCAATGTTGATTCCATTTTGAGTGAACTAAGAATTATATGTACTACTCCTATCACTATTCCTGACTTCTTACTTTCGTAGAATAGACTAAACTAGATATTGTACTCAGACAGCGATTGTTTCATACCAATTTAACTATGCATGTTTTGTTAAGACACTAAGATTTGGAAATCTGTATAAAACATTGAAGTGCAACACCCACAAGGAACCAGACCAACTCACAGAAGAGTAAATCATCCATCTATGAGAAATGGTTGCTGAGGAATGACACACTTTGGTTCTGGCATGAACTAAATGAAGGCACTGCTTTCTGACGCGCAACAAGTAAATGCCATCTCAAAGGGACCCCTTTCAGGATGCAACACATTTCCTTCTGATGACGGGGACAAAAACAGTTTAAGCGACAGGGGTTGCATATCCTGCCATACTGTTCCTCGCCCTACAGAAGTACCCCTGTTACTGATCAAATGATTGTGGCAATTGACCAGTCTTGAAGCTGAAGTCTACGGCGGACGAGCGAGACATAGCATAGCTCACGCGACACACCAACATGATAACCACGACAGAGCACGGGGTGTGATGACTTGAAGTGATAACATAGAAGAGGCTGAGGTCTACAGCGGACGAGCAAGACATAGCTCACGCGACACGCCAACACGCTCCCCCACGACTGAGCACAGGGTGCGATTACTTGTGATGGTCTTTGCTTGTTGCACTTCAGAGAGCAGTGCCTTCATTTAGTTGATGCCAAAGTCAAAGTGTGTCATTCGCCCGCAGCCATTCCTCACAGTTGGATGATAACTCTTCTGTGAGTGGGTCTGGTTATTTGTGGGTGTTGCACTTCACTTTTCTATACAGATTTTCAAATCTTGATGTCTTAACAAAACATGTATAGTCAAATTAATATGAAACAATTGCTGTCCGAGTACAATTATCTAGTTTAGTCTATCCTATGAAAGTAAAAAGCCAGGAAGAGTGATAGGAGTAGTACATGTAATTCTTAGTTCACTCAAAATGCAATCAACATTGAAAAGAGTTAAGCAATAGGGAAATTTCTGTGCCTTGTTTAAGGATACTACCTGCAAGGGTGGGGATCAAACCCGGGACCCTCCTATCCTGAGGTGAATGATCTACTATTGTGTCAAAAAACATTTAGGGTAACTGACGCTCAAAGGCTGTAAACTAAGACAGTTTTATTTTTGAGTTCCTTGAATATGTATGACCTATAAACTTGTGACAATTGAGATAACTTGTTCAAACATGATTGGCAATAGCTCTTAAACAGTATCTTAAATGAACTTACTACTTGAGACGCTGCGACAGACAAAACTACTGATCCTTGAATTTAACTATTGCAAGAACTGCTACCTGTACTTGCTGTCTTGATTCAGCACTTTAGTAATTAGGACAGTTTAGGCAGAAAGAAATCTTAAAAATTCTACTCAGAATAGAAGGAATCTTTGTTTTCGAGACAGAACATTACTGGTTAAGAGCATTTTAACACCAGTTTATGCCATTAACGTGTATCAAAATACAAAACTGCATATAAATCCCTTCTGTCACTTGACCTTATACTCACACACTTTCTTTTATTGTTTCTGCTAGCCTGTTTCAAGTTTGGGTGTACCCAGCAGGCTTTCAAGTTCAGTCAAAGTCAAGTAACCAGTAGCCAATGCCTTGCAAGGAAGTGGTCAAGGTAATAGAGGTAAAAGTAGTAGAAATTCAAGGTTTTATGAATATATTTGGTTATATATTTATTAACATATCAAAAATATTTAACAAAATTAATGCAGAAAAACCATCCAGTGTTAAGACCTACTTACTGGCTACATGGTACAAATGAAAAAAAAATCTGAACTTATACTGAAGTAAATGGAACTGTTCTGAGTACACATACATAAAATGCCTACTTTTGAACATCTTTTTAGACGGAATAACTACTTTCAAGCATAAATGAAATCCTTTCTTTAACAAAGCACTTTGTTCAAATGATTGCCCTAATCAGTTTTTAGGTCAGTCCTTAAAATGAAACAAACTTGCAGCTTAACAGAATTTTTTGTCAAAAATAATTGGCCAAAATGGTACTTAAAGGAAATTTATCTTAACCAATTTTTGTCAAAAATGATTGGCCGAAACAGTCCTCTAAATGATCCTACTGGTTAATGTGAAGCTTTTGTTAAAAATGATTGGCCTAAAATTGTCCTAACAGGAGTATTCAAATGGCATAAATGCTTTAGTGTCTGAAACAATTAAGTTATCTTGCCATTTGACTATTATATATGTAATCTCAACCACTTGCTTTCTCTCTTCAAAGCACTAAGATAATGGAAAATGAATATACTGGACAGCCTACTGGGTATATCTCAGTTTAAAACCTGTTACCAAGATATTAAATTTGTGCCTAACCTAGGAAGCCTGCTTGGCATAGCCAACTTGAAGACAGACTTACCATAAAGCACATTCAGGTGGAGTATTCAGGGGATGACAAAAAAAACAGCAAAAGCAAGGATCGAGATTACCGACCTACAAATATCTCTACATTTCTAAAAAAATTTTACAAAAGATCAAAACATTTGTACACTGACTGACCTAAAAACCATCACATTATTTTTGTGCACACAGTTTATAAGATGCTAACCACTAGCTATCCTTCTCTAAGGCACTTAATATGTGCCTAACCCAAAAAGCTTGCTAGTTTTAGATTTTCTAATATTTGTACAAAAAGGCACAAATGAAATATTAACATTTTCAAATATTTTGCTAATCAAAGTTGAAGATGAATAATTTTCAATGATGAGAAACCAAAGGCCAATTAAGGCTCATGTACACAAAAGCCATTACTGGTTACATAGTATGATTTTGATGAAAATGATTGGAATAAACTGTCCTTAAAATGAATTATATTCCTTACAGGATCTTTTTGTAAAAAATGACTTGGCCTTATCTTGAACTTTCTAAACTACAAGAAGTCTTTGTCATAAACAATAAGTCAGAACAGTCCCTTAAAATGAACATTATACCCTTTGAGATGTTTTTGTCAAAAATAAGTTGCATGAATAATCCTTACAATAAAATTAAGGGGATGTAAAGGCTTTACCATTTGTGTTGAGCATGTCAAAAATATTTAACACACATTAAGCAGGAAACCCATTTAGTCACAAATAAGTGTTAAGAACTAGTTACTGACTACATTGTACAAATGAAATGCATAACATTCTGAACTGATATTGAAGTAAATGGAACTGTTTTTAACTTGTACATTTACATAAAATGCCTACTTTTAAACATCTTTTTAGACAGAATAACTCTTTCCAAGCATATAACAAATCCTTTTTTAAGAAAACACTTTGTTAATCAGTTTTTAGGTCAGTCTTTATAATGAAACAAATTTGCAGCTTAACAGAATTTTTTGTCAAAAATGATTGGCCAAAATGGTACTTAAAGGAAATTTATCTTTACCAAGGTTTTGTCTTAACAGAAATTTTTGTTAAAAATGATTGGTCGAAACAGACCTCTAAATGATCCTACTGGTTAATGTGAAGCTTTTGTTAAAAATGATTGGCCTAAAATTGTCCTAACAGGAGTATTCAAATGGCATAAATGCTTTAGTGTCTGAAACAATTAAATTATCTTGCCATTTGACTATTATATATATAATCTCAACCACTTGCTTTCTCTCTCCAAAGCACTAAGATAATGGAAAATGAATATACTGGACAGCCTACTGGGTATATCTCAGTTTAAAACCTGTTACCAAGATATTAAATTTGTGCCTAACCTAGGAAGTCTGCTTGGCATAGCCAACTTGAAGACAGACTTACCATAAAGCACATTCAGATGGAGTATTCAGGGGATGACAAAAAAAAAACAGCAAAAGCAAGGATCGAGATTACAGACCTACAAATATCTCTACATTTTTAAAAAAAATTTACAAAAGATCAAAACATTTGTACACTGACTGACCTAAAAACCATCACATTATTTTTGTGCACACAGTTTATAAGATGCTAACCACTAGCTATCTTTCTCTAAGGCACTTAACTTGTGCCTAACCCAAAAAGCTTGCTAGTTTTAGATTTTCTAATATTTGTACAAAAAGGCACAAATGAAATATTACCATATCAAAATTTTGTTGCTAATCAAAGTTGAAGATGAATAATTTTCAATGATGAGAAACCAAAGGCCAATTAAGGCTCATGTACACAAAAGCCATTACTGGTTACATAGTATGATTTTGATGAAAATGATTGGAATAAACTGTCCTTAAAATGAATTATATTCCTTACAGGATCTTTTTGTAAAAAATGACTTGGCCTTATTATGAACTTTCTCAACTACAAGAAGTTTTTGTTATAAACAATAAGTCAGAACAGTCCCTTAAAATGAACCTTATTACCTATGAGAAGTATTTGTCAAAAATAAGTTGCATGAATAAGCCTTACAATGAAATTAAGGGGATGTAAAGGCTTTACCATTTGTGTTGAGCATGTCAAAAATATTTAACACATATTAAGCAGGAAACCCATTTAGTCACAAATAAGTGTTAAAGAAGTACTGACTACATTGTACAAATGAAATGCATAACATTCTGAACTGATATTGAAGTAAATGGAACTGTTTTAAACTTGTACATTTACATAAAATGCCTACTTTTAAACATCTTTTTAGACAGAATAACTCTTTCCAAGCATATATTAAATCCTTTTTTAAGAAAACACTTTGTTAATCAGTTTTTAGGTCAGTCCTTATAATGAAACAAACTTGCAGCTTAACAGAATGTTTTGTCAAAAATAATTGGCCAAAATGGTACTTAAAGAAAATTTATCTTAACCAAGGTTTTGTCTTGACAGAAATTTTTGTTAAAAATGATTGGCCGAAACACTACTTTAAATGATCCTACTGGTTCATGTGAAGCTTTTGTTAAAAATGATTTGCCTAAAATTGTCCTAACAGGAGTATTCAAATGGCATAAATGCTTTAGTGTCTGAAACAATTAAATTATCTTGCCATTTGACTATTTTATATATAATCTCAACCACTTGCTTTCTCTCTTCAAAGTACTAAGATAATGGAAAATGAATATACTGGACAGCCTACTGGGTATATCTCAGTTTAAAACCTGTTACCAAGATATTAAATTTGTGCCTAACCTAGGAAGCCTGCTTGGCATAGCCAACTTGAAGACAGACTTACCATAAAGCACATTCAGATGGAGTATTCAAGGGATGACAAAAAAAAAACAGCAAAAGCAAGGATCGAGATTACAGACCTACAAATATCTCTACATTTTAAAAAAAATTTAACAAAAGATCAAAACATTTGTACACTGACTGACCTAAAAACCATCACATTATTTTTGTGCACACAGTTTATAAGATGCTAACCACTAGCTATCTTTCTCTAAGGCACTTAACTTGTGCCTAACCCAAAAAGCTTGCTAGTTTTAGATTTTCTAATATTTGTACAAAAAGGCACAAATGAAATATTACCATATCAAAATTTTGTTGCTAATCAAAGTTGAAGATGAATAATTTTCAATGATGAGAAACCAAAGGCCAATTAAGGCTCATGTACACAAAAGCCATTACTGGTTACATAGTATGATTTTGATGAAAATGATTGGAATAAACTGTCCTTAAAATGAATTATATTCCTTACAGGATCTTTTTGTAAAAAATGACTTGGCCTTATTATGAACTTTCTCAACTACAAGAAGTTTTTGTTATAAACAATAAGTCAGAACAGTCCCTTAAAATGAACCTTATTACCTATGAGAAGTATTTGTCAAAAATAAGTTGCATGAATAAGCCTTACAATGAAATTAAGGGGATGTAAAGGCTTTACCATTTGTGTTGAGCATGTCAAAAATATTTAACACATATTAAGCAGGAAACCCATTAAGTCACAAATAAGTGTTAAAGAAGTACTGACTACATTGTACAAATGAAATGCATAACATTCTGAACTGATATTGAAGTAAATGGAACTGTTTTAAACTTGTACATTTACATAAAATGCCTACTTTTAAACATCTTTTTAGACAGAATAACTCTTTCCAAGCATATATTAAATCCTTTTTTAAGAAAACACTTTGTTAATCAGTTTTTAGGTCAGTCCTTATAATGAAACAAACTTGCAGCTTAACAGAATGTTTTGTCAAAAATAATTGGCCAAAATGGTACTTAAAGAAAATTTATCTTAACCAAGGTTTTGTCTTGACAGAAATTTTTGTTAAAAATGATTGGCCGAAACACTACTTTAAATGATCCTACTGGTTAATGTGAAGCTTTTGTTAAAAATGATTTGCCTAAAATTGTCCTAACAGGAGTATTCAAATGGCATAAATGCTTTAGTGTCTGAAACAATTAAATTATCTTGCCATTTGACTATTTTATATATAATCTCAACCACTTGCTTTCTCTTTTCAAAGTACTAAGATAATGGAAAATGAATATACTGGACAGCCTACTGGGTATATCTCAGTTTAAAACCTGTTACCAAGATATTAAATTTGTGCCTAACCTAGGAAGCCTGCTTGGCATAGCCAACTTGAAGACAGACTTACCATAAAGCACATTCAGATGGAGTATTTAAGGGATGACAAAAAAAAAAACAGCAAAAGCAAGGATCGAGATTACAGACCTACAAATATCTCTACATTTTAAAAAAGTTTAACAAAAGATCAAAACATTTGTACACTGACTGACCTAAAAACCATCACATTATTTTTGTGCACACAGTTTATAAGATGCTAACCACTAGCTATCTTTCTCTAAGGCACTTAACTTGTGCCTAACCCAAAAAGCTTGCTAGTTTTAGATTTTCTAATATTTGTACAAAAAGGCACAAATGAAATATTACCATATCAAAATTTTGTTGCTAATCAAAGTTGAAGATGAATAATTTTCAATGATGAGAAACCAAAGGCCAATTAAGGCTCATGTACACAAAAGCCATTACTGGTTACATAGTATGATTTTGATGAAAATGATTGGAATAAACTGTCCTTAAAATGAATTATATTCCTTACAGGATCTTTTTGTAAAAAATGACTTGGCCTTATTATGAACTTTCTCAACTACAAGAAGTTTTTGTTATAAACAATAAGTCAGAACAGTCCCTTAAAATGAACCTTATTACCTATGAGAAGTTTTTGTCAAAAATAAGTTGCATGAATAAGCCTTACAATGAAATTAAGGGGATGTAAAGGCTTTACCATTTGTGTTGAGCATGTCAAAAATATTTAACACATATTAAGCAGGAAACCCATTTAGTCACAAATAAGTGTTAAAACCTAGTTACTGACTACATTGTACAAATGAAATGCATAACATTCTGAACTGATATTGAAGTATATGGAACTGTTTTAAACTTGTACATTTACATAAAATGCCTACTTTTAAACATCTTTTTAGACAGAATAACTCTTTCCAAGCATATATTAAATCCTTTTTTAAGAAAACACTTTGTTAATCAGTTTTTAGGTCAGTCCTTATAATGAAACAAACTTGCAGCTTAACAGAATGTTTTGTCAAAAATAATTGGCCAAAATGGTACTTAAAGAAAATTTATCTTAACCAAGGTTTTGTCTTGACAGAAATTTTTGTTAAAAATGATTGGCCGAAACACTACTCTAAATGATCCTACTGGTTCATGTGAAGCTTTTGTTAAAAATGATTTGCCTAAAATTGTCCTAACAGGAGTATTCAAATGGCATAAATGCTTTAGTGTCTGAAACAATTAAATTATCTTGCCATTTGACAATTTTATATATAATCTCAACCACTTGCTTTCTCTCTTCAAAGTACTAAGATAATGGAAAATGAATATACTGGACAGCCTACTGGGTATATCTCAGTTTAAAACCTGTTACCAAGATATTAAATTTGTGCCTAACCTAGGAAGCCTGCTTGGCATAGCCAACTTGAAGACAGACTTACCATAAAGCACATTCAGATGGAGTATTTAAGGGATGACAAAAAAAAAACAGCAAAAGCAAGGATCGAGATTACAGACCTACAAATATCTCTACATTTTAAAAAAGTTTAACAAAAGATCAAAACATTTGTACACTGACTGACCTAAAAACCATCACATTATTTTTGTGCACACAGTTTATAAGATGCTAACCACTAGCTATCTTTCTCTAAGGCACTTAACTTGTGCCTAACCCAAAAAGTTTGCTAGTTTTAGATTTTCTAATATTTGTACAAAAAGGCACAAATGAAATATTACCATATCAAAATTTTGTTGCTAATCAAAGTTGAAGATGAATAATTTTCAATGATGAGAAACCAAAGGCCAATTAAGGCTCATGTACACAAAAGCCATTACTGGTTACATAGTATGATTTTGATGAAAATGATTGGAATAAACTGTCCTTAAAATGAATTATATTCCTTACAGGATCTTTTTGTAAAAAATGACTTGGCCTTATTATGAACTTTCTCAACTACAAGAAGTTTTTGTTATAAACAATAAGTCAGAACAGTCCCTTAAAATGAACCTTATTACCTATGAGAAGTTTTTGTCAAAAATAAGTTGCATGAATAAGCCTTACAATGAAATTAAGGGGATGTAAAGGCTTTACCATTTGTGTTGAGCATGTCAAAAATATTTAACACATATTAAGCAGGAAACCCATTTAGTCACAAATAAGTGTTAAAGAAGTACTGACTACATTGTACAAATGAAATGCATAACATTCTGAACTGATATTGAAGTAAATGGAACTGTTTTAAACTTGTACATTTACATAAAATGCCTACTTTTAAACATCTTTTTAGACAGAATAACTCTTTCCAAGCATATATTAAATCCTTTTTTAAGAAAACACTTTGTTAATCAGTTTTTAGGTCAGTCCTTATAATGAAACAAATTTGCAGCTTAACAGAATGTTTTGTCAAAAATGATTGGCCAAAATGGTACTTAAAGAAAATTTATCTTTACCAAGGTTTTGTCTTGACAGAAATTTTTGTTAAAAATGATTGGCCGAAACAGTCCTCTAAATGATCCTACTGGTTAATGTGAAGCTTTTGTTAAAAATGATTTGCCTAAAATTGTCCTAACAGGAGTATTCAAATGGCATAAATGCTTTAGTGTCTGAAACAATTAAATTATTTTGCCATTTGACTATTTTATATATAATCTCAACCACTTGCTTTCTCTTTTCAAAGCACTAAGGTAATGGAAAATGAATATACTGGACAGCCTACTGGGTATATCTCAGTTTAAAACCTGTTACCAAGATATTAAATTTGTGCCTAACCTAGGAAGCCTGCTTGGCATAGCCAACTTGAAGACAGACTTACCATAAAGCACATTCAGATGGAGTATTCAAGGGATGACAAAAAAAAAAACAGCAAAAGCAAGGATCGAGATAACAGACCTACAAATATCTCTACATTTTAAAAAAATTTAACAAAAGATCAAAACATATGTACACTGACTGACCTAAAAACCATCACATTATTTTTGTGCACACAGTTTATAAGATGCTAACCACTAGCTATCTTTCTCTAAGGCACTTAATTTGTGCCTAACCCAAAAAGCTTGCTAGTTTCAGATTTTCTATCATTTGTACAAAAAGGCACAAATGAAATATTAACATACTCAAATTTTGTTGCTTAACAAAGTTAAAGATAAATAATTTTCAATGATGAGAAACCAAACGCCAACTAAGGCTCATGTACACAAAAGCCATTACTGGTTACGAATTATGCTTTTGTTGAAAATGATGGGTATAAACCTGTACTTTAAATGAACTTTCTTCCATACACAGTCTTTTGTGAAAAATGACTTTCTCTTCATATGAATCTTATAACCAACAAGAAGTTTTTATAAAAAGAATTGGTCAGAACTGTCCCTAAAATTAACCTTATGAAAAATTATTGTCAAAATGAGTTGCCTAAACAATCCTTAAAATGACCCTACTACTCTATGAGAAATGAGAGGTTTAATCAGTTCTTAAATTACCCTACTGTCTTACGGTCAAAAATGATAAGTCTTAACAGCAATTCTAAGAAACTCAATAATATAAAGACTGCAATGGCACCATAAAACATCGAGTTTCTAACACTTTTACCTCTATTACCTCAACCACTTCCTTGCAAGGCATCGGCCATGACTACTTGACTTTGACTGGACTTGAAAACCTGCTGGGTATACCCCAGCTTGAAACAGACTAACAGAAACAATAAAACAAAGTGTACCTGACCAACCTATGAGAACTAGGCTTAGGGCCCCAACAAAGAATCGCCTGAAATGTTCTGTCCATGAACCAAAAAAACTGACAAAAGCAAACACTGCCTTCCTAGGACCACCATGAACTCAGACAGACAGAGACTTAAATGTGTAGTTGAAGTTTTTTCAACAATAATAAAAACAACTGGACAAAGTGGCAGAGTAATACATGAAATACTGGTATATAACCCTGTATCACATTTTGAGCCCTAGGTATAACCTTTACTATCAAAGTGATCTTTAACACAACTTAATCTACTGATGAAACTGTTTCAGGTGTGCATTTTCTATGTGAAAATTGTAGTGCCTTTTTTTAGTAATATTACATTTCAGTTTTTATTTATTGCTAATATCTTAAAACCTTAATTTAAATATAATTAATTGATAAATTAATTAATTAATTGATCAATTAATCAATTTAGCTTTATTATTAAGTATTCAGTTATATTAGTTGCTATTTATTATCTTAAAACCTTAAATTAAATCTAATTAATCAATTAATTAATTAATTAATTAATTAAATTTTTTTTTATTGTTTTTATTCATTTATTTTTATTTATTTTAATTATTTATTCATATATTTATTTATTTTTATAGCAATACAATTGTCACATAAAAGACACACAACTGCAAACAATTAATGTATGCAAACTAAAAAAAAAGGTATAAATGTTTTACGACCACCTTCACAGACTTTAAAATCAAAATCAAAAGGGATATGTACATGTGAGTAAAAGCACATGTGAATGAAAACCACTTATAAACTAAGACCAGTTTTCAGGTCTTCCATAAATGATCTATGTTACCAGGGTTGACTGCCTATATCAATATGAACAAACATCATACTCTACGGTTATCAATGTTATTTAATAATCTGTTTTTGTTTTCAATGTCAAATTAACTACAACTACACATTACCTGTAACATTCTCCAGTGTACATGTCCTCTGTGGCTGTATTGATTTCAAGATGATCAAGCCTTCCATCAATGGAAAGAGCCGATTCTCAGGCAGATAAACCAAGCATACTACCACTCTGTACTTCGCCTCCCAACAAGTAGTAAGTTATTACCAGAATGCCCGTTTAATTTAACCTGAAAATAGAAATAAAGAGTATATAAAAGCATCCATAGGTGCTGGAAAACAAAACAAAAGAAGTATCAGTGCGAAAGTACATGAAGTGACAAGTATGTTTTACGTAATATATTCAACACAGTTTGAATCTGTCATGAATCAATGATAAACATATCGAGTGCAATGAATAAATAATTTTTTTTTAAATTAAAAAACTATACATAATTTATGTTTATATACTAAACGTAACTTATAATGCACCACCTGCCTTTTTCCTTCTTTATTTTAATACTGACCCTTTCAATATCTGACAGATTATTTTTAGCTATGAAATCAGTGCACAAAAGCTATTGTGTCTTGCATTTATGAAAATATTGGGTAGATACTTTAAGGGCCTCAATTCTGTATAAATCAAGTTTCTAAATTTTCTGTCGTTACAGAATACAAAATTGGATATATGTATCCATTGGTTCCTTAGTTATGGCACTAGACCGACCAACAACATTCTCACGAAGTAATACTTATATGGCTATACTATTGCTCTCTCCATTGTTCTTTTAGCCAAATAAAGAAATTTTAGTCACATAACAGACTGAATGAATAGTATTTATATTTTTGATTTACGTATCTTTTCTTGAAGTGTGAACATTAATCAAAGTTCATGCTCCAGAGGCCTCGAATGTAGAAAAAATATGTGTTTAATACTTTTGATGAAGCAATTCATAGACTTGCATCCATGGATCAATTTTATTTTGCATTCCAAATACTCGGCGGCGTCAATTGACAGCACCTTCAGGATTATTCAAAATTATCTGACACACAATCTGACACACATTTTTGGAATAAAGCGTATAGAACTCTTCGTTTATTAAGGAGAAAATTTATTAATCTACATGAATGCTCACAAGAAGTTGAAGTACAAGCGTATAAGGGGCTCATCAGACCGGTTTTAGAATATGCACGCTCAGTATGTGATCCCCTACAGTTATATTTAAAAGACGAAGCAGTACAGAAATGCTAAGCAAGATTCATTTCTTCAAATAACAAATAGAGTCGTCTTATTTTATTCTGCAAGGGTTTGAATTACACTGCAAGGGTACCTGTTAATAATCTTGTTAAACCTACAAGTGTTACAAAGAACAAACACAATGAACATTTCAACTTAATTTTTGCTCATTGTACTCTATCACTGTATTAAGGTTCAAGTAATTCCCTTCAGTACTTTTGGACTCTATCACTGTATTAAGTTTCAAGTAATTCCCTTCAGTACTTTTGGAGTTATGCCCCAGACAAGAAAATTCAAAACATATAACAAAGGGGAATAATTAAAAAATTAGGCAAGGTAGAGTCATGGTTCTTAATCACTACAGACTTAGTTATTTAATCTGTTTTGTTTCCATTGTCAAAATAAGTATAACTGCACATTACCTGTAACATTGTATGGTGTGCATGTCCCTGTGTGACTGAATTGACGTCAAGATTACGGTATCAAGCCCCTGGTCAATGTAAAGAGCCTAACTCTGCCTCCTCACAACTAGTTAGTAATTACCCAGAATGCCACTGTTTCATTTCACCTGAAAATATAATTAAAAGAAACATAAGTTCAGAGAATTCAAAGTTTTAACCTAGCTTGAGTCTCTCACAGAAGTCCACGGAGCATTCTAAATCTTATCAGCGAAAACACACTTTAAAGTTTCTATAAAGAGTATATAAAAGAAAATCATCAGTAGCATTGAAATGGATGCTCCCTGAAGCATAATGTTTAGAAAGGAACAGCACACATCTTCCGTTCTTACTGATCAAAAGTAACAGGCATCAATTTATTTGCGGTTGACACACAATCCTCTGGCAACTCCATGAACTTATCCCCAACACATGGGATTCCTTAACAGACACATCCTACACTTTCACGAAATTTCTTACATGACTGTGAAATAGAACCTAAATTCTGGCAAGAGTTTTGTAACTTAACACTTTGATATCCCTGAAGACTTTATTGAAGTCATAATCCTTTACACACAGATCATATCTGATTATGACATGAAGTTTCCTAAAACATTTTATAAATGAAGTGCATATTCACCTTTGGTCCACAGATGATCTTCAGCTACAACAGCTGAATCAGAGGTCTTCTGACATCATCTTTCACACTGTATGTCTGTATAAAGAATAAAAATTTGTACAATTTTTTGTCCACCTATTCACTCTGTTAGCAACTTTTATAAAGATTACTGTTACAAGTCAACTGACAGTTGCAACAGTTTCTAGAGAATACATCTCACTTTTCCCCAGCAGGCAAATACATCTTAATCCTTTTAATATCAAGGCTAATAAACTGGTCATCTATTACATTCAATCCACATTATAACTCTACCCCTGGGCAATCATATATAATCTATGTTGCTGACTGAATTCTGTACACTTGCAATTATAATGCATTGGGTATTTCACACATTGTTGAAAAGATCAACTGAACACAATACATGCAACACTTCTTAATAATATTGATAAGAAATTAACCCTTACCCTAGTGGCTGCAAGTGTGAGTCTACCTTTGCAATGAGTGCAGATCATGATCACTCTGTACATCAACAGCCTATAGTTTTGCTGTGTACTGCAATATGGTTGTGTACTGTAGTACTGTATAGTAATACTGTACGGTACACTACAGAACTTTGATCTAAGTAAGGATTCTCTAAGCCTGGAAGTCGGAAAGTACAAACATTTCTAAATATCTTAATTTCAGAGCAACTGACTAACAACAACCTACCTGTAAACATATCAGGTAACTGGAAAGAGGTGGAGCCAATTTTCACAAATGAAGCCCTTCACAAATTCATCACACTTGCTTTAAAAGCAAAAAAACCCAATGGTTATGAATTATATAAAATAGTGCTCGATTGTGAATTCAAAAACTCTTGAATAAATATAAAATAAGAATATTGCAAATTAAACAACTTGCAAATATAAAGATCTCTACAGTAATTATACAATATACAGTAAAACCTCTGTTTAAGACCACCTCCAAATACAGACCATCCTGAGAGTAAAGACCAGCAAGGAGAAAATCATGCACCATGTAAAATATTGGGAAGTCACGTCTGTGAATAAAGACCACCTGTCAACAAAGATCACTTTACCTTTTTCCAGAAAGTGGTCTTTGATCACAGGTTTGACTGTACATGTATGTCACTCTTTATTTTTAAATAAAATCTTTCATTGAAAAGGAATTTACACAAGAAAATGTCTGAAATGCTCAAAGTTGCTCCAAGATGCTCACCTTGTTACTTACTGCATTCCACGAGTTTTCACAATCATTACCAACTGTATACAATGTAATGTCAACATGACCTAGATTTTTCATAAAGGTGAACTATATTTTAAACAAAATACAGAAAATACAATCATGCTCTTCTCATGTAAGGGGAAAAACTGACAACTAATGATGGTAAGTTTCCCCTTAATGGTGGCCTGTTCGCCTGGAGACATACCAGAGAGCTATTCTGGACCAACTAATTCTGAAGGATTTTGAATCAGTTAGGGTAAATCTTTTTACCAACTAGTTTGTGATGAAACCAAGATTTCATCAAAATACAATTTCAGGTGAAGTGCAAAAAATGTTCATTTTGCAAAATGCTCTTTGAACAGTTTATTAAACTGGTAATATGATATGGCAGGAACCCATCTCAAGACATTATCTGTAACCCCTGACATACATTGCTATTATAATTTCAGGCTATCATTAACCTTAAAAATATGATAAGAAATTCCTGGAGAAAATAGAAAACTTTAGACAACTCTGTAGAACTGAGAATACAAGTTCACAGGACTTTACATCCCCATGACCTTGGATGAAGGTTAATTGACTACAGTAAACATGGGTTACAGGAGGTACTTAATTTCTAGCATAATGAAGACACTGACCATGTTTGAAGGACAGTTTATAAATCAAGGCTTCCCTTTAATGTGACCTGGCAACCTAGCTCATTCAATTTAATAAGTTGATTATCTACCTTAGTCAAGTGGGAGATCAAACTGGCGACCACTGGATTACCAGTCCAGCGTGTTACCACTACACCACAGATCTGCTACTTTAACGTAAATCAAGAGGTTGGTATACAGTCAGTCAGGAAATGTTTTACAAGATACCAGACAAAAGTATCAGAATCACAGCTCACTGACTGTTGAGCCGCCATTGCACAGTAGTAGCACATTCACATCAGAAATAAATGGTCCCCTGTTCGATCCCTATCACAGCCATGGCAACAGTGTCCTTAGGCAAGACACCAAACATTCCTCAATGCCTTGTTGATTCAATGTGGAGTGAGTTGGAGTCTCGAGAGTAATTAATCTAAGTTGTAAGAAGTAGTTTTGCAATTGAGTATTAATAAAGTAGTATAAACCAGTCTGCAACTCACTGGAGACATCCTGCTCAGGTGGAGTAACAAAACTAAGTATGTCATAAACACGCTCGCAATATTAAATTTCCGTACTACAATGGCACAATTATTTTTTTTGCTAAAATATATTAAAAGTCATTCAGTTACACCACCCTGCACCATCGATGTCAAAAATCCATTTCTGTTAAAGTTATTACCCATTAAAACATTTTATCAAACATTATTTAGATTTTATCAGTATAATAAAGCTGTCATCAACATTCCTCCTGATATAGAATACACATTACCAGAGCAGAAAATTATTCTAATGATACCATCTCAACTGCATTCTTGCTTCAGATTTCAATGTGTGTAACAGGAAATAGTCTCTCCTAATAAATTTTAACTGATGCATTACTTTACAGTCTGTCTCTTTTTAAATTATATTGCTTCCATTTTTTTACAACTAATAAAAATGGTATTAAGCATGGCTGCTTGTTATTCTGTTCATAATTATGTTTCAAGATGCCATTTCTTCACTTGTTTAATCTTATTCTCTATAGCTGACTTTGAATAGAGTGCAAATTTTTTCAAATGAACCATTTTTCAAAAAGTTACATTTTGGATGCCCATCAGACAATTTCAACAAGGTATCTACTAAAGCTCCATTTCCCTTAGTGGGTTGAGTGCATTTTCTTTTTCCATAAGATCAGATGTGTTTCACTTGGTCGGGATGCCAGTATTTTGTAGTATACATATACTGGCATTAAAAGGATAGGATTCGGGAGGTAAATGTGTTCAAAAAGAAGGTGTCTCATAAGTCAGAATTGACTGGCCCTTTCATTAGGGGTGACACTATAATACACAAACACTTTACACTTTTATACTATAGAAATTCATGTAAAGAAAAATAGAAAGTAGTGTATCATAATATTATCTTACTATTTCACGAACAAAGACTGTGTGACAGAATCAGTGGAAATAAAGGAACTAAAACACACTTTTAGTTTACACTGCTATCGTTAAAGTGTTTGTTTACAAAACCATTTAATGGATATTTACTCAGTCGCTGCATTCAGACACCCCTCATGTTTTTTTTCAGATATATTTCAAACTTGAAAGTATGTTTTTAATACAGTTCTAGTCGATAGTGATGTAAGTATACTACAATATTATGGCATCCTAACCAAGTGACAAATATTTTAAGTTAAAGGATAAAATGATAAATGGAAAAAAAAACATGCGCTCCACCCACGAAGGGAAATGGAGCGCAGCTGTAATAAAAACAAGAGATTTTAACAGCGTCATAAAGTGTGGATCACGTTACAGCCTGGACGTAAAAAATGGAAGGATGGACACACGGACGGACAGTGCAATTTTAATAGGCCACTATGACACAAAATTTGTCCCATGTTTTATAGCTATACTGGCTTAACAATGAAAACTGATCACTACTTTCTAAATGTTAGCTCTTCTTAAATATGCTGATGTTTCAAGTTAAAGGAAGAACCAAATAGAAGCATCATGATCAACCTTTTGACATTTTTAAAGCTATACTGTGGTATACATTGAACAGTGATGTTAACCCATTCTTTATCTAAGCTTCAAAGGGGAACATCACATAAAGGTTTTGGGCACCCAAAACCTTTATATAATGTACCCCTTTGCTTAGCTTCTTAGGCGACTCTCTAGAGTTCTGGCTTCCAAAACTCTAAAATGCTGCTAGTCTTATATTTGTTTTTTGTCAGGTGCGGCTTTACCCGTTCTGTCAAGCGTATAAACCGGGTATGCTGAAGTTGTTTTAGCTAGCGATTTTCATTCATTCATAATTTGTGTATTTTTTATAACTGGCCTCACTATTACTTTACCTTTGTACATCTAACATTTTCCAAACACATATTATATAAAATCACTCGGACTCATACAGAGAACAAGTGTAGGAGAAGTCATACTGACCCAAGCGCTTCCAAACCACAGGGTCGGTCGGCAGTACTGATGTATTTGGGCCTCTACAACAAAAATTTCCACATCACTAGTACTATACTTTATATATAGTAGTAGTGATATGGATTTTTTTTTGTTATGGGCCGACCCCCTGTGTTCCAAACAAATGAAGGTAAGAAGAGCAAATGATTTTTTTACGTTTCACGCACGCAACGTTTTATTGCAAATGGTGTTTTATGAAAAAGGGGACGTTACTCTGATACAAGTTATCAAAACCTTGATATCGGTTCAAAAAGGGAAGTAACTGATTTGTCTCCTACTATAGTATCCATTTGCTCATTAAAGTCCAAAAAGTTTTTTGTGAACTGAAGTTTCTCCAAAGTCAAATGGTTTTATTGTTCAACTTTGTTTGACATGACACTCTTACCTTTTGGTAGATCTATGAAAAATATTCGGTATGTAATTTACGGACCCTAGCTGGTTGGTCACAGGATTGGCTAGATAGATTTTCTGCAGATTACTACTTTAAAGTTAGTGTACTGCTACAGGCAATTCTTTAGTCAACTTAATTATTTCAAAAGATGACACATCTATGAAATAATTTCATACATGTAAAACATGAAGTAGACTATCTGCCTTCCAATCCCAGCTGGGTCTGTTCCAACATTGGGCTAACCTTAGATTAGAATTAAAAAATGTACTATAAATTACGTGATTTTCAAATGACAAAAGATCTTGATTTTTTTGCAGACAGACTTATTTTCAAATAGGATAATTTTCTAATAGTAAATCTGCGTGAAATATGAATCTTCTGCAAGATTTTTAAATTAGTGAAGTGGGAAATTCATATAAATTCTTGTGAAAAATGTAAAATAGCTTGATCTAACAGGACAATACAATGCAACCAGTGATAAGCAACTAGCCTTGACTTTTACACGAAAGTGGTTACTCAAAGCAGTTGGCTGTTTGATCTAGGAGCACTTATCATAAATTTGCCCGTTTAGCTTAAACAAAACAGACTGCCTTAGACACAGTAGCACCTTAATCAAGGTGATCTTTTTACGGAGACTGACTTCTAGCTGTAGCAAACAAGAGGGCAGAACAAGATGGACAAAATGACCAGATAGGACAGGGCTATTATATTGGGTGATGTTTTAATCAAAGGCAAAGTAATGGCTTTCCCCTACATTTCTGTCTGTGCAGATGACATTGACAACTGTTTGTGGCTGTGTTAACCTGTAATTTTGTTACCAACAAGTAATAATTATACCTTTAGTACAACCATAACATAACTGCTCAAGTGATTATATTAGCTACTTACTTGCAAATTGTTTCACTTGTCTTTCATTTTTTTGTTGCTTTTTATCGCCGTTTTTTTTTGTATTATCGATGTAAAGCTTGTGGGTATATTCTGTCTCATATTTGACCTCTGTTTGCTGATCAAGATCAGGTGTGACAATAACATATATACAACAATTCTTTTCTTAAGGCCATGTTAACATTCCAATTTCTAGGTTATCATTTTTTTGTATTTTTTTAACATTCTGATTTCTAGGTCATCCAATCTCTTTTTTCCCCGTGCACTATTAGTGATGAAAGTCTTCTTGGAATTTTTGCTTCTTAGTTTGATGAAAATGCAATTTTTTTCAGTACAGTCATGTAGATCATTTTTGATGGAATTTCTTAGACTTTTTAACTGGCTACATTCATCAGTTATGGACTGGGAACTGTAAGTATGCCTCTTGAAATGGACAATGACCTTGAAAGTGGAAACTTTGTTAGCCCAAACAGCCGACTTCATGTCATACAAGGTACTAAGGGAAAGATGTCCTGCTAATTTTGTAATTACTCCCACCTATAAAATAATTAACCAATCACAGATCATGTGCAGGAAATATGTAAAACTGCTTTTATCCTGCCCAGTATGCATATAAATGTCAAACCAAGAACCAGTCTACGTTAGCAGAATTCAGATCTTCCTTGATGAAGGTAGGATTTTTGTATACTCTTGCCTTGAAATCTGTTAGTAGTTTATACCAGTTCATGAAATGAAGTCATCCTTGAAATTGTGCACCTGTTTTATGTTATTACACCTAGTTAAAGCAGATATGACCCTTCACGTAGCAGTAAAATTGCATTTTCAGCTCATACATTGCTCATTATAGTGTAAAACTAATACTGAAATATTACCCAAAACTTTAAAAATCATGTGAAAAAACTTCTTCATTTAAGATCATGTTTCATAAGAAAAGTACTGCCATATGACTTAACAAAACATGGGTGTTTTTGTCCAGAATGTTGAATTATTGAGAATGGTACTGGTACTTCACACATATCAGAATAATGCTGTACAATGGTAGCTGGGAGATCTATGTCTTAATTCTAGTTCATACCATCAACGGTGGTCTGAGAATTGTCTTCAGTACTTTGCATTGCAGAATGAGGCTGGAGACATTGTAGCAACGTTGTAGTGCTACATTCCTGTATGACCCTTACAGTCCAAATATGAAGGTCACATTTGAAGGTCAAGGTCAATGCAATCCGAGTATCTTTTTAGTCTGGCACTTACTCAGTTACTTTAAGCAGGAAAAACTTTCTGTTACAACCTGATAAAGTCATAAAAATCAATCTTTCTGTTCAATATTTACTGGTCATATTGGAACACATTTTTTACAATGCATAGCTCAATTTGAAATTGCCTAAATCTATTTGTAACTAAGTCAAGTCCAATAACTCTACCCATGCTGGATGCAATGTTAAACAAAATCTGATGTGTGTATCTTCACAAATTGTTTCATATTTCTGCAAAGTTTCATGACTGCACGAGAGATGAGGTTGCCTACTTTGTGGTCCCATTTTTAAACTTGGGTACTCCAGAGTTCAGTAGAAGGTGAGAACCATTTCAACGACATTCATAAAACTATATAAAGGTCAGTCTTAGTTTAGTTTATACTAATTTTTAGCTCAATTGTGAAGAAAGCTTGTAGCTTACTGAGACACTCTCGAGTCCGCTTCCTGGAAAAACCAGTACTGGTGTCATATGAGGAGCTACGCTCGTGACCCCAAGGTCAAGCTTCATTTAACTCAATGTTGTTAATAAACTACAAAACACTGTTTGCAAATCCCCAAAGAATTTTATTCAAATCATAATACCGTTCATAATAATGTAAGAACCAAACACAGAAAATTTTTCAAGGGAGATTACAAATGTTCACTGCAACATTTGACCAATACTGATTACTTCCCTTCGCTAAAAAAAACTATCCCCTGGAAAAAATAGCTCAAAATTCGAGGGTTGACTGCAAAACTGTCATAAGTCCTTCTTTACTTCATACAAGTTACAACAGTTTGGCAGTCAACCCTCGAAATAGTTATCAACAAAAATATCTTGACTGTTATCAAAACTAATCACACACAAGATACATAGTACTTTATAAAAATGAAGGTTTCTAAACCAGTCTGATGTAGAAAATAAAAGATTCTAATTATGATGAAATATATGACTATTAATTTAATGTAGAATTGATTTGTACAAACTATGATCTTTGGTAACAGGTATAGCGTTTAACCTAAGGTCAGACTACGGTAAATCTCAGAAAAAGGTTTTATACAACCTTCTTATACAAATATGACGATGAATATACAAAAAGTATTGCACCTTCTTACATGGTTCTACTTGTCTTTCAGTTAAAGAAGGAAAGAAAAAATAGGTGGTGGGGGTAATTATGCAATAAATAACTGTCTGATGCCTTCCTTGGGCCTACATGACTGATAGCTGAACATAAGGACGTAAAACAACTGCATGTTACTTCTTGAATGTAGTGAATATCAAAGACTATTACCCCAAATGTGATATCAATTGTCAGGTGAACACCATACACACATTTGCTTACTACAGACTTAGATATTCCAAATGAGAATGTGCTTTGGTGCCTTGACTTGTTTATTAACTTACAAATGAAATAAACACAATTTACAGTTTGCAGATAGCTATGAATGTGTTGTAAGATGAGTTACAGACCAATTAAAATTCTCTTATAGTAGATATCATGTTGGAATCTCACTAAACCTGCATTATTTCTTGAAAATCTATACAAGTGGAGAGAAAGGTTTTACAGTGCTATAAATGACAATCTCTGAAAACGGAACAATAAACAGATGATGCTGGTCTAAAAGTGTGTAACAAAACAATCTAGGTGTGGTCTTTATATCTTAAATTTGCTTGCTATCTGCTAAATAACTTAGAGTATGGTTATAAGTGTACATAATACAAACTGTACAACTAAACTAGAATCACTTGAGGTCAAAACTGCCCCATACAACGCTGTGTCAGACATTCACATGTAAAGATAGCCTTCATGTACTTATGGGCAGTAATTCTTTGTGAAATATACAGCAGTGCCACATAATTTGTCTCCTGAATAATTTTGCTGACAAAAGCCTAACATTCTACATCTATTATGTACTGGTTCACACTTGAGATACTATAGGGAAAGGTCGACCTAGGGGAGACAGCATGGCTCCAATATAATACAGTATAACTTAAAAACATGAAATGAACATGAAACAACGAACAATAATGACTTTAACATGACTGTAACATGACTGCAACATGACTGCAACATGACTAGCTTCAATATCAAACAATATATTACAATTCAATAATAACAACTTTTGATTTGGAGAACAATACATCTTGTAGGAAATCTCAATGTAGAGGCCAAGGAAATCAAATACATGTAGTACATTTCTAAGTCACAAAACTGAGTGATTATTTAATAAATTATAATTTTTTAACATCCGTCCCACCAGACTTTTATTCTATTAGATGATGTCTACCTTCTTGTCCACTTATTATGTAGTTGTAAATTTTACTCTTTCCATAGTCATGCATAGAAGAAAATTAATTCTGCAAGCTTGTGATAGATAAATGACACATGACAGACTGTCATAGATTGGGAAGAAAACCTGATATGCCATGTCTTCTAATGTCGAAAGCACCTCAAGTGACAGGGCAACCAATCCCCAAAAACAAATTTAATTATGTAAATACTTTTGGCAAAAAAGGATACCTTTTGAATTGCAATGAGCTGACTCTCAGACTGTTCTAAGTGTATATGTATACGGAAATATAAGAAGGCCTGAACAGTCTAGCAGTAAACCCTCAGTTAGTTACATATAACAATTTTGTTTCAATATACACAAGTCACACTTCATAACTGCACAAGATTTAAATATAAAAACACATTGCATACATATGAAGAATACCACATGTAATTTAACGAATTATATCTAAAAATTCACAAAGAAGGAACAAAATACACAAAAATACTAAATAATTTTTAAGAAATTAACTTCTTCGAATCAGTAACAGAAAAGTTCCAGTAATAAGACCACCTTTCGGACTGGTATAAAATGGTCATTAATTGCGAAATGTTTTGTTTATCGAGACCCTTTAAGTTTTACTATCAAATGGACTATTTGGTTCCAAAATGTTTGATCTTAATATTGGCGGCCGTCTTAATATCTGGTGGTCTTAATAGTGTAACTTTACTGTAACTGACTAAACACATATTTATGTAGACATACCAATAATGTTTAACATGATAAGATTCATTGCTATACTAGACTAGAAATATACCATCTGTGGTCTTAGAAAAAACCCAGAATATAACAAGACGTGAAGTATTCCAACATCGAAGTTGTAAACAACAATGTATTATTGAAACAGGACATATTAAATTCAAATGGAAAAGAACAATTTTTCCAAACTATGCTACCTTGCAAAAATGCTGTAGAAATTATAGATGGACCTATGGACTGATTTATCAATTACTCTGCCAAAGTTCAAAATGGACCTGTACAGCATTCATTTAAAATGGTACAATTTACATTTACTGAGTAGTGAACAGTAACTGTTGATGATTTAGACTGTTTATAGTTCCGGCTGACCCCGGGATTTCTCCTCAAGTTGAACTGCCAAGACCCCAGAGCACACAATGCAACTCAAGATCAGACTGTACAAAGATCTGCACCCTGATCATGATCTGCACTGGTCACAAAGGCTGCTCCACTTGCCACCAGGCCGGGGCAAAGGTTAAAAATTCTCTATCTCAAGCAGGGTAACCACACTCAGAAAGGAAATAAAGGGGAAAGAATTTTTTAATTCATTATCTGTTAACAAACAATTTGACTATGAAAATGCTGGGCTAGGGTCTTCAGTTCAGTGACCTACTTTTCTGATATACACTGCTGCCTTTCTGCTGAGTTATATATCAACTGACGAATATAACTTTTGATAAATATTCAACTAAACAGGACAGTTTAAACGTCTTTCCCCATTGTTTCCCTCTAGACCCTTTTCCTCCCAAACCAGATACAAAAAATATTAGCGGTTCTTATGAAAATAGTATCTGAACAAATTTGATAAACACTTAACTCTATTGTTTCATGTTTTGTTTGTATCTTGTATGCTTTATACAAAACTATCAATCAGAAATGATTTGGTTCTGTACTTAAAACTTATTATTTT
>JAFMSR010000006.1:38958037-39026924 GCA_022818135.1 Saxidomus purpurata | reverse complement strand
CCGGTATATACAAATAAATAAATAAATAAATAAGTCAATCAATCAATCAATCAATCAATCAATAAATATATAAGATACCTTGGGGTTTATCACCATTTTAAATTGTATTGCAATTATTTTATTGGCGGGTTGATTACTTATCATTCCTATGAACGGCTAGTACTCGACTCTCGTCCTCCTTAAGGACCTGCAAACTTTCTAGCTTTAGAGATATTATAGTATGTTGTAAAAGCTCATCAGAGCTCATCAGAGCTTTTAGTAATTAAAAATGTTTGCCGACACAAAATAAAATCTTATCTTATCCTCAGGTCGGTAGCGGGGCTCGGACCATTGGCCTTGAATCAGCGACACATTTTATGTAATTTCAAATCAGCTATCTTAACCACTCGATTATGGAGGCAGACCAGATACTATTTGTTTCTTTGTGCAGCCAGGGCTTACACTTACTTTAAACAGCCCAAGGTTCGATGCTTTGTTTCATTCCTTGTACAAGTTACTTATATTTGTGTACTACTATATTGTACTATACTTCAGGTACCAAACAATGCAGTGCTGGATTGTGACAACTACAACAACTTGGAGGGCAAAGGCTTTCTAGACATGGCAAACCTCAAGACTTTAAAATCTCAAGTTCAGTTTAAAAAGTAGTGGCATATATGGTACAGTTGTCGTACAAAGTTCAGCCATAACGCCCTGCAGTACTGTTATACAGTAGTAAGACAAAAACAAATTCAACTTTAGTCTTAATTCAAATTTATTTCAGATGGTCACTTAGACAGTCTCAACAATATCATAATTAAAACATCTGTTAAATAAATACAACAAATTCATTAAAATATAACGTACATCATTGTACTGTACATTCTGTATCTACCACTATACCACTTATTAAGGTAGCTAAAACCCTTCACTGAAATCTTATTGACCAAAACATTGCATTTATAATATTTTAATAACGGAATTATTACTTTTAACCAAACTGTACATTTTATCACCTGGGTACTTTGAATAACTTATATAAACCTTACATAACTTAAGTTTTCTTTGTTATATGATTCTTGAACAACATATGGTGTGAACAACGCTCATGAAAGTTTTTTAATAATAACATAACCTGGAATATTTTCATTCTGTTTTTCTATCACTAACTAAATGCATATACTAAACCCCACATCTGTATACAGAATAATGGGCAGGGGGTATACATCTCTCCTGTTACGTCCTGTGTATTAGTTACTTATTATCACTGTGTAGATTTCATGCCAAAAATCATTGAATTAATATAATCCTTCACTTTAAATACAACAATTTATTACATATGAAAACACAAATCAATATTCTTTTATATCAGCTGCCCTCATTTCTAAGACTGCTTTTTCATTACTGCATCAGTTATTTTCCAATAGCTCCATTTCAATGGTTGACCGCAAAACTGTTAGTTTAAACATAATTTATTGCCAATAATATACATAGCGAATGGTTTGGGCCACAAGTGCTTGCCACATTATAAAACGGCCCTCCCTAATATATAAAAATTACAAAGAAGCATTGTGGCTACATATATAAACATTTACAATGTATCAATAGGATGTTACAGAATGAAAATTAAAAAAAACAAAAAAACAAAAAAAAAGCAACGTATCACATAATTATGCTCATGATGCCTGCGCCCAGTGTACGACCCGAAAAACTTCAAAAATAAAGTACTGATTCGAGCTAAAACCTTTGAGTATCATGTAAAAACTTTTGAACCGATCTAAAAATCGCAAAACTGTTGTAGCTTATTTGAAACAGTTATGTGGTCAACCCTCAATTTGAAGACACAAGGAGAAAAAAATCTACATCCTCATTGTTGACATATAAACCATTAAACATTAAGCAAAAACCATCAGAAATATACTACCCCAGTAGCCATAATCACAACATACGATACCTACAGCTTCCTACCACTTCCCGTACAATGACTGACTACTGTGAGCTGCTATAAACCGAACTTCAATTTCTCAGTGCATTTTTTCAACATCAATGGATAATATTGTTGCATGTACATTAGTTTACCTCACTGGACAATATTGCTACATGTACATGTACTGTATAAACTTCAAGAAAACTAACTAGAATTGTCACTGCACATGATAAAAATACCCCCCCCCCCCCCGCCCCCAACAGACCAATCATCTTGGATGTGGCCAAGACCTTGAATCTGCAGTTGAAACATTGGTGTTGCATGTGGTCTTAAATTAGAGAATTCTCCTTAATCATGCATAATTTTTGTCTTGGGGATTGAACACATTCCAACAGCGATTCACAGTTATTCACTGGCAGGCAGTTTACCGAACGCTAGCTTCTTGGAAGGACCAGCACTGGACACTTATCCTCGATATAAAAAAACGCCAACTTTCTCCAAAAAAAAGAGAGACATGGTTGGTAGGGGAGCTCGAATCAATGACCCTCGAATAATGAGTGGTTACAGTGATTTCAATTCAGTGACTCTTTACTATTTAACCCCGGAAGTGCTGCATAATTAGTTGGATTGCTTGAACAATTACATTGCTTGCAACCTATAATAATAAATTAATTCTTTCTGAAGCATTCAAAATACAAGTATATTTACTATTTGAACTTTGATTTGTTTCTAGTTTTCATAATGTACAAGTACATGTGAAGGTGTAAATGGTGCAAATAAAGAAAATTAAGACAAATGTTGTGAAATTTGAGCTACAGTAAATTAAAGTCAATAACAGCATATTTTAAGGCCAAAAAATAATATGTGTTTTGGGTCTCCCAGCCAAAAAATTTAAGATTGGCTGATCAGCAAGTCTATTTCAGCCTTACCTGATTAGACTGGCTTTTGACCTTCTTTTTGGATCAATCAAATGTTACGAATGAAAGCTCGGTGAATAAAACTTGTATATGACCGTCTTCTTAAAAAAGAATACCATTCACGAGTTTAGGTGTATACAGCGTCCATCTATTTTATGAATGAATACACTCTATCAATGGCTGCGGATTGGAGTAACCTGCTGTCCAGTATCTTATTTGGTTCAACGCCGTTTATCTTTTTTTAAAGATATTTCTTGTTTAATATATTTTTTTAGTTTGCCCTTTTTGCTCTGAAACATTTGAAAATTATCTTCTTGATCAGTTTCTTATAAAATGGTTTGAGGTTGGCTGTTCAAAGTTATAAGTCGTTCAGTAAACCTGAAACACACATATTGTTTTTGCCTTACTGTTCTGACACAATCAATATCTAAATCATAGGAAAGTCATACATTACCTGCAACATTTAAAGTTCAGTTTATACTTTTAAATGTATATACATATTTAAGGTACAATGTACATGCTTTATAAGCATTATTTGAGTATCAAAATTGAGCTAGGAGTGACCTTGACACTTGCATCATGTTTTAGAAAATAAAATAATTTTTAAAAACGTTAAACAGTTAAGGACTGTTTTAAAAGAGTTACTGACTATTTCAAATATATAAAGAAACAGAAAGACATCCTTTGAGCACAATACCAGAATCATCCAAAAAGCGAATTGGTTGCTGTAAATTGGACGATATTCGCAAGATTTAATTTTCGCAAATTTTCCAACTTTAGATTTCAACATCTTGTGACAGGTTCTTTTAAAATAGATTTACTATAAGAAAATCCTGCTTTAGCGAATTTAGAATTAAATTTTGTGAATAACTCTGCCTGCTTACAAATCGCGAAATTTTCGTCCGACGAAAATTACCCAATTTACCGGTAGGTATTCAGAAAAAATGGCAGAGGCTATGCATTTAGAGTTTATTGAGACATTTGAAATAAAGCAAGTTCATTTTTAAGTCGCAAACAGTTTATAAAAAAATTCATTGAAGACCATAACAGTTACTTTGGCCAAGTTAAAATACAAAATTCTGATTTTATTGTCATTCGAACATAATTCCGTTTTCCTGTTAACTGTAGAAAATCATTCTGGCAAAGCTGCAGAGTTGCAACTCTACATAGACCCACGACATCCTGCAAGTCTCATTGTTGTAGTTTTTCTGTAACAGACATTTTCTTTCCGCACAAGCTGCCCAACATTTACTACATGACAAAAGGTAACATATAACTCTCTCCTATAGTGCTGAGTCATCACCGTCTCTTCACTTTCCCGTGTCCAAATATAAGCTGTAAAAGTCTGTCTGTGACAAAGACACCAATAATGTCTGCCATCACAACACCCAAAACTGTGTTACGGAACTGAAAAACAAAAAATATCATGTGTCACATAGGTCACACAAATATATTTCATTATTCTGCTAAATGACTTCAAAATATGTGAGGATTTTCCCAATATTCTGCTAAATGACTTCAAAATATGTGAGGATTTTTCCAATATTCTGCTAAATGACTTCAAAATATGTGAGGATTTTTCCAATATTCTGCTAAATGACTTCAAAATATTTGAGGATTTTTCCAAGTTTGTAAAATTCTGTACAGGTACACGTATTTACAATTCTTGTTTTACTTTCCTCCATTTTCAATTTGAAAAAATCAACTTACAAGAAAAAACCAAAAGGCAATATAATGATAGTGGTGGTAATGAAGTCGAAGTGTTTATTGACCAACCAACATCTTAATGGTCAACCTTAATCACCCTTAATTTCTAAGATGGACTTGACCAGCTTTCAATTCAGACTGTACCATTTATCGTTTAAAGGGATGTTCACTGAATTTTTTTTTAACTGTTTAACTGAATAGCAAATATGCATTATCATGATCAGGCTGCATTGATGTACAGGCTAATCATGATCTACACTGGTTTCAGAGGCAGCTTCATTTTCTGCCAACAGAGTAAACGTTAAAACAACCTTTTCAGTACAGAGAAACCGTGTACACAACACAAATCCCAGCAAGAACTCGCAAAAACCATACCACTATTCGGGAGTGAGACAACGGAATGTAAATATCACCAATCTAACAAAATCCTATAAAACAGAAAGAAGGACTTACTTCATCTGGTAATTGCACCAGTTCAAAATATTCTGAAGCTTCTGGGATCAGCCCACTGGCTAGGGCTATGATCGCGCTACCAGAGATGGTTAAACTATATAACATTGGTTTGTTGTTGCGTAAACTTTCCATAAATGGTTCACCCTGAAATATTACAAGTGTCCATCAATCTCGTATCACAGTAGCTTAACTCTACAATCCCTACAGTCTCACAGACCGACAGTCCTGCATCTTTTACTAGACACAAACTACTGATGTATCCTCTGTTGCATTGATACCATTCATGTTGAGCGCTTAACGAATTCAGTTATAATCACATAAATGGATGAAAAACCATGGATGCAAACAGAATGTTTACATTCGTCATTGATAAAACCTACACTACACAGCTGCTTTTATGTCACTAAGTTCCCGGGAAGCAATTTCAATTTCAAAGTTTTTATTTTATAAGGAACACTGGTTAACAAAACACTGAGAATCTGCAGGAAGTTTCTTACAATATAAATGTGTACTTGATACATTATCTATTACCTACCTTATAATTGACAGCAAAAGTAGACAGTTGTAAAGACATAGAGATGATATAAACAGTGGTGTTGAGAATGTTTGGTGCAAACTTTGCTTCTAAATCAATCTTCTCTGGTCTGTAAACGAATATATTAACATTGTTAAAACATTGCAATAATTTATAAAATAAGATAGATTACTTCAAAATGAACAAAAAGTTCAAGATGGGTTTCCAAACTTCTTTCATTTTTGTGATGACTAACTAAACAGAATTTCATATTCCCTGGAAAATCAAAAGACAAAACAATTTTTTAATGTCCCATGTTAAAACACCATATATCATACCCCATTTACACAAGTTAAGAAATTGCAAGTAATAAAAGATTTTCCAAAAGAGAATTTCTTGCATTTAGGAAATGTACTGTGCAAAAGTATGAACTATAGTAAAATGACAAATGTGAATGACCATCAAACCAATGCTTATGACTCAATATGTGTTTTGCTAAACACAACTATATAAAGGTCTGATTTTCTCTGAACAAATAAAGATGGAAAACATTGACCCTGACGTTCAAAACTTAAACCTGCAGTTAACTTAACTTGACCATTGGTTAAAGTTATATCACCCTTCAAAATTCCAATATTGAGTTATGATCAAGAATGAAGCTGAAAACTTAGTAAATGCTTTGAAAACATGTAAAAAGTGAATTATGCCGAGTTACTTCTCTATAAGAATAATGTAAATTAGAATGTAGGTAATAGAAAGAACTGAATCTCTATTTTTGACTAGAATAGTCAAAAAAAAAAGATTTACCTTATTTTCTCTATATTCAATGGGAATAAAACAGTGATACAGATTATTATATTTCTGTTATAACTTTGGTAATGTTCATTATTCAAGTAGTATATATCAGTGAATATGCATTTTTAAAAGTTCTGATGGTCTGGGTATAATATCTTTAAATTTTAAGTGTTTTATTTGTACATTTCAAAAGATCTTATCAAAGACTGTATTTTATTAAGAAAATTAAAATCAGAAATTTCTTAATTGTTAAAACAAACTGTGACACAAGTATTTCCACTAGGAGTAATATTCTTAATAAAACTTTAACTTCCCGGTAATGGCTGACTTCAAAGCTGGTTTAAGTTTCGAACTTCTTGGCCGTGACGGTTAATACGTACCTGGGATCCAGTATTTGAGCTTCTTGGACTAGATATACAAGTGACACAAAATGTATAGCAAACTGACATAGCACTGTGAGTACAGTATACATGTTGAATATATTTGGTAATGGTCTCTCTTTTGACAAATACTTCAATGGCTGAAAGGGAAAATTTTCTGGATATTAAAAATACAGTCAACATCGGAGATAAATCTATGGTTAACAGCAAATAAAACAGAATATCTTGTGATAGGGATTGGTTTGCCAGACTTGCCTTATTATTCAAAATTAGAGTTTGTATTAAAAATAGGTTTATGTAAGAACTCAAAAATGTTTGTCTATGTCTGAGCTATTTATAGGTATATAGGTACATAGCTTGTTAATGAACAGTGTGAAGTGGAGCAGCCCTGGTGCAGAGGTACTGCATTCACCTCAGGATCAGAGGGTCCTGGGGTCGATTTCCACCAAGTGCCCAAGTAGTGGAAGTATCCTTAGGCAATACACAGATAATTCCACATTTCCTCTCTCTCTCTCTTTGAGGTTGATTCCATCTGGAGCCTCAAGAGTGATTAAACAAGTTGCAAGAACTTGTTTCATAGTTGATATTAATATAATATATGAACATGTTCAGGAATAAAACACTGTGATAATTATGGTATTCCAAAAATATTTACAGTAAGTAAACAAAAAGCAACAGCCATGTGAAACATTCTCTGTCTCAGTGTTATGAAATCACAACAGAAAAGTAATGCAAAAATCTGAAGCATAATTATACCAATTATGTCACCAGTAATCCTTTAAATGCAGAGATTCTTTATTCAATAGTACAAGTTTGAAAATGTGTAAGTGGTGACCACATATTAAGAAACTACCTGCCTTAAGCAGACACAACTGTCACAGTCAGGGCAGGTTTTGACTAAATTCATCTGTATAAAACAAGCACCTGAGCGAATGTCCACTTTGATTGTATCCACTGACCGGCTACTTAACACAGGTTTAACTGTACTAAATGTATTCATCTTACATATTAGACTGTCACTCACCTTTGACCTAGATATGAAGAGGAAGCATCCAGCTAGCAGGAGGCCCTGCATGGTGGCCTGAGTGTCACTGAACTTGACACCGGCTAGAAACAGAACACTCTGGCTGTATGCTAGGATAAGGGCATTCAGGGCTAGAATTTTGAACATCTGTAAGGTGGTAACTAAAGTACATCTTCCTTGTTTGATTATATGACATACTGAAAAATATAACATCTCATGTTAGGATTTATGTCATGTTGTTGATAAACACAAAATGTGAAATCCCAGCTTGAACAAACATGAATGTACTTTGGGTGCAAAATATAATATATGCAGTCAGACTGAACAGTCAAAATATAAACATTCAAAGTATATAATTTATATAAGTGCCAAAAAGTCTTTCTGACAAATGGAAAACTTGCTAAAAATGAAAAAAAAAGACTTAATAAACAACAATAAAGACATGATAGTTTGGATGTAAATGAAACACGTAACCATAACAACCGATACGTCTACATCATCTGTAACAGGGATCTCCTTTATCCCTGACTTATGTTTAAAATACATGTACAAACAACTGATAATACAGTATGGTAGAGAGTTTTAGCCTTAACAAAAACATGCACAACTACTGCAAAGTATGGAAGAGAATATTGACCTTAATAAAAACACATGTACAAACAACTTACTACACAGTATGGTAGAGATCTTACATGCACAAACAACTACCACGAAGTATGGTTGAGAATGTTGACCTTCATTAAAACACATGTACAAACAACTTACTACACAGTATGGTAGAGATCTTACATGCACAAACAACTACCACAAAGTTTGGTAGAGAATGTTGACCTTCATTAAAACACATGTACAAACAACTTACTACACAGTATGGTAAAGATCTTACATGCACAAACAACTACCACAAAGTTTGGTAGAGAATGTTGACCTTCATTAAAACACATGTACAAACAACTTACTACACAGTATGGTAGAGATCTTACAGCACAAACAACTACCACAAAGTATGGTAGAGAATGTTGACCTTCATTAAAACACATGTACAAACAACTTACTACACAGTATGGTAGAGATCTTACATGCACAAACAACTACCACAAAGTATGGTAGAGAATGTTGACCTTCATTAAAACACATGTACAAACAACTTACTACACAGTATGGTAGAGATCTTACATGCACAAACAACTACCACAAAGTATGGTAGAGAATTTTGACCTTAATTAAAACACATGTACAAACAACTTACTACACAGTATGGTAGAGAGTTTAGAAGTGAATGGTGAAGCTATACTGGCATCTCCCAGCCTCACTACTGCTGCTTTCTCATCCTCCTCTATTTCGTTAAACATAGCCTGTAACTTTTTCTGAAATAATGTATATTAAAAGGAATGCTTCAAATTATTTGTTACTTTTCATGAAAATTAGGTGGAAGTAGTGCTGATTTCTCTATAACTGTGCATCACAAATGCTTTTAATTCACGACCTGTGTTTGCTACATGTAAAACACTCAACACTAAATTAGGATTTTTCAGTACAAAAGGAATTTTAGAGGTGCTCTTACTTAACTACATGTACAACAACTCTCAAACCTGAAGGGTTATGGGGTTTGAGCTGTGAGTTAACGAGTTTATTCATTATGTGATGGAGCTGGCATTTTCATGCTACTGTAGAAGTGTGAAGTACTGGTTCTTCTGAACCACAACAATTAGGTCAACAGCCCACCCGCTCTATATTTAGCCATAACAATTTTTAAAATGGCATAATCCACAATAGAAACCAACCAACAAACAAAAAAGAAACCATTTAGGACACACAAAGAAGGACAACTTTCTATTACCTGAGATGGTGATGGAGCCATGTTATCTCCCCTGGCTATGGCTCTTTGTTTGGCAGCCCTTCCTACAGCTTTACCTCCACCTCTAGCTGACATTCTCTCTGCCATGTGATTTGTGTGTGACGGACCTGCCTCATTTTCCTGAAATTGTATTACAAGGTTTTTTATACTGTAATTATTTATCCTAAAAGTTTCTTATACTATAACTACTTATCTTAAAGTTGTTTATACTGTAATTACTTATCCTAAAGTTGTTTATACTGTAATTACTTATCCTAAAGTTGTTTATACTAAAATTACTTATCCTAAAGTTGTTTATACTGTAATTAATACTTATCCTAAAGTTGTTTATACTAAAATTACTTATCCTAAAGTTGTTTATACTGTAATTACTTATCCTAAAGTTGTTTATACTGTAATTACTTATCCTCAAGTTGTTTATACTAAAATTACTTATCCTAAAGTTGTTTATACTGTAATTACTTATCCTAAAGTTGTTTATACTGTAATTACTTATCCTCAAGTTGTTTATACTATAATTACTTATCCTCAAGTTGTTTATACTAAAATTACTTATCCTAAAGTTGTTTATACTGTAATTACTTATCCTAAAGTTGTTTATACTATAATTACTTATCCTCAAGTTGTTTTCACTATAATTACTTATCCTAAAGTTGTTTATACTAAAATTACTTATCCTCAAGTTGTTTTCACTATAATTACTTATCCTAAAGTTGTTTTCACTATAATTACTTATCCTCAAGTTGTTTTCACTATAATACTTATCCTAAAGTTGTTTATACTAAAATACTATCCTAAAGTTGTTTTCACTATAACTACTTATCCTAAAGTTGTTTTCACTATAATTACTTATCCTCAAGTTGTTTTCACTATAATTACTGATCCTAAAGTTGTTTATACTAAAATTACTTATCCTCAAGTTGTTTTCACTATAATTACTTATCCTAAAGTTGTTTATACTAAAATTACTTATCCTCAAGTTGTTTTCACTATAATTACTTATCCTAAAGTTGTTTATACTAAAATTACTTATCCTAAAGTTGTTTTCACTATAACTACTTATCCTAAAGTTGTTTTCACTATAATTACTTATCCTCAAGTTGTTTTCACTATAATTACTTATCCTAAATTTAGAGCAAAAGGTATATCGAGGACTGACAAAAGAATGCCGTAACTTATATGAAATAAATAAGGACTTACAACAGTTTTTGGTTCAACCCTCAATATCTTCTTTTAAAGCTATCTGATGGCTAATGGTCCATGTTATTATAACAAAACACAACATAAATCTTTGGTTTATCTAAATACAACTACAACAAAATGACAAACAAATTTTAAGAATACCAGCAACATTTACAGAAGTAAATATAGAACTATTTACCTCTTCTCGTTTCAGCTTTCTCTCTGGTAATCTTTCAGGTGCATTTGTTAACAGTGCCACACCTGTAATACCCAGTTTAATGTATGTGATACTACTTTATTATAATGTATAATGGATACACAGACAAGGTGTTTGTATCATCATATCTACTGAATGCCTTCTTCTCATTGCCTGATACAAAGCACTTCTAAATCTATACAAGCTTATTTAACTTATCTATTTCTGTCTCTTTCTATGATTTAGTCCAACTTTGAACCTGCTCAATTCTTAAATGGACTTGTCCATAATAATCACTCAATTTGGACTCATCTACACATTGGTTATATGGTGCTTTAACAATAATTCAAAACGAAATTGGGAACTTTACATCATTGCTTACTGCAGAACAGCTCAAAACTATGTTGCATCATTGCCTACTGCATGGCAACAGCTCAAAACTATGTTGCATCAGAATTTTACATGTTTGTACTTACCAACATGAGCGTGTTTCAGGGCGCCTACATCATTTGTGCCATCCCCACACATCAACGTAACAAAGCCTAGGCTTTTCAATGTAGTTATCACTACCTCCTGCAAACATACGTCATCAATTACCAAGATTTACTAATGATACAAAAGGACATGACCACATATAACACACATTACACAAGTGTATTCTGCAGTCTAGACACTCAAATTCAAAGCCTAAAAGCTATTTCTAATTTTCACTACTTAAGACACTTTCTTTACAAACTGGACATAAGACTGTTACTACAATGTATACAAATCCTAATGTTGGTTTCCACTAACACATTTTGCATATTTTTTCAATTACACAGAAGTAATTACTGTCAATAATCAAGCACTACACATGGGAAAATGAATCTTTATACAATGCAAAAACGGTGTGTCCATATAACAAGAGGGCCAAGATGGCCCTATGTTGCTCACCTTGGTACAAGTCCACGCCGTGGAAATCACTGGACAAGTTATAATGACCACCCCCTAATTTTGACCCCAGGGGCATAATTTGAACAAACTTTGAGGAGGTCTACTAGGCAAGCACATGCCAAATATCTAAGCTCTAGGCTTTGTGGTTTCAGAGAAGAAGATTTTTTAAAGTTTTTCCTATATAAGCCTATGTAAAACTAAGTGACCCCCCGGGCAAGGTCAATTTTAATCCCAGGGGCATAATTTGAACAAACTTTGAGGAGGTCTACTAGGCAAGCTACATGCCAAATATCTAAGCTCTAGGCTTGTGGTTTCAGAGGAGAAGAGGAAGTTTTTAAAGTTTTTCCTATATAAGCCTATGTAAAACTAAGTGACCCCCCGGGCAAGGTCAATTTTAATCCCAGGGGCATAATTTGAACAAACTTTGAGGAGGTCTACTAGGCAATGCTACATGCCAAATATCTAAGCTCTAGGCTATGTGGTTTCAGAGAAGAAGATTTTTTAAAGTTTTTCCTATATAAGCCTATGTAAAACTAAGTGACCCCCCGGGCAAGGTCAATTTTAATCCCAGGGGCATAATTTGAACAATCTTTGTAGACGTCCACTAGACAATGCTACATGCCATATATCTAAGCTCTTGGCCTTGTGGTTTCAGAGAAGAAGATTTTTAAAGTCTTTCCTATATTAGCCAATTTAAAACTAAGTGACACCCGTGCAGGGTCAATTTTGATCCAGGGGTCATAATTTGAACAATCTTGGTAGAGGTCCACTAGACAATGCTACATGCCAAATATCTAAGCTCTAGGTATTGTGGTTTCAGAGAAGAAGAAATTTAAAGTTTTTCCTATTTGTTGCCATAGCAACCAGAGTTCTGCATGGAATGGATTTCTTTGAACAATCTTGGTAGAGCTTCATGCAAGAAATATCCCTGCAAAGTTTCTTCAACCTTGGCCTAGTGGTTTCAGAGGAGATGTCATTTGAATCAAAATGTTGACGGACGACAGACGACGGACAATCATCCATCAGAAAAGCTCACCCTTGGAAATAACTCATAAGAATGTTCATGAAAGAATTCAGTTTCTTGTAATCTTCACTTATTTTGGCTATCATTCTGTGTTCAATCCCCTCGGAACACACCAAATTATGGATAATAAAGATACAGCATAATAGACAAACAGACGGACTGACATTCCTGCTTGAAATAAATCTTTTTAGCTATCCATTGTTCTCAAAGCCTCATATCTACTCTGCTGGGAAGACTTTCCAACATGAAGAAGTATTGTAGGTTAAAGTGATTTCAAGTCAACGACTCTAACCATTCGACCATGAAGGTGGCAGATGAATAGGTGGTAGTTATAGACCCATACAAGTATAAAATATATCAAGTACCTTCTGCTTTGGTGCAACTCTTGCAAACACTTTTATATTTGGAAGTAACAATTTCCACAGCTTCTGTGAGTGAGTCTGCAGGAAAGTTAGTGCCTAGAAAAACAAAACTCCAAGCTCAACTATGTAAACAAAGAAACCTGACATTTTCAAGCCTTCGTAAGGTACAGTTTTAATCTCTGAATAATTGGTGTATAAGGAGTGTAGAATGAAATTTATGTTTATTACATCATCCGAGTCAGTAACCCCTAAAAATACACTAAAGTTAAGATGTTATTTAATATTTACTCCTCAATTAGGTTTCGACAATAAATTTATTAAACTTGTGCCCCTGTGTGCCTCATCTTGCATTTCCCACAAGTAACTCAGTCTTTCTGAAAAGTGCATGTTTGTCTGACATGCCATACAAAATTTTAGCTTTGGTCAGGCAAATTTTTGCTTTTGCTGCTGTCAGACCGAATGTCAGACACTTTACGGCCTTTTACACAATAGTCTCTGTTGTCCGGTCAGACAAAAAATGCTTTGGTCAGACAAAGTTTTGTGTTTGCCTGAACGACTGTCGGCACTGTTAAAAAACTTTTTGGGAAGACTGGTAACTGTGATAACAACTAAATGTTTACCATGGGGATTTACAATAAAGACGGCAGATAAGCCATACCTCTCCTGTCAAGCAGAGATCATATTTTTCTATCAGTTGTTTACGTATATCACCACTTGGCTGTAGCGGACATGTCAAACTGTCATCTATAGACTTCCAGAACCACTCTGTCTCTGTAACAGTAAACATAATAACTAGTTACATCCCGTACATTGGGCAACTACATAATTGTTTATTTGCTATTTTAGCGAGTGTGATGAATTCGCAAAGTGCTTCATTTGCAAAAAAATAGCGAAAACAAAAACCTCATTTATAAACAACATTTACAGTAAACTAAACTTGATCTTTAAAAGGAATCAGAATTTAAACTTACCAGCATCCTTTGGTGGTTGCAAAACCAGTGTGTGTTCTTTACGAGTAAATCTTGTTTCCTTAGCAACATGACAGGCTGTAAGTGGATTATCTCCCGTTATCATGGCAACCTGTAACAGTCAGCATACAAAATATAGCAATGTCAAGCACTATAACACAACAAAAGAATTCATTTTCCTGAATCAGTGTGTTTCAACACTGATCTTTTTCACTGTTTACTTCTGACATTTCAGCTTTCGAAGCCCTTTTCAAAATTAGGAAAATATAGGTGGCACTTCATGTTCAGGTAGATAAATCATCACAACAATAAAACAGAACAAGACAGAAATGGAAGTAACGTTGACTTACAAACTATCACGACAAAGTTTATTATGTTAGAAATAAAGAGTGAAAATAGTCTGCGTATTGTAACTAATCCCTGAATGATTTTAAACAGTGAATTAAGTAAAATAGCATGATTGTATGAATTTAATATGATGAAAAAATAGCTTAGAACTTTTTTTAATTCATTTTAAAGTCCCATTAGCACTTTGGAGGTAAATTACATGTAGCTTCAAGTCTCCTTACAAACATTAAGGCCAGTCAGTCAGGGTTTTTTTTTTTTAATTTACATGTGTATATTTTCATTTTGCCTCTTTTGCTCTTAAACACTTAAAAATGGGTCATTTTGTTCATTGTCTTATTAAAAAAAGCCTGAGGTCGTCAGGTACGATCCTGAACACGCATTTTTGTTTGGTCCCAGCAAGAGACTAGCTTCTACTGGCCCACTTACATGATGAGAGGCGTTCTGTATCTCTTTGATTACTGCTTTGGAGTCTGCTTTCAGTGGACAAGAAATCACGACAAAACCACAGAACTCTAACTTACACTCCACTTCATCTCGGGGCATAGCTTTTATCTGAAATGTATATCACATGTACATGTCTACAAATCTGGAGGGAGTTTACGTAAGTTTATAATATGTTCAGATTATCAGTTTTTAGCTTTATTTGAAATTGTGTATAAGTCACAGAACTTTAAACAAGACTTTACTCCATCTTGTGTTGAATTTTGATTTAAAAAATGTACAAGAAATAAATTGAAATTTTATGTTTGTTTGGAGGAAGTTTCAACCAAATTTACAACAGAAATATGATAATATGTATGCAGGGCCAGTAATTAACTATGATTGTATATATTACTATACCAACCAATGATATTCAGCAATATTTAAATTTGATAAACAATGTAATAATAAAAATATACATGGTTTACAAAAAGTCAATACAGTTTAATAAAATATGACTATTTACCTGCTGGTGTGTGAGATTTCCTAGCTTTTTATATCCAAGGGCAAGAACACGTGCCCCACGGCGTGCCATCTCAAGGTATACATCGTCATAGTGGCTGGGAGGATTACTGAACTGTAAGTAAAATAAAACATTAAACAATTCTATCTGCATGCCAGTAAAGTCATACCTAAAATTACCTTCCAGCGAAGCAGTTTTGCAGTCAACCCTCAATATAATACTTTCATAACAGCTCTTCAGTAACAATCTGGCATTAAGTTAAGAATGTGACTACATGTACAACACAGCATCTTTTAAACTGTGATCTGAAATTCAATCAAGATCACACAAGATTTCCGTAAAAGCTGGAGAAATTTGTGTCTCAAATCTGTTGTTTTTGGACAATTAAGCAAAACATCTATAATCTGTCAATCTAGGTAATATAAAAAATTTATAACCCTTTATATTAGAAGTGTGCTTATCTGAATATAGTAACAGACATGTACTAAAGCAGCATCCTTACCCAGTTGGGGTTGGACACCCCCCGGGGGGGCACCACCGTACCTCCTCAATGTCACCATCTGGTTCAGGGGGGGGGGGGGGGTGGAGGGGGGGGGGGGGGGGGGTGGGCCTTTTCATCGAGCTAAAAAAAACTAATAAAGATCATGGGTTTCAATGTCTCTGGAGCACCTTTTACAGAACATATATACTCTGTTTCCATGGATCCCGCTGGTGTATGTCCAGCAATCACGGACATACGTTTAAGAGCACTGGAGAAGTGGTAACGATGGTAAATCTTCAGGCCATGTGTTCTCCTTCTCTGGGGTATAACAGTCTCACCTACAGTGATACATAGATACAAGATTTTTTTTTTTTTTTTGGAGCCCCTCAATGTTCTCTAGATACGAGTATTGGTGCACATTTCATAGAACTACTTCATTTTATAAATATTTACATATTTTATATGCTGATTTAAAATTATATGAGGACACTACATGATATTTGTTTATATACATTTTGATTTTAAGGATGAAAATTGAAACCACTTTTAAATAAAAAATTGATTGAAGATTCTAATGTGATTTTTTAGGGTTGCCAGTTTAACAAACTTATGAAGTAAATCAGTCGATGTAAATTCTGCAATAAAACAACATTAAATATTTTGATGCACAAGCCATTATGACATCATAAATGACATCAAATTGTGTTGTATGACATCCAAGGAAATGCCGCGTATATAACTAGATGTACCTTTTGTAAGACTGAAATCGACCGCTTTCAGGGTAGCTTTCTCCAGCGGATCTCCGACCAGTTCGTCCTCAAGCTGTACAAGAGCATGACATGTTGCCAGCACGTGCATCGTCTCTACGGGAGTTTCAGTTGCCATCTGAATCTCATTACCTCTACAACAGAATATTGTACCTGACTTGTGATGTTCTTGACTTATGGCATTTGGTGAATGCCTTACATCTGCATTGTTAATATTCAAGTTGCAAAGTGTACCCTGCCTGCTCTTTCTAATCTTTGGAATTTCATTTGTTCATTCTCTCAAGCGTGGGCCTGGTTATTGATGGGTGATATGTTCTATGGTGTTTGGCGATTATTCTTCTCATTTCCTTAATTTTGCTTTACAGTTAATTTTAATTATTATTTATTATGAATCCAGTACAAATGTATGAGTAAGCATAACTCTAATGTTAATAACATTGAGAAATTCTGTGAAAAAGACAAAACAAAAAAACAGCATTTGGGTATGACCTTGCATTCTTACATCAGCCCAGACTCATGTCAATCCTGTATCTTATTACTGCAGGTTTTTCAATCAATACTGAGAGATGTATATTTACAGTAAATGAATTGGTTCAAACTTTGACTAAATATGGACACAGATCTGTAACTGATTACTTACTTCAGACCAGTAACACCTTCTACGACCAGATTGTCAGCGGTGAGCGTGCCAGTCTTGTCAAAACAACAAATATCTATCTTGCCAGCAAACGGTATACGGAATGGTTCTGTACAATATACGACTGTAATACAAAATATACATTGTACACATTAACAATATACACAATATCACACTTGCGTTACATCATAAATATCTTGTAAACCAGCCATGTACAGCTTTAATATGGAAAATATGAATACTTGTAACTTCTGTATCACTGGCATACTGATTTGCATTTTTTGTCACTACAGTATACTACACAGCACATAAAAACTGCATTAACATGGATACCTTACCCAGGACTTATTTAGGGGTGTATTTTATTTTCAAATTGTCATCAAGGATTTTTTTAAATGTCGAATAGTCCAGCAACGTATTCAAGCTTCTAGTTTTCTACTGTACACTTTTCCTATCATACAAATCATGATTAAATGTGAGTACAGTAAACCGTCTAGAAAAAACTCATTGGGAACATTTAAATCAGTTTTATTCCACAAATCAATATCCTTAGTGCCTATTCATATGAAATCAAGATGTAAAAGAATTGTGCCAAGGAAACCTATTCAGTATATCCATAATTTCACGTATATCTGCAGACTATAATATATAAAAATTCATTCAGAGTATAACCATTGTTATGTAAATTCAAAATTAGCATCTAATGAATTAAACAAGTAACACAGTTACAAGGGTAAATACTTACATAATTTTGTCAGGGCAAGTAGACTTGTATTGACTGCCAGTGACAGTTCTATAGGTAATTCAGGGGGGACAACTGATGTGAGAATTAGTGTACACTCTAAAAATAGCTTGTATCTGTTTCTGTCTGGGTCCTCTGTACCTAAACAAAAATAAACAGACAAACTAACTTAATTTTGCTGGTTTCAAGACATTGTGCAACCTACTTTTCTCTTGACAGTTGTAGCATAAAAAGTGTGCATTCTGGTAAGATTTAGTGCTATAAGGTATTGACAATATGAGACTCTTTCACTTTATAAAGAATGACAAATATCATACATGTTTTTGCATTTTCACAAATTGTTGCTTTTCTCGACTGCCTGCAGAATAACAACTAGCTTTACCAGAGAGGGTCAATATGCTTTGATTCATAAAAATGATGGCTTTCAGTGAATGAAAGGGGAAAGCAAGGAAACAGCCACAAATGTGAGATTGAGCAAGCACTGGTGGAACACAAGGGCAAAGTGGTTCACATTATTTAGGTAGAGGTTGATAAACAATGTATCTGACAACAAATCAGTCCTGTTTCACAGTAAAATATTAAAAAGTTTTATCCATTTTAAATTCTAGTGAACAACCTATATCAATGTCAACTGCAAGACTGTCTGAAGTATGTCCTTCTTTATTTCAAATTATGACAGTTTTACTGCCAACCCTTGATATGATTTATGTTAAGGGCACAAGGACTAAATGTTCTGAAGGCAAATTGGAAGTCACTCGAGACTTGTGGCTTGATAAACTATTGTACTAACTACATGTAACCCCTGTTACCCTCCCACATAAGTATACAACACTTCTAAAAAGATGTTCATTTGGATTTTTGGTCAATTTTTTATTTATAAACTTATTCTTATTTGCAGTTAACTGCATCAAAAAGCACAGATGATATGTAATGCAGAATTCAGCCACAATTAATAAAGATGTCTGCCCTAATGTTCGTGAAATAAATACCATTACCTTTAATCCAAACATAAGAAGCAGCAATGATTGCAAACACTAGCAGGAAAATTATAAACATAAATGTCTCTAAGTTGTTTGCTGTCACACGTTTCACCCCATACAGGATTGTACGTAGTAGTCTCCCTTGATTTGTGTTAAAACTGTGACGTAAAACATATGCAATGCAACCATTGTCTGTAGCTGAAATATAAAAATATTACACTAAATACCAACAAACCAAGTCACTGCTATAACTTCAAAACTCCAATCAAACTTCAAACATCATGCTTGGTGATTAATTTGAAAAAATCAGCTATCAACAAAGTGTGAATCTCAATAGCTCAGTGGTAAGGGCATCTGCCCCTGGAATGTGAGAACCCAGGTTCTAATCCCAGTCAGAGCATAAGGTGCATCCTTCAGCAAGTCACTGAAGCCACACATGCCTTAGTCCACCCAGCTGTAAAAGCCTCCCTTGCACCTCCTGAAAGTTCTAATTTTTATCATGCAGATTCTGAATCAGGTGTTACTCTGCTATTTAATACTGGTAGCTTTCATAGACTAAAAAAACTCATTTCATTCTGTAAACTGAACAAAATCGCATGGTGTGTCAAATCAAAGCGTTGTTACGCTCACCTATTTAAATCCATGCAATCAGTATACATATATTATGCAGTTAAGGCCTGTGTAGGAAATGGATGTGTGTTCAGGAGTATATGAATGTCTTTAATGGAAATAAGTCAGATAAACTAAACACATTAATCTTTGCTAATATCAATTTTCAGAGCTTTTAGGTTATTCATGAATGTTGTCAGTTAAGCATACATATCATAATATTGCTAACATTCTGAGACCAAAAGTCAATTTACAGTAACATAAAGTATACTGGTACCTTTCATGCCAGCACCTGCCTTGCTGGGGGGCGTATGCTGTACGACCTTTGTTCCCCCGTACAGTACATGTAGTTTTCCATCTATCTCAAGATTGAGCACATGATCTGGTTCCAGAATCTCTACTGGTTCCTAATAAATTACAAAACATTTAATGTTTATGATGATTATAAATGATTATATTATGCCTAGAATTAACACTGCATTCAAATCTAGGAAATTTAGGTATGAAAACTTAGTAACATTTTCTGCATTACCACTCCTACTGCAAACTGCCACAATTTCTTAGTAACCTTTCTTTGTCTTAGAGTGTAATGTGTTACTTCTTGCAATTAAAACATGATGTTGAAATAATGTCTTTCTTCCCACAGAAATGAGGTTTTCTCAGTTTTCATTCGTTAGGCTTAAAATGATCCCTAAATTCTGGTTCAAATTTTCACTCAAGTATCAGAATTCTGATTTAAAGACAAAAGTTGAATAGGATCAAAGCAGCTTGTCCATATGTTAGATATTTTACCATGCAAATCTGTACAGATAACCTTTAGTCTGCACAATTGTCCAGTATGATCATTTTCAATACTGCTCAGTATAAAGTTGGTAAAATTCCATTGAGCACCCCTATAAACACAAAGTAGTACGACCCAAACTGAGAGATGCACAAACCCATTCCAGAAATATAGGGAAAAGCAGAGTTTTAATGTTTACCTTCATAACTGGTACAGATTCTCCAGTAAGCATGGATTCATCAACAATACATGGACCCCTCAACAAGAGTAGATCACATGGTATCAGTCTGTCTTCCTGGGAACGTCCTGCATAAAACAACAGTATTCATCCTAACTATATGTACAACAATAGAATCTAAAGTGTAAGTTTTCTAAAATTCTACATCATAATATAAATCTAGTGCAGCTGCTGTAAAGTTTGATGTCATGTCATCTAAAATTTCCTATAGTCCTTGGATACTAGGGGTGTCACGATACGCCTTGGGCGTATCACGATATATCGCAATACGGCCATGGTGTATTGCAATACGTATCACGATATATTGCAGAATCTATATTCACCTTTAGGATTCATTGTAAAGATTCTAGGTATTTGTAAACACTTTATTTTTCAACAAAAGTAACACAGCATGATATAACATTTCGTTTCTTTTTTGCATTTAACCCAAAAATGAGCCCATATAACGCTTTTTGCCTTCTTTTTTGGAATTGTGTTAAAGTCCGCCATTTCAGTTTGCTTCCACAGAATACCATGTTTAGAAGAAAAAGTTCTCTTAACAATGTTTAACCCCTGATAATTTCTTCTACCCATAACATAAAAGTTTTTTACTTTTCAGACTAAAGAGTACTGTCTGTATCACTAGAAAGTCAAAGTTACTTCATATTTACTTACTTTGGGCAGACAAGAGAAGGATCAAATCAAATCTTTCATTACTTACTGTAACATAGATTCTGGATGGATACGTAATTTGAATTTACAGGGGTTAGATAAGGTATATACAGTCGCAAAATCGATGTACTTTAGAGCAATATGCGTTAGAATAAGGTAACAGTTCAGTGATTTCAGCAAATATCAAAATTACGAAATAGACATATATTCTCTTCTGCATTTTCCACTAGGCTTTTGCATCAATTCACCTCAAATTCTAGCAATTTCTTACAGAATGAAATATATCAGCTGACCATACCTACTGAGACAATATCCCCGGGAACCAACTCTGTCATTAAAATAGGACGCCATTTTCGGTTTCTGTAAACCTGCAAAACATTCACCCAAATGTAATTTTCTTGTATCAAAATCAACTGCACCAACAAACAATGGAACCTTAACAAGAACTAACAGTCAACACAAGTTTCCAAATTGCAAATATTCGGATAAGCCTATTTTAATGGTATTTTTTTGTTATTTACAGGCAGAAAGTTTTCCTAACAATGTTTCTTTGGAAGCGCCAGTACTTGACTTTCAGCTTCTGTAAGAATCTGCCTTCTCTCTAATGGGTCTGACAAGTCCATTAAATAAAATATAACAGAATAAAGGTTTACATAAACAGATTCTCACATTTATAAGATACGGTTTATTGCCCATTTTCCTAATCTCTGCCATGTTACGTAGTTGCTGCTGTACAAGTGTTGCCTCGAATGCCACAAGCATGAACAAGGTGAATACACTGTAGTACCAGTACTCATCCAGGCACCAGAGACCAACACAGAACACCTGGAACACAAAGAACGGAGCAGTGGCTCGCTCCTGAAACAGCTCTGTAAATCTTGGTATATCCATTGCCATTCTGTAAGGAATAAATACACGATAATTATAATACTGTAACTTGGGCAATAATATTACAGCTTGGTGTCTCTTAATTTCCGGGCGTTCATAAATGTCTGTGGTCTCAAATTTCAGCTAACACCGCAGAAAAACGCCATTCAGACCAGCCTATCCCCCACCCCTGCCCGAAAATTTCTTCTTAGATTTACGTTGAACTAAAAATTGACCCCGGCAGCCTTAAAATCAGTTAAATCAGTTGAAAACCGTGTTTCCACTGAAGATTCCCACCCCTGTAATATTGGCTATTTAAAATGCAAAATTCCCACTTTGCCAATTTGAAAATCTAGTTGTAAGTAAAAAGACAAACATCAAAACTTACAAGTTTTTACCAAACGTATTCTCCGCATGTTTGATATCGTGCTCTTCCTGTAAGCCCTTACTCTCAAGATATGTCTGAATTGTCTCGGACACTGGGAAACTAAGGGGAACAAACTGTTTCTTGTCCCTCTCATACAGATACTTTGTTTTTTGAAAATTAAACCAGATACTCTCATCACCATTCTCCTGTAAAACAATGAATTGATATTAAATAGAAATTAGAAAATTTATCCAGTAAATTTATATTGATTTATTTATTTTTGATAGTGAAACAAGTTCTTACAATTTAATCGCTCTTGAGACTCATTCCAGATGAAATCAAACTCAAAGAAAGATAGGCAATGTGGAAATATCCTGTCTTGCCCAAGGACACAACCACCTTAGTACTGGTAGGGAATAAACCAAGGACCTTCTGATCCTGAAGTGAACACACTACCATTGCACCACCACAAATTTATCAGTCAGGTTAGATTTGGACTCTAGTATAAATTTATCACTCTCAGGGTTTCCTCTGGGTCAATTTTAGTTTGCGCCAACCAATTCGCCAATCAGAAAAGGTTTTCGCCAATGGCTCCAAATTTGGAGCCACTAGTCTTCAAAGCCTACAGAATACTCAGACAGAACACCCTGCAGAAAGGAAACATTCCCCTTTAAGTTTTGGTAGTGGATGTGTAATGAGTAAATCCTGTTTAATGACCATTTGGAATACTTTGGATTTTATAGTTGTACCTTAAATATTGACCAAAACGATACCGGCCATTGACATTATGTCTGTGCGTGACTTAGAATTATAGAATGTCAAATTCAAAGTTTAATATTATTCTACATGTATTAGTTTATTAAAAAATATGAATCTGTAATGACATGTGATTATCGGAAAAACGCGTATACATAAATTGAGTTTTGATGCACAAGGGCATAGAGTTAATAAACAAAGAGCTGTATCAAAACCAAGCAATGGTCAATTAAATCTGTGTTACAAACAATGTAATATACAGTCAGAGGTAACAGGTCGAATTTAGCAATATTTTCTACTTGAATATTTTTGCAAGTAGCAAAAGTTTTAACTTGCAAAATGAAGAAGTCAACTTGCATTTTCTTATGATATAAAACATAATCATAACAGCATGAAACAATTTTAACATGCATCTCGTAATAAACTTCACAATACGAGAGTTGGCAGTTTCTGGTATTGGCCTTAGACCTGTTGTGAGAATGTGACAAATTTATCCATATTCGGTAAACTTTCACAGCGGGTGTTAAAACTTAGTTAATCCATAGAATGGCAAATATCAAAAGTATAAAATAGTTAACCCTTTTCTAATGCATAATATGTTTAAATGCGATAATTAAACGCTATGAATCTTGTGACTATATATCACGCTGATTTAATAGTCGCAAATTTAAATGATAGCATGAATCAGAAACGACGTTACGTCAATAACTGCGTTAGAAAAGCCAATAGACGACGATTGATTTTTTATTGACACGGCAATTTGCCGAGATTATTTTGTTGGCGCCACTAAAATTCACCAACTGAAAGATTTAAGCGCCAGAATATAAGTGTTGTCGCATTTGGTGTCATTGGCAATCAACAGCGTGAACCCTGATTCTAAAAAGCAAATTGCCTTGCATTACTAGTTGAAGTGTCAGACAACTTTTAAAGCTTGAAACATTTTAATGAAAAAAACTTGTAACCTGACTAAAAATGGGAGTTAAGGACATGCTACCATTTTTGTGCCAAAACAATTTTGATTTCAAAAATAAAAACAACAGGGAAGCAGATGTAAGTGAAATAAATTTACCTGTGTTTTATGGAGTCTGACAAGTTCTGTGAATCCATTGTTTGGTGTTGGCACCACTTTCACCCAGGATGCATCATCTGGCTGAGATGTCTGTAATAATCAACCCATGGATAATTATGTGATGTCACATTATTTTAGTCTATTTCTAAACACCAGGAGACTTTAAAAGGTTACTCAGCCTCGATGCAACACTGCCGACATGGTGTCAGAGCTAAAATGTTGTCTAGACATGCTAGACTTCAAAGATTTCAAGCATAAACAATGAGAATCCTCACAAATATGGCAAAATGTCTCTTAACTTGTATGTGAGGAGCACTTTCATTACACCGGTCCCAGCAACCTTACATCATCAGTGAGCATGGCCAGGGTTCTCTGTAGGATTTTGAAAGCAGGAGTCCAGGACTCCTACGTCAGAAAAAATACGAGTCCCATCTAAAAATGTTGGAGTCCCATGTTTTAAAGTACAGCGCGCTGACCCAAACCAAAGACTGGCTTCTACATGAATGTATAACGGTATTGCAATGGTATGATATAAATAGATTACCTGGGATAACACAAGGAAAAGTGTGGTTTTTTTTTAACTGTATTGTTTTCATATATGAAAATATGCAAAATATATACAAAACAAGCTATAACAAAGTGCCAGTGTATCAGAGTCGAAATATTGATATTTTATAGCAAAATGAAAGTGCTTAATTTAGTAATCTGATTCATTACTCTTATGCTTAATAAGCACTCGTGCGTTTTGACTCTTTACACCACAAACAGATTGCTATACTATCATTATGAGTCACTTCTTCAATCCAAGGAAATGTCCCATACCAAGAATCAGTTCCATACATTTCATCTTCTTTCAGCCAACTTATACTTTCAGAACGTTTCAAGCATTTCCTTTTATGCCCCCTTTGTCCAAAGTTATTTGATCTAGTCTAAGAAATAACCTATATTTTGACTATAAGACCGACCGATTTTGCAAACTGATATTACATAGATGTCTGTCTTTACGAAAGGCGGCCGTCGTATATAGCAAAAAGCCCTGGCGCACAATTAGTTAGGCTAGTCTAAGAGGTTTTTTGAAACTGTGTAAATGCTCAAACGCAGATCGTATATATCCCAAAATGATTCCATTGTTGAAACAATATTAAAAATTGAGCAATGATTATGTCTTTTTAAATTTTAACGGTTCCGAAAAACAAAGGTTATCAATGTGCAAACATGCTAATTTTCGGTCACTCCTCTGCACACACGCAACTAACTGGCAAAATGATTTAATCCTATTATCACAATTAAAATAATTGGCATTTCCTTTACAAATGCATAAAAAAATTAAAAATGAACAGTTAATGCAATGTATACATTGTCGCATGTCTACATAAACACAATTACACACGACACCTGTCAATCAAGTATTGGAAAACACCAAGCGTGTTTACTGGTTTTACGCGCGAAACTATAAAAATTTACCTTTCATCAGCTGTCAAATTGGTCTTGTATATTGTCATGAATCTGGGGCACGTGTTTCATGATGTTGTATGCATCATTGTCGGATTTTTTAAGCGTCCTTTTGGGAAAAGTATGCATACAAATATGCGGAATTAAGCGTTTCCGAGCACATGGTGTGCTGTCACATGGGGGCTGCATTTTTGTAAGAGTTTACAGTGTTATAACAGATTTTGCAGGGGCAGATCATGGTGGTGGGAGGGCAGTCCGAAGTTTATGCGAGTGTGCTCTAGTTCGAATTATTGAGACTAACAGGCCTTGGCAATCTGCCACTAGGAGACACAGAGTTTTGACTTGATTCACAAAGCAAACATTCAGACCAACATTTATGCTCACATTGGATAAAATTGTCACCAACGACTTACTTTAGAACAAGTGAATATGCACCTCACATCAACAGACCACAAGCAAAAAAGTGATGCCAAAATCTGTATCACGCCGATAGCAGCTAAAACGATCAATCCGGCTTCAAAGTATTCCTCGGTGCCATAAACAATTGTCCAGTTGTAGAACCAAATAGCATACAAAGCAACAAATGGTGCCACATAACCATGAAGCAATATATGTCGAATATTGTAGTAAGAAACATATTGTATTTCATCGTTCAGTGCGGCGGACGCCATCTTGCCAAGTGTTCCTCTATGCGAGCAGGCGCTTATTCTGAACTCACGCTTATGGTTATAATGTACTAAATATATTTCCTCTTTATATAGGGTTGAGTCCTATAATATATAGTTTTTTACTGTTGTCTATATGAAAAATATCTGAAATCAATATAGCTATTTTCAGCGTAGGATGTGTTCAATAATGAAAAAGTCCTGGTGCCATATTTCAGTAGCAGTGTAAGTCAAATCTTCAGATTTTCCTTCAAATTAACAATTTCCTTAAGAATACAATTTAAACAAGCAAATTGAGTGAATTTACTAGTATCCGCCATTAAACCAGGATTTATACTCTAAAACGGTTCCTTGGCAAACGAAGCAAATCACTTAAAAAGAACAACTGGAAAGTGTATTGGTTTGTCTGTTTCAGAAAGAAAGCTTATTGAAATTTCACCACCCCACTGTGGCCTCATCTCCAAGGAAATAACATTTTCCCTCAAGTTACAGTCACAAAGAACTTAATTGTTGTAAGTTAAATTAAATCAGTACTGCTAGTTTCAAACAACAAAAAATCTTAAGTTTATATATAGAATAATTGTGTTAGAAAAGTACTACATCCATCATTTCTGCAAAAATCAAGTTTCTAAATCTCTTGCTGTTGTTAGAGAATACAAAGGTGATTATTGGTGCAAATCAAATTCTGAAAGGCCTTTTCAGAAAAAAGAAGTAATTGAAAAAAATAAGCAACCGTCCTTTGGACCCTCATCTCTGAGGATTAATCCTTTTTCTGCATCTTCTGCATCTTACAGTCATACAGAACTCAATTATTGTAAAATCAGCACTATTAGTTTCAGAAACCAAAACTACTTGAGCCAAATACAATTAAATTTTGATCACCAGTTGTAGAGAAAAATTAATTTTCATGTTTTTATATTGAATAAAATAAGAAAATAATATAACTATAGGTGCTACCTATCCACAGGAAAAACTAAATGCATTAATTAATTTGTAACTGTTATCATAATAAGTAATACACCACATTTACTGCATTCTAACCAAAAAAAACATTAAAAAGCACGAATCATTAACTTTCCGAAAGTTTTCGTATAATGGCCATAAAATAACGTCCATTAAATATTTGGGACCTTTTTGAATAACGCAACGTAACGATTTGAAGGACAATAACTCTGCAGATACTAAGCTAATTTTAACAAAAGTTGCGCGGCATTATGCTATTGTATACTTAATATAAGTTTCACGAGATTAAAATTATATCCATTCGTTTCTTAGTTATAACTCCTGATCGACGGACAGACAAACAGATGGACAACCCCAAAACAATGGCGGGGACGAAAAAAGAATGTGCATGCATTGCAGCATGTTGAAAAGTTATGAAATCTTCCATGAACATACAAAGTTTATTATGATGATAAAATAATACACACACATTGACCTATGAGAGATATCTAATAATTCAAACTTTTGGAATTAAGGTAGAATATTTAAGAACTAGATGGTTGTTTTTGTAAAAAAAACATATGTCTCCCCCAATGGCAGTTTGTCAATGATTGTACTACTGAAACAGGATATTAAAATGAAACAAAAATCTATCTTTAGTAACAATGACCTCGACCGCCCCCTCCTAAAAAACAACAACTTTTTTGGCTTAAAACTATTTAAAAACTAAATAAAAGTTGTAAATTACCCCCCCCCCCCCCCACACACAAAAAAAAAACACTTTTTTTTCTTAAAATAATTCAATACTTTTTTAGAAAATCTTTTGCTTTAAAACAATTTAAAAACTAAATCATAATATCTTTTTATGCCCCCGAAGGGTGGCATATTAAAATCGCGCTGTCCGTCCGTCCGTCTGTCTATCTGTGCGTCCTGGACTGTAACTTTGTCATGTATTGAAGGATTTTAAAATAACTTCGCACAATTATTGAGCACATCAAGAGGACACAGACTGTGAGACACCTCTTTCGTGGGCATTCGTCACTTGTGAGGGACAGCTCTTGTTTTATCTATTTTAGCGATAGTGACCTTGACCTTGACCCTAGTGACCCGCAATTCAATTACAAACTTCCTCCCCACGCAAGCTACCTACACACCAAGTATCATTGCAATTGGTAACACCTTAGTCGAGTTATTGAGCGGAAACCATTTTTCAGTTTCTAGTAACAGTGACCTGTTGACCTTGACCATAGGTTGTTGTAACATCCGCTCTGCACATCGTTTAATATTTTGGAAATTTGATGTAAATTATTCTAAAATCCTTCAAGGGGTTCAAGAGATCTGAAGCGGACACGAAATTAAGTGACCTTTGATCTCTAATTGTCACTTTGACCTTGAACCAAGGTGGTTATAACATGCGCTCTGCACATCGTGTCTATATGGTGAATATTTGTGGTGAGTTATTCTAAAATCCTTCAAGAGGTTCAAGAGATATGGAGCGGACACGAAAAATAGTCATATGACCTTTGATCTCTAATTGTAACCTTGACCTTGAACCAATGTGGTTGTAACATGCGCTCTGCACATCATCTCAATATGGTGAATATTTGTGGTGAGTTATTCTAAAATCCTTCAAAGGGTTCAAGAGATATAGAGCGGACACGATTTGTGACGGACGGACAGACAGACATACGAACAGGCAGACGGACAGACAGACGGACAGAGAGACAACTCGACCAAACAATATGCCTGCCCCTATTATATGGGGGAAAAATAATTCACTAATATGCTACTGGAATACGACCCCTGGGTCACCCTGCTGAAACATGTAATGTAAAGGAAAGGTTCTCTTAACGGAGAAAGGAAGAACAGACCAGGGATGTTCAGTCTGGACGATTACTAAAATTAATCGCGAACACGTGCCTATAATAGGCCAGTACAAGCACAGCTTACAACAAAGGCCTTCCTCTCGAGTAGAACTTAGGTAGGCATACCATTAGTCCTACAAGAATATCCCATTTGTTTTCGTTTTAGCTAATACTTTAGATTTAGTCATACATTGTATCAAACGCAAGTTCGCAAAATGCAATTTTCTGTACAATACGAACACCTTCGTAGTTATATGTATTTTATATTATTTTTTTATGAGAGAGGGAGATGAAATTCCATGCTAGTATTAAAGATTTTTTTCTTCTGCAAAAGAAAATGCCATGTTTTTGGAAATAAAGTTCATCCTGACGTCTTTACACTGGCGTGAAGGCGGGACTTATTGTTGTTTTCTTCTTCGTTATTCTGGTAATTCTTGTTAATTTCGCCACTGTTTAAATTCCATTTTTTAACTTTATAACCAAAATATACATTATGACAAGAAATTCATATCCAGTCCTTTTCTTTTATATAATTTTCTGTTTCTAAAATTGTTACACTCACTTTAATTTACTGTTTGTTTTCCAAGAACATGTAAAATACATTTTTATTCTACATTTTGTACTTGACAATGTGTTTGGCACATGAATTATATAAATAAGATATCACCTGCAGAGGTGCCTTTCGATGATTGCATATTGAAACAAACATAAACTATAGAATGGCTTTTATGTATGTATGGCGCTAGTTATAAATAGGGACTACATTTGAGTTCCACCGAGTTACGTCGGGGAACACCCAGACATTTACATTATTCGTTCATAGGATGAAACAAGGGGGTAACGATGGTCCCTTTATCATTCATCTCACCACCATTGCCCTTCACGCGATGGTCACAACAAGAATATTTTTGAAGTGTTTATTATAACGCGACCCAAAGAACGTGGTCAGTTTTGATCCAAGGGATATGATTTGGACAAACTTGGTTGATATCCACTAGACAATGCTATATACCAAATATATAAGCTCTGTGCCTTGTGGTTTGGAGAAGACGATTGTTAAATTGTTCTCCTATATTAATGAATGTAAACAACGGACCCCACGGTAGGGTCAATTTTGACACTGTATGCAAGATTTGAGGGAACTTGGTAGAGGTCCACCAGACAATGCAACATACTATACATGTAACTATCTAAGCTCGAGACCTTGTCTTTTGTTTTAAAAAAAAATCCTGAACAAGTGACCACCCGGGTTGGGTTAATTTGACCCTGGGGCATTTTTTAAACAAACTTGAGAGAGGCCCATTAATAAATGATACCCCGTAAATATCTAAGCTCTATGCCTTGTGGTTTTGGAGATTTCTTTTATAAATAATTATTTGAACAGTCTTGGTGTCGTTCTACAAGAATAGCTAATAAGACACGTGCCATTTGGTTTTGGAAAAGAAGACGATGGCCCCTTTTACATTCTCCTAAGTACAATTGCCTTTCACGCCATGGTCACAGTGTTTATTATAACCCTATATACAGAGAAGCAACCCCCGGGCGGGGTCAAGTTTGCCCTAAGGGTTAATGATTTGAAAAATCGAGTTAGAGGACCACTAACCTATATAAGCCCTATGTAAAATCAAGTGACCACAGGTGCTGGGACCATTGTGACCCTAAGGTCATTATTTGAACACTCATGATAGAAGACTACTACACAATGCTACATGCTAATTATCTAAGCTCTGGGCCTGGTGGTTTCAGACAATTGTTTGAAGTTTTCACTTTGCATGATGTATAAGCCAATGTAAAACCAAGTGAACCCGGGACTGGTTCAATTTTGACCCAATGATCATGATTTGAACAGTCGAGAGAGAGGTCCACTAGGCAATGCTCCATGCCAAATATCTAATCTCTGGGCGTTGTGGTTTCATATAAGAATAATTTTGCCGAGAGGGTTATAATTTGAACATTCTTGGTAGATGTCAACGAGACAATGCTACACACCAAATATCTAAGCTCTTCGCTCTCAGGTTTTAGAGAAGAAGATTTTAAAGTTTTTCTTATTTGTTGCCATAGCAACCAGAGTTCTGCATGGATTTAGATTGTTTAAAAGAATTGTAGAGCTTCACGTTAAGAACATCCCTGTGACATTTTGTTAAAATAGCCCAGTGGTTTAGAAGATGTTGTTTGAAGCAAAGTCTAGAAGCACACTATGGACACTTCGTGGTCAGGTGGCCTAACAGAAAACATTAATTAAAGTTTCATAATTATTTTTTGTCAATTTAATTCAATACAGAGATCAAATACAACTATTATATATATAATTTTGACACAAATTTGTTGCGTTTTTTTGTGTGTTCTTTTAAAAGGTCATAGGCTACTCAGAAATATTTTCTTATTTGTCTATTGTCTAAAATGAAAGTAGCAAATCTTCGTTAAAGAAAATATTTTGGCAATTTTACTCTTTTACTGTTCAATGAGTTGTAAATCTTTATGAAATGAAAAATGCTTTTTTTTACAATTTAAAACCATTAAATTCAGTCGTCATTATCAAGTAAATGCTTTTAGTCAAACTATTTCCCAGGTCATGACCAGAAAAAGGGGTATAATGTGGTATATTTCATTATAAGACACTAACGATATACAGTCAAACCTGTGTTAAAGACCACCTCCCAATAGAGACCACCCTGCGAATAAAGACCAACAGGGTACTCACCGTGCACTATTAATATATAGTAGACACACCTGTGAATAAAGACCATCTGCAAACAAAGACCACATTTGAAGCTTCCCAACAGTGGTCTTTGTTCACAGGTTTGACTGTATATATAAAAATGTCAAAATAGTGCCAGTGTCTCATAAGCCATTTTTGGCTGGGTGTAGAACAATCAACTGCTTTTAGTAACTGTTTGTATGTATAATTGTATGTGAACTGTTTTACATGTGACACTTAAATAAAATATAAATTTGTAAGTTGTACTATTATTTTAACTTTCATGATGTTTAATTGCTTAAAACTGAACACAAGAGCTTTCTCGGGGGTCATACAGGCACAAGAATACCGACTTTAATCACTAAAGATTAAACTTCTTTATTTGTTCACTGAATGCACCTTTAACATTATTGATCCGCGTTTGTTTACAAGCTTAATTTAGCACACTACATGTATATAAAACTGGAATCACGCTTTTATCAATTTTTCAATTCTTTTCGTTCTGGAGCTCTGAGTGACAGTTAAATAATGCATTATTATAACATGACATTCAACAGTAAGAAAAGTCTCAGAGCGAAAACCTAACATATCTATTTCGTATTCTTAACATTTAAAGAGGATATTTGTTTGATTCAGTGGAATATTAAATTTATTTCTTTTTTTTTGGGGGGGTTTTTTTTTTTTTTTTTTTTTTTTTTTGGGTGTTTTTTTTTTTTGGGGGGGTTTTTTTTTTTTTTTTTTTTTTTTTTGGGGGGGGGGTTGGGGGTTTTGGTTGGTTTGGGGGGGGGGGGGTTTTTTTTTTGGGGTTTTTTTTTTTTTTTTTTTTTTTTTTTTTTTTTTTTGGGGTTTTTACAACGATAAAGCCCAAAATACTGATATTTTCACGAGTGGCGTAACCACGAGTGAAAATGTCAGTGTTTTTGATGTTCACGGGTGAAATAAAATTGATATTTCACTGAAACAAACAAATTTTCTTTTTATTTTATGTTTTCTTGACAAAATAATCCGGAAAAATTCATTTGGAAATATAGTATTTTCATTCCCCGTGGAGAACCCCATAATAATAAGAACCGCAATGACTTCCACCATCACTAATAGAGCAACAAAAGTAGTTTTAAAGTTTATTTCAGATAAAAGTATTTAAAATAAAATATAAGAATTTACTCATATATATTACTTTCTATAAAACAATAATTCCTGAACAAATACTTACAAGTGTATATAAATGTAATAAATGGGTAAATACGATTCTTACAAACTCGAATTCTTTAAATGAATAAACATACAAGGGACTGGTAACAGTTGAAATAAGTTGAGCATTACTTATGCATTTTCGTGAAGTCGGGGACAGGTGAGCTATAATATAGAAAAGATACACTCTATGTGCTTTATCTAGAATGTAAATAAGAAATCAGGTTTAATTGTAAAATTCCGGGTATCAAAATTGTAAGAGTGGCGTTCACAAGAGTACCTCACAATCAAGAGAGAGGAAAATGTAGTTTCGAAAAAAAAGTCACACTTAGTGTCCAGGGACCGTCTCAGAAGTACAAGAATATAACATGGGTGTTTTTTGTTATTCACCAATAACTTAAAGACATTCTTCCAGAAAATATAATTTAATATCGGGTTCTTAAAACATGTTTATTTAAAAATGAATGGCAGTGAATTGAATTGAAACGGGGTTTCAGTTGTATATACATCAATCAAAGCCTTTCCAAATTATTTTCGGTAAGGAATCTCTTATATAGAATGTAACTCTTCAATACATAATATTTCAATTTCCTTTTTCATTTTAATTGTTTAAAGCTGCTCGCTCTCAGATTTTGGTGAAACACTAAATATATCTAATGTATATAATAAATAGATATCGGTCTTTTTGAAATCATACTCTACAAAATTATTTAGCGTTAAAAATGCTTTTGAAATTCAAATATAAACATATACTACAGTGGTGCCGTAAACCCCAGCTCACCAATATTTGAAACTCCAAATTAGAGTTTTAGTTGTATTGTTCATTCTAGCAATTACTTTCACATTTTATATTTTAGTATACCATTTTTGGAGATATGAAATTTTCCCGGAAACTGTGAACGAGCTGCTTTAAATCTGTATTTATTACACACTGCCTTAGTTGTCGATATATGAAGGTCAATTTGTAATTAAATACATGTAAACAAAATTTCACACATTTGTCCGTTTGACCCTAAAGCCATTTCACCATCTTGATTGTTAAATATAATAATCATTCGAGACATTTTATTCAAATGAATTTTTATGGAGGAAACAAACATTAAATAAAAGTCTAACATTGACATTAAATTTATAGTCTGCTCCGGGAGTGTACCAGGAGCATGTTAGCCATGGAAGTTATCCGAATTTTTTACCAGATGTCTGACAACCGGAAGGGGCGGGATGTACAGCAACGGGAAGCTGAACAACCAATATATTGTAAGAAACAGGCTTTACAGATCACGTGACTACTGATGACATACTACTGACAGTAGGATAAAAAGCTCGATTCGAAGTATATTTCCGACACATTTCTTCAAGCAAATATCCAGTTGTGTCCGGGGCTGCATACAGACTAGGTAAGCATTTTTATATATCATCTGCCTCTATTTTTATATACTTCGATTAAAGACTGTATCTGTGTCATACAGTATAAAGTTCTACTTTGACTGAGACTGCCTCAACCATGGCGCATATCAGATAAATACATAACATGAAATTTTGATAATCTACGACAATAAAGGAGTAAAACATATCATTTTAATACACGGTCGTACATAATCTTTATTAAAGACTATTTATACATTTTCACATGCGTTTATTGTTGAAGGTCCACCATGAAGCTTACAACAATGAGCCTGCTCTCGATCGTCTGCCTGATGGGTGTTATCCTAGGCATTCAGGCCAACGGGTACGGTGGTGGATACTCCTATTATCCCGTTTCACAAGGATACTACGGCGGCGGTGGCGGCGGTGGATTTGGAAACGGCGGATTCCGTACGTAATCTTGAACAGTATTACTTTCTTATCTTATTACGTTTTCACGCTTTTATTTCATGAAATCATTTTTCAAATGAACCTATGATCTTGAAGTTAATAGTCTTCGGTTTAAAATCGTTAAATATGTTTTCAAAATATTCGTCTGATAAGTAAATTAACAATTGTGAAACTTTATTTAATTAATTACACATTTAGATATTATAACATATGACAAAATATAGTGATTGAATAAAATGTATGTTTTTTGAGATTCATTTTCTAAGTAATACATATTTATGTTACTAAATATTTTTATCATTAAAAAGAGTTAGAGCCGGGTCCATATATAGGAACACCAAAGTTCTTGACAGGAGTTAAGGGCCGGTGCCTGCAACTTAAGGCAATAAGCTTCTTCTGTTTCTGTTGTCTGTCTGTCTGGCTGTGTTAGTCCCATTTTTTTTTCACCAATTGGAAATCTGATATTTTTTTCACCATTTCAAGGCTCAAAATTTGGTAATAGTAATAAAGAACATTCCTTTTTATTGCACTATAAGTATGAAAAAAACTAACTTCTGTTGACGCCCTTTCGTTGTTTATAAGAAGAGAAATTTTGCCTTCTGTTGCAGTTGCACTCATCGGCTTCCTGTTCATATTTATGCTGCTGTTCAGTGGAAATAATAACTCGAACTCCTCCTTCTTTTCACCATCGTCAAGCCAAGTTAGTTATATATCTGGATAGATACGGTACACTTTACAAGGTTAATACTCACTTTATCTACTTCCCGTTCTTCGTTACAGTGGCATTAATAGGGGCAATATTCGTGATTATGCTGCTGTTTAGCGGAGGGTTCACTAATACTACTACCGGCCCAAATATACAGGTCGTTAAAGCTGCCTAACCCTTTGGAATGATATAAAAAGGTTATAATCATATAGTTGTGATGTCGTTATTGTTACAGTGGCATTGATCGGGTTCCTGTTTATATTCCTCCTGTTGTTTAGCGGCGGATTTAATTCAACGAGTCGCTCAATCGCCGATGACGCCATTTTCGTTCAGGGATAATAGGTAGATACTAGTACACCATTTTCTCCCCCGGAAATTGGCAAAAATTGTGTTTCTTACACTGGTACCTGGCTTGATCAATTATCGCAAAGTTTCAATGCTGTGTTTTCTGTGACTGTCTCTGGTTCCAGTCTGGACCGGATACAGTCGTTAAGACGCCATGTTTAACTTTGCACGTTGGGTCACAACCACGCGTTTAACTTTTCGGGAAGACTAACGATATTCATTTGTGTAATTTCAGTGGCATTGATCGGTGGGTTGTTTCTGATCTTAATACTGTTCTTCAACAATTCCTCATCTACCAACAACACCATAGGCGTGCAGGTGTCCCGCTAAACTAGATCTTCCAAGGTTATTATATTGTTTCATCATTCACTCAGATATAAGTGTAAAGCGAAAAGTGTAATGCGAAATAACACTTTATTCAAAAACCAAATCTATCTTTGCCACTGAAATGAACATGTTAGCATTTTTGTTAATTCACCCCCCTGTAGCCATACTCCAGTCTAATATTTAATGCCACTGTTCAATGTGACATTTTAATCTTTTAATTCATTTGTTGTAAAACATGTTTATTTAATGAAGTTAAGATTAAATTTTATATTCTTAGACATAAGTAAGTAAGATCTAGATATATTTCGTACTTTTATATTTAAAAATAATTGTTTCAGTAAATATGTTATAAAATGCATTTATGATTTTTTCTGTTATATTAATGTACGTTTTTATGTATTTACAGGTGTATAAATATACGAACGACACGAGAACACAACAAATATCATCATCACTAGCTGAGGGGACACCACCATATTTTCTGTACAGTCTGTCTTTTTATTTGAAATAAATGTTAATTCTGTTGAGCTGCATGTGTTTTTATAGAATTTGTTTTGGTGTGTCCTGTGATATTTCTAATCATTGGAAACTGCAAACGATCAAGATCATTTAACATATAATTTGGCCAAAAACCATCCTTATATGTGGAAATAATCGTCCAAGAACAGCAAACACGATTTGCTAGTTTCTGGTACTTTCCGTACGTTGATTATGCAACACATTTACGAAATCCCCCTTTCAGTACTTTGATTATTTAATTCTCCGGATGTAATTAAAGCCTTGATAGAGCACAGCCCCGTAAACATAAAAGGAGAACACTACTTAAAGTTTATTTCTACATACTTTGAACACTGTTTATTCTGTTGGCCAGCACTATTCAAAGGCCAATGGTTTATACTATGCCTTATTGAAACCGTTCGAAGAACGTCATAATTATCATTATCTTCGATAATTTATAGGCAAATAAATACTTTTCTTGTTTTTTTTCCAAAACATTCCCTTATAACTGTGAGTTTAATTATCTATCTAATTTAGCTGGTAAATTAGTTCAGTGTAGACATCCAAACAGCATAAATATACAATAAACCTACTTTCATACTTAATACTCAATCTCCTTCGCAGAGTTGTCGCTCCTTATACTCTCTAGTGTAAGAGGGTAAGTAATACTGTAATGTCTCCTCTCACTGCTTATACTGTATGGTTGTGACCTTACGATTTTTACCACAATTTGTTTGTAACTAACAACTATATTCCTTAAGCCAAGCAAAGGCCAAATGTTGGATTCCATAAACTTGAATGCCAAATGATTGGCAATCTGAAATTCGCCCTTCTTCCACAGCGTTTGAATTTCTATGCGCTCCAGTGTGTTTAAATCATTCTACGTAAAGCATTAACGTAGATGGTTGCTCAGTACAGGTGTACTTAATATCAAAATAACAATTTATATACATCTGTATTGACTGCTTAATGCAAATGGCTTGGGCGAGGTTGAACTGCATAATTTTATAGAACAGGCGAAACAGTTGTCATGAAGTCCGGAATGAACATGAATAAATCAGTCTAGGTGCTACTCAGGATGCTGTTTCTGTCAGATTCATCCTATTCCTTTTTTCACATAAGAAATGGATCAAACCTGATTGCGTAAGGTCTTTAATTATATTCAAAAACTGCCATAACTACATCGTTATTTATAGAAAAATAACAACAGAGACACTATAAAACAACATACCCAAATGTCAATTTTCCTATTTTGCTATCACCTAGACCACAAAAATGAATAATGTATATGTAGTCTTCCGAAGGTCTTCCATTCTGCCATATTACTTACGATATGTGGTTATAAGTATACTGACACGCCAGAGTTTAGTTCTATGTTGCTCAAACTTGATTAGTTGCTTGATCAGAATGATGATCGGGACAGTTTCATTTTTGAGTACGTGCAGGAATTGGCTGTGTTATGTCCTGTGCATAGTCTTGTTGTCATAGTGACTTGCTGCCATCAGTCCAGCAGGTGCTATTCATCCTTGTTGTACTTCAACTTTGCTTCATTTTAACCGCCTGATAATATGTGACGACCCTGTATTCACCTTCGGCTCTTTGATTAGCCACTAAATCTCCCCTCTCATGCAACATGCTTATATCTAGCGACGGGATCTCTACTCGGTGTTAGCTGGTTTTGGACCTTTCTTGGAAATGATGTTTTGTCTTTGAGGTAGGTGTCTGTGATGGGGAGCTGTACTGAAGACAGGACCTGACCGTGCCCATGTACAAAAGTATACTATTTTAGTATGGTCTCGTTTCCTCCCGGGTTGATTCTCAGCATTTGTAAAAGCACTTTATTTAGAGCCCTTTCTTTGGAAGCCCAATGTACGGGTAGGTCTGACTAAGGTAGGTTGCCTCTCACTATTTTGTCGAAGGGCTGCAATTTATTTTGAAGGTGCCAGAAGGTCAGATATAGGTATGTCCTTGAATTCCTTTGAAACTTATAGAAGTAAAAATGTCTTAGAGGTGTTTTCCATGTTTTGACGTTATTTTATCAATTATGTAAGAAAGCCACATTATGTTTTAAATGTATACAAGCAAATAGTGAGAAGGCCATGCTTTATGAGAAATCAACATATAGACAACACCTGTAGACTGAGGGCTCTATTTTAACGTCATATAACCGTTGAAAGTGACCGTCATAATTTGAAGAAAGACATCAATCAATTATTTATACTCACAGAATAATGAAAATGGCCATAGTTATAATAAATAAATATGAATTTGTATAACAATTTCATTCAATAACAGAACCCTGGATCCACAATGACAAAGGAATAGCCATATCCTGTAACAAACATAGCAATTGATAAGTTAGTTTTGAAAATAAGATAATAAAGCAAGATGAAAATTTTTTTTGACCGTTGATCTGCGAAAAATGGCAATTAAGGCCAATGTACGAAAGACAAGTGGTGACATGTCAATGTCAATATTTCACGATTTCATCTTCGTGATAACAATATTTCACGATTTCAAATTCACGAATTCATGATTTCAAAATCACGAATTCACGATTTCAAATTCACTAATTCACGATTTCACGATTCGCGATTCGCTATACCCACTCTTTAAATACCGAGACCGACAGCGGCCATTTTGTTTTGTTATTTTTATCGAAAAACGATTTTTCCACCGGCCATTGACTAGAAGGACATTACAATTAAGTTTGATATAAATGATATACAAATTAAATAACAAAAAATAGATTTTCTTCACTTCGTGCACTCTGTACCAGCTTTGAACATTCTTTATATTTACATCCTCAACCAGTCCTCTGACAGACAACAAAATGGACAATTTCAATAAAGACAATGGACAAAATCATCCGTCTACCTTAAAATCTTTCCTGTACAAATATGTTTTATCATTATTTTCATCACTTTATTTCGAAAGACCGGTGATAACATTTTAACTTCAATATTTCAACTGCATGATTTCAACTTCATGATTTTAATTTCAACTTCATGAATTCATGATTTTAAACTTCATGCATTCACGATTTCAAAACATTCACGATTTCGACTTCATTATTACACGAATTCATGATTTCACGATTTTCAACTTCATGACTTCACGAGTAAACGATTTCAACTTCAGGATTTCATAGTTTCGCGATTTCAAGAAGTCACAAATTCACGATATCATCTTCATTATTTCACGATTTCACAATTTCAACTTTGACTCGTAGATACAGCCTAAAATCAACAGGGAATCTCGACGACGTCAAACAAGTCGTATACTAAGTGAAGCGCGTGGCAAATTTGTCTTTAAAAAGTATTAAAGTATAAAGTTTGTCTCCAAAATGTGTTTAAACGAAGATATTTGAGTATGAAAACACTCGTGATCGCAATGAAGTGCAAGTAAATATTTCCAATATAATTTTTCGTAAAACAAGCAATCTCTGGCCTCAACATCTATCGATTTGGGTGAAAATTTTGAAAAATGGCCGGGGCACTTTCGGTTTCTATTCGTGAAAGCTTCCACCTGATCTAATTCAACATTCAATAACTTCAAAACTTAGAACCGTTGCGGATGGAAACAAATAACCGAGTGAAGGTTACATATAACCCTTGACTCACGGCCTATTCATATAATTTCATAGTGTAAAGAAAATGACTTTCCCTGGTATAAATCCGCTTGACCTCGTTAAAAAACACGTCATCCGCCATCGTCTAAAGTTTGCTCTCAGTTTTCTCACTTAAACGATGTTTGCACTCACTATACACCTACTCCCCTATCAAGATAATCAAACACGAGCAAGACTCTTGTATCACAACACAATAATAGAAGGCCTGTATAACATTCTAAATGCTCTAAATGAACATTTTATAAATACATGTATATCAAATATTATTGAAAAGACATCTTTTTTATGCCCCAAAAGGTGGGCATATCAAAATGGCATCGTCCGCCTGTCTTTCCGTCCGTCCGTCCGTGCTGACATTTGGATACTAAGTTGGCTATAGGAACAATAGGTAACATTAAATACTCTTTGATGTCATTCATTCCCTAAGCTCTTATGTGGCTATGTTTTCTCTTACTGGGCTAAAATAACAATGGATAGAGAACAATAATGGAGCCACACAAGTATACATATGTTAGAACGTCCGTCCGTGTGTCCGTTCTTACATTTTTCCGTGTCCGGGCTGTAACTTTGTCATGCATAGAAGGGTTTTAAAATAACTTGGCACAAATGTTCAGCACATCAAGACGACGTGTCGCGTACAAGTCACACATCCTTACCGCAAGGTCAAGATCACTCTTTGAGTTTAAAGGTAATGGAATCATTTATATTTGCACACATTCGTGTTTGGACTGTAACTTTGTCATACATTGAAGGATTTTAAAATAACTTGGCACATATGTTCGGCACATCAAGACGACGTAGCGCGTGCAAGACCCGCGTATCTACGTCAAAGGTCAATGCCACACTTTAAAGGTAATGGAATCCTTTATATATGCACACATTCGTGTCTGGACTGTAACTTTGTCCCGATTGAAGGATTTTAAAATTGTTTGGCACAGATGTTCAGCACATCAAGACGACGTGTCGTGTGCAAGACCCACCTCAAAGGTTAAGGTCACACTTAGAGTTTAAAAGTAATGAAATTCTGTATGCATGGTAACTCTGCCATGCACGGAAGGATTTTAAAATTACATGACCCAGACTGTGAGATATCTCTTCTGTTGGGGTCATTCGTCACTTACGAGGGACAGCTCTTGTTTGTAAAAGAAAACATTACAAGTCTTCAGAAAGTACTTCAAAGTAAATTGAAACACACTTTGTTTCAATTAAAATTCAACTCTGCTTTTGAAGAAAAGAATATTATTGACAAATTAAATCTTAACAAATTAACAGGATTGGACAGTATTGATCCAAGAATTTAAAAAGCTTGCGGTGTCTGCAGATCTCCTGCAATTGTCCATATTAATCAAAATATAGATAAACGTGGTTTTTCCAGACAAGCCTGAAAAGGCATTTGTTATCCCAATTTTCAAATATAGTAAGAGAGAAGATCAGAGTAACTATCGTCCAATATCAATGTTGTCTACCATTTTCAAAATTTTACAAAAAACACATCGCTTGTCAGCTTCCAAAATACCAAAATATTACAAAGTGCGCAGCAGCAAAATCCATGCCAAATTACCATTAATTCGTGTCATTGATACGTGGCTAAACGACATTGACTTTAAGAATATGTAGGGGCAATTGTTTTAGATATAAGAAAGGTCTTCGACTTGGTAGATCATAGAATTATTTTACACAATCTCCAGTTATTCCACTTTTCTTCAAACACCATTAAATTATTTACATCTTATCTGTCTAACAGGAGTAAGATTGATAAAGCTGGTATGCACTGCAAGATACTTCTGGGGTTGCCCAGGGCTCTATACTTGGGCCGTTAATATTTGTATTATGTATAAATGACATTGCTTTTGAAACAACATCAGGCAATACTGATTTATTTGCTGATGACTCAACTCTTCATGAATCAGATTTCGATATTCAAATTGTACAATGTAAACTTTAAAAAATATATAAACGACATAATTAAGTGGGTTAAATGGCATGCCGGAAGACAATACAAAAACAAAATGTATGTAGCAAGTACATAAGTAAATGAAGAATTACATTTGAAGTCGACACTAAATAAAACATATTTGCAAGACATTGCTGTTCATAATGTTCTGGGTATTTATGTAGATAATACTTTATCTTGGAATGTTGGAATGTGCATCTTATCAAAGTATGCTTCAAAATCAATTCTAAAATTGCCCTTCTAAAACGAGTTTGTAGTTACTTAACTGATGACATCAAATTTATGTGCTATAGTGCTTACATTTTATCATGTATGGACTATTGTTGATATGGTGAATCGGAAAAAATGTGCTTAAATACTATGTTCAAGCTACAAGCAAGAGTACTGAGCAAGAATCTTCATGAACCTGTAGGACGCTCTTGCTTGATGAATTACAATGGGTGACATTTGCAGAGAGATGCTTCTATCATACGGCTGTACTTGTTTGCATAGCCTGACATTATCTTGCTCCGCAATACATTCTTGAGTTATTTAACTTTGCCAGCAATAACAAATATAGTCTTTGGTCAGTTAGCAACCATACTATTGTGATACCAAAAATAACGCACTATGAATAATTAGTTTACTAATATTTGTGCACGTACTTGGAACAACACACAACAGTCAATCAGAGGAGCGGTGGTGTAGAGGTCAAGGTGTCTGCCGCTCAACCCGGAGGTTGCGGGTTCGAGCCCAACGGGCATCACGATCATACCTCCTCATATGACACCAGTACTGGTTTTTCCAGGGAGTGGACTCGAGAGTGGCTCGGTAAGCGTAAAGCGAGCTACAATAAATTAGTATAAACTAAAAACTAGTATATTGAGTCAATCATTGAGTTTATTTGGAAAAAAAAAAAAGTGAAAAACATTGTCATATATTGCTATACTATACAATGTAAAATCGCGGGCTCGTCCCTATACACAATACGTTCAAAAGAAAAATCAGAGGTTGCAGAGTTCAATGATTATTGTTTTCGGTATGAAACCTTTCCGATTGAGATACATCATAAGATTGTACAGCAAGTTTAAAGGTATTAAACCTAATGTTGGAAATAAAGCACCCCGTTCATCGACACTCCTATTACACAGAATTATATCCTGCAATTCTTTCTATATTAACTTGTTGATACACTACCTTTTTTGTATGGTTTACTTAATTTGTATAGTTTCAATAAATCATTCGCGATGTTATCGATTCTAGTAGACGAACGGGTGTACGAGTCAAATATGGATTTGATATACAATGTAGAATGTTTGGGACGTTAGTGTTTGGTTGTATGTGTTAAAAGCCGCTTCAGTCGTATTTAAGTTACTTTTACAGTTTACCTGACTTTCAGTGCAGATAATGACTGGTTCTGTAACATATTTTTCATCAGAATATCCCAACTTTCTTACACAAGGAGACATGATCAGTAGCAGGTCCCGAAACCTTAACCGTCGTGTAGTAAAATTGTCATGCTGTTGTTTCTATATTATGTTGTTAAGGGACTTTTTATTTATTTATTTATTTATTTATTTATTTATTTATTTATTTATTTATTTATTTATTTATTTATTTATTTATTTATTTATTTATTTATTCATTTATTTATATGTCAGCCCTCGTAATACTTCAAGCGATATATTTTCTGTTTTATACGTTTCTTTCTTATTCTTTTCTGTCTGTTTAATTTTTCTTTAATTAATTTATTTATTTATGTTATTTTTAAGGACTACGTAAATGTCACACCTAGAAATAAATTATGTTATATAAGATTTTCTCAAGTTTTCTTTTTTATTTCCGGAATGCCTGTTTACCTCAACAATTGCTTTTCCATTTAACATCGCAACTAATACCTTTAAGCTGCTGAATAGGATGGGGAAGTTGCGTGTAGAAATTTTAAATTTTATAGTCGTATAAAAGCTGACGATGTCCATGACATAGATAACCAGTCCACTAGTTGCGAGGACAGCCGCTGGTTCACCGTGGTAAGTAGATATATCGCTTTGTTGACCATGCATATAAATACACGACTTTTTCATTAAATATATACAAAATCTTCAAACATCATTTCTTGACAGGGGTTCTCGCTAGAATCCAAATAGTTAACTTATGGTTGTGGACCCTTCTTAACATTATTCATCAACGAACATGCTTATTTTCTAATCGCATACCAATATTTGTACTATTTGGACCTATTTCTTAGCAGATTAACCGTTCGTTATATCGTCAGCTTTAATAACTGTTTAAACAATCATCTTTCAGATTCAAAATGAGGGTGTCCATTCTTAGTGCACTCACTGCTGGGATAGTTGTCGCCCTCGCTGTGCTAGCTCACGGCACCGGTTACGGGCAAAGCTACGGGCAAAGTTACGGTCAAGGGTATTCCTACGTACCCTATTACAGTTATGGGGGCGGAGGGGATGGCTACAATATATGGCTTCGTAAGTATCAATTATAATGTTTATTTTAATGACATTTTTTTCTTCAATCTTATTTCATTCTATTTATCAAGCTGGTATTCTGCAGACTACTAAACTGCGGTTTAATGAATGATTCCACACAGTAATTGTGGAAATTGCATTCAAATTTCGACAGAAACGAGATTCAGACCAGCGACCTATCGGGCTTGCCATGTGCGACTGTATATCGTCATTATTATAGATAGATTACAGCTTTTTGTCGCTTTCTGTACAAAGTCTCACATGAAGTTTGAATATCTAGACTAAATTTCTTAAACATTTTACACGAATAACCTTACTACGGATGCCTTCCATATCCACCGAAATATATGTTTAATTGCACAGTAAAAACACTAAATAATAATAATAATAATAATAATGAAAATTTTAATAATAATAATCTTTATTTAAAGAAGGTAACTCAATAAGTCCGAGGACTTATCTTCCTCGAGGCCTTCCTATAAACATTGCATTCATAGTACAAAACAGTTAAAACATAACAAATTATGATCACTAAAACACATACATGCAGTTATGAGCAATAACACGTGAGCTACAGTCATGAGCAATAACACATGAATTAAAGTAAAGCGCAAAAGAGAATATTGAAATATCTGAAATCAGTTGCCGATTAAGAAGATACTGTTTGTACTTGATTTTTAATATAAGAAGGAATGTATTTCCATACTACCATACCAGCATGTTGAAAAGTTAATTTAGAATAAAACGTACATTTATTCCATGTCCATGTATAATATATTCAAGAGCCTTCAATGCCTTTTAGACTGACACTGAAAATTTCAACTAAACTTATCCATAAATGGGCGTTTCGCCATCGAATGTATGTATCTCGGAGGAAGCCTTTCGATTGACGGAAAAAACAACGACGGCAACACTTGTTCTTAAAGCCACATGACCACTTTGATGTGTTCCAACAAAATAATTAATTTCAAAGATATCTAACAATGCTAGTATTGTGTCCTATTTTCTGTAAAAAAAACTGTTGTTATTTGCGTTTCTTCAACAAACAATGTTTTTTGGTACCGTTTAAACTAAAAGCCTGATGCAATATTGCACCATATTCCTAACCTGTAGATCTACTTTCGATTAAGAAGCAAAGTTAGAAATGTGTGTTTTTTTTTGTGTTTTTTTTTTTTAAAGATAATGGACAATTTCGTCGTTACGACTACACGTGCCTTTAACCAATTGTAGGTTAACATGTTTTACTATCTTTGTTACAGTCGGGTTTATCGGCATCCTGTTTGTGCTGGTGATTTTGTTCAGCCAACTCAACGAAGATAATTCAACCGAAAGATTCATAGCTATTCAACCATCCAATGATTGTAAGTACCATATATATTATCTCCCTTTTTTTCTTCGTTAGAAAAAACAGCATTTTGTTTCAGTACAAAAATACCCTTGCAGTCAATTGATTAATGAAGTAAATGTATTATAAGTAGCATGGACATTAACAATGACCACAGACATTCTCCACGCGCTCTTGACGAGTTCTTGGTGATCGTTTAAGAGCCGCCGCCAATGAAAAATGAGAGTGTTATATATTTCATCACTGCCAATAAACTGTTTAAATCAAGCAATATTCAATCTACCCTTAATAATGAGTTCATTTTTCATAGGGCTAAATTTCCGTTACAGCGAAAATGATATGATTATATATCCGGATGTTATTTATTTTTTATTACATCTTTTTTACTTACAGAAACTGATGTATCGGAACCACGGGACACTTTTTGGATAAACCGTGAACCAAATGTAGCAGAGCCACGAATGCACAAAGCTAGAAAAACGTTATATATGCATACAGTTTGGATCTTGTCTTGTTTCAAATGTTTAAATAAATATTATATAAAATGTCAAGCTGATTTTGTTATATCTCTAACTGCAGTAGTGCGCAATGTCTCGATGCGAGCCATGGCACACGGGACTTAACGTCGTCAAAATAATTGCGGCACTCTTTTTACAACAACCAAAACGGTTCAAGTCCAATATCCGGAACAGCGATATTTGTAAACAAGCGTAAATCAAAAAGTCATATGGTCAAGATTATCCGGTCTCTTTTTTAAGAACAACCGTGAAGGTAAAAATCGATCTGCACAAGGGGACGTCATTCTTAGCTCTTGGCAGATGCCACTCTTTTTTTCTCAGTTCTTCGATGGAAAAATATAAAACGGTTAAATTCCGTGTAAAAATGAGACCTCATTTTATTATGTGAATGTAAGTGACAAACATATTCGAATAAACCACAATCCTGACCGCCAGCTCCTATGATCGACGCCGCTACTCTTGCACTAACTAAAATGGAACGACAATATTAGTTCCTTTATCATAGTGGACACATAAAAACCCACCACATATACTTCCTGAAACAATTTCGTTGGTGAAAACGAACACCACAAAGGTAAACTACCTTGCTGTTGTGGAAAATATGATGGAAGTTTTCAACCTGGTACCAAGATGTCAAAATATATAACTTAAGATCAGGGAAAATATAATCATAACTTGTTAGCTTCTTATGTGAAGCAAAGTCCGGCAAAAAGCATATTTCCGAAATTAGTGACCTCGTACGTTGAAATCATTACCGTTCTTTGGACGGCATTGAGACGAAAGCTCAGTAAGTTGAGCTTAATGACTGTTTATCAAGCACTGGTATAAGTCTCTCTAGAATACAGCCACAATGTCTCGAAGACAGACTTTCCTGCCATCCGTTTGTGGAAGTGAAATGAATACAGTAAGTGGTCTTAAATTGGCGGGGTCTGAAATTTGCGCTTCATTGCACATCCGCCAAAGTAAAATCTTTTTTTCGATAGTCTTTGGCAGGTACGTCATTGGTTAACATTGGTAAAATGGTTAACAGTCATGATGAAATAAATCCAACGCAGTACCTTACCCATACACAAGACAATCCAGGCATTTCCGCCATCTTGCATACTATATTCCAACAAGATCAGTTGGGTATTACAAATATTAATATTTTCCAAGAACACAAGTACAGTGGCTCATACTTCCATCGCATGTAGTCATTGCTGACTCTATCTCCAGATTTAAGTCAGCACTGGCTGCATCGATGTTGAACCTATAAATCTGACCACACCTGCTTTTATCCTGTTTCTAACCCTACTGTTTACTAACCTCTAATTCTGCATAGATACATAAATATAGTGTAATAAAGGACTCTAAAGGTTTTAAGGTTTTAACTGTCCTTATTGGTGGACTGAGTAGCTGGTAAGGCCTGGTAGCTCACTTTTTTTAAACCCCCACGCATGGCCTTAATAGATCAGTATTGACTGTTAGCCATCACCAGAGAAGAAGAACGTTTAATAAATCGATTTAAAATTTTACATATGTCTCTCCTTAAGACATTAAAGGTGTTTTGAAGAAATTCAATTTTTCAACAAAATCTGTGGGTGAGCAGCTTTTATGTTAAAATGTTATATTTTCGTCTCCCGTGGCAATTTGATAAAAAAAGAGACAAAAAAGTCTACCACTGTTAAGAGGCCGACGGCTACAATTATTTCCGATTTGTCAATATACTTGGAAGTACAGTACACTCTGTATATAACGAGTTCGGATATAACGAAGATCCGGATATAAGGAACAAATTGTCTCAGCCCGATTTTTTTTCGTCCTTTTTCTTTATGAACATGTTATATTGATATAACGAACTCCGGATATAAAGGACACATTTAAATGGTCCAAAGGAGTTCGTTATAAGCGAAGTTTACTGTAATCCGATGTGTCAGTCGTATGCGGCATACACGTGTTAAGACGTTGACAAACGATTAGAAGCACATTTAACCAGAGCAAGTTAGAACAATGTAAAGTAAGGTCACCATTTACCAACTTCATAAGCTCGTATGAACTTATGTGTGTTCTTAATTGTACGTTTCCGACTTTAAAATTTAAGTACAATAATACAATTCAATTTTACTATAATACTGAAGAGTCATTTATTTAGTAGATGCAGAGCAGACGGAAATATTGGAGATTTGTAAAACATTTCGTGACAAAAAAAAGCAGCGATTCAATTCAGCCACTAATTACAACCCTTTCCGATGGAGACATAAACTATGCAGTTACAGACATAGAGAAAGCAAACTACTTAATAAATTCTATATTGACGATTCAAACGCTTCACTTTCGTTGTATGAAAGTAGAACTAATTCAAAACTTGTAAATATTCAAATATCAGAACAAGAGAGCCTTGATGTCATAAAAATATCCTAATGTCATCAGCCACAAAATGTTTTAACGAATGACCTATAATATTATCTATTGCTAAACCGTTAGCAGTTATCTTTAACAGGTCATTCAATATGAGGTCTATCCTTTTTTTTTTCGAAAATTGTTCATGTTATTCCACTTTACAAAAAAGGTCGCACTAAAGAACCTAATAATTATAGACCAGTTTAGCTAGGTTGCCTAGGTAATATTATAGAGAGAGTATCTGAAAATATATTTACGATCATTTCGTTTCAATAATCTTATAATACTAAATCAGACGAAACCATTCCAGTATTTATCAGACGAAACCATTCCAGTATTTATCAACTTATAGAAATACTAATATCCGATCTTTCAGACATTAGATTCAAAGCAATGTGTGTGCATGTTTTTTTTGTGATACATCAAAAGCATTTGATATGGTATGGCACAAATGATTATTGTTAGATTGAACGGTATAACTCGTATATTGTTCAAATGGATATAAAATTACTTATCAAACAGCACACAAAATCTTATGGTTGGTTCTAGTTTTTCTGATAGTGAAAGTATTCAAGTCTGGAGTACCACAAGGTTCGATTGTAGGACCTTTATTTTTCATTTTAAATCATTGGGCATAACTGAGTTGTTTACTGATGATACTTCATTAGCTCAAACAAAATCAACTGTTCAAGATTTAGCAGGTATCTTGAATCATGATTTGCATGTAATATCCGAATGGTCGAAACCGTCGTTGGTCAAGTTAAATCGAAAACAAAACCTTAGTACTTTTTTTCAGCACAAGCAGAGAACAAAGTCATCCTGCTTTACTTTTCGACGGAACCCAATTACCATTTAGTGAAAATCAACATTTAGGGCTAACTATAAGCAATAATGGTTAATGGCATGAGCATTCAGTCAGCTTGAAGACTGCTAAATCTAATTAGAGCGTTAACATTTAAGATTGATAGAAATAAGGTCTATATTGAATCACATCTATATATCTTATATGAGACTCCGATTAGAATATGCTGTTGTATACGGAACAACTGGACATTAGAAAAGTACAGCTTGAGGCAGCCCGAATCGCTACTGTTTTAACTCGACCAGTTTCTACAATTAACGGAGAACTTTTCGAACTCTTTTGTATCATTATGGAATGCTCTACCTGAATATGTTAGAATGCTCATCTCGTCGAGGCAGTTTGCAAACCCTCTACTCCAATCTCACCGGTAACGGTCTCACTCACCTCTGTAGACCCTGTAAGCATTTAAAAAAAAATTATGGCCAAATACAAAAGTCCTGTTCAAGCTGTAATGCCAATATCACATTTAGGAAACAAAGACATGAAATGCGAAATATTAATGTTTCTGAGATAACCTAAGAAAACATTGTCACTTATATATACAGAAAACACATTGTTTGTAAATATCGATGGTGTCTTCCACTAAGGGTATGTATACATGTTCGCTGTATCTCAAGTAACATTCGCTTTAATCAAAATTAAAATTGATCAACATAAAACAAACCTTTGCTTGAAACAAGCAATGGACAATTATCGCCCCAATACCAGATAAAGAAACCACGAGACAAAGTGATGCACCAGAATACCCTGGAGTGAACGGTCTGCAAGCTTGCATACCGGTATTTAGCACGATATTTGGCTACTTAAGCGTAACAGTTGGGCAAAACTAACTGTGTATTGCAGTCAAGTAAGGCAAAAACTCCTTTACTTTTCAAAATATGTTAGGTATCAAGTACGAATGGGAGTCATACTAGGGTTTCACCTGAGGAGAGATCCTAAGCTCGGCCGGAACTAAAACATCCTAAATCATCATCCGGTTACTTCGCCAGTGCAGGAGATACATGTTTTGGGAATTGTTTTTTTTTATTATTTGTTATTACTTAATTGTTATCAATTTATTAAAATGAAAAATTAGTAATACAAGTTTTATTTTTCCATGATAACTCTTAAAATGATGCCCAGTCTTTTTAGTGTGGTTATTTTTTAAATATCATTTCAGAGAGAATATATAATAAACGGACACGTACAATCAAAAGGTAACACTAAAACACACTCATTTACAGGCAACATACTTTTTTAATATATTACAAGACAGTAACTTGCCATATACACATACATGGATGTAACAATAATCAATTCAAATGTTATTAGTGCAGCATGACCTAGTGTACAAAAACATTTTTTATGAATTATTGCATTCTTAAGCCATTTGAAGCCACCGGCGGAACATGTGAACATGTACATTACAATGCATGAAACCAACACAAATGATCATATACGCAAATCTGTGTAATTGTACATGTACACACTATCATTTGTGGAAGTTATTTCTTAATTACTTATTTGTTATCATTTAAAACAGTATGTGTGTTTATCAGTCATGCAGGAGTGTTAATATTTCTTAATTTTAGTATCATAATTGTTATTTCTAATTTGTTAATGAAGAAAGACTGTATCTACACTGGAAAGAGATGTTTGGTTCAGTTGTAACTGCCAAAACTATGAACACGCCCAAAATTGTATGTGTATGATGGTGTCTTCCATCTACTATGTTTTATTGACACACCCTTAGCTTGGTAACCAGCTGAACCACTATGGTTAAGTCTTTCTTTCTTGCAAATGAGTTATGGGAAATAATTACATTTGTGGTTGACTAATAACTGATAATAGTTCAAATTATAAGTTTACCGTACATGTAAAATTATCAATACACAAATGGTGTTCCAGAATATGTGACACTAGTTTCACCTCGTCAAACTTTTTCTATTGTGTTTTCTTAGAAAATAAAACGCCTTTTCAAACATGTACATGTGTTCTAGTTACATAAATTATGCTGCATATTTTTAAATACAAAATAACACGAATTAGTAGTGACAATTACTAGTAACTAATAACACATGATAGTAAAAAATAAGTCACAAGTACTAACAAAAATGGCACTAGGCTCAGGGACTAAAAATTAGTGTAACTATGATTGCACCTTTATAGAAAAATATATTTTTAAAAAATGACCCTGTACTGCATATTACATCTACATCTGTATAGAAAACTATTTTTGAAAAAAAAAGAATTGAATCGCATATGGTAGCATAGATTTTTTTAAGTTTGGGGAAATAATAGCAAAACTATTACTTCACGCTTAAAAATGTATTAAAAACAACGTAAAATGCAATCGTTACTTTATAACTTTATCTTATAATCCAACAATCTCACAGTCATCATTAAAAAATGTACAAATTCAAAGTTTTATTCCGGGTAATTTTTGCAAAAATCTTAAGAGATAGCATGAATTTTCGAAAAATAGATGTAAAGTCAGATTTGAGAAAACTGTACTGTCGTGGACAACAAGAGAGACGTGTTCAGATATTTCAAATAAAACATATTTACGGCTAAATCGAATTAAATTTTACTCTTCTTGGTAACTGGGTTAACTATGCCATATTTGGCAGAAAAGTCTCTGCAAACGCTGGCATTTGCATGTCAACAGAGTGTGATTGCACCAAACGATTAGAAATATTTTTTTTAAAACCGGATGACAGAGAGTTCTGACACACAATCCTGCAGAAATATTTCATTGATTTTCATTAACTTTTGCTTCCCCTTGAGGTGATGAAATAAACTTTTAACAGTCATTCGAATATTTTAATTTGCACCTTTCTTTGAATTAAGGCCGCTAGCCAAACGTCAAATTAACAATTAACCTTGATGTTGTTTCCTTGACCGGAGATACTTTGAGCGATTATAAAGTCTGTTCGATAGTTTTAATGATTGTTAATATTCATTAAAGTCATTTTAAATATTTCCTAGTATCCTAGTCATCGTTTCAAAGCCAACTTCCGGTGTCCTTTGATCACGTGATTTTGGAATATGCTCCGCCCAACCACCTGCCCACTTCCAGGGGCTTATGTCAGTATTTATATTGTATTTGATGCTTAAATGATTGCTATTCGCCTTTAGTGAATCACAAAGCAGTGCTGTAGCCCTACTGGTAAGGTAGGTGAAAATTGTTTAACTTTTCTAATTCTTTCTAAATAAACACATTTTGAAAATTACATTTGGTCATGTTTTGACACAATATACGGATTGCTATTTTGTTCAACCGCTTTTGTTTTTAATACGATGATCACAGAAGGCGTGCGTCTTAAATATTATTTATTCTTAGGAAATGTAAAATAAAAGAAACATTGTCAACAAGGTGACACATATTTCAAATATTTTGTCTGAAACAAAATTCAATTTCCCTCGGGAATGAGTAAATAGTTTACCTCTTCGTTGTGTCACCTAGCAACGTATTACAAATAACAGTGCAATTTGAATCACACATACTGGATTTACTAAATGGTTCGTTCGTTTATGATGCAATTATTGAAATGAGTTAAACATATTGCATTATTTATAGAACAAATATGAAGCTTCCAGTAGTGACCGTGTTTATGTTTGCATGTCTCCTCGGACTGACACTTGGTCAGTACGGCGGATACGGAGCCAGCACTGGAGGAGGAGGTTTCGGCGGTGGTGGCCGTAAGTATTGATTGAAACTTTGTACATTTTTTGTGGCTTCTCTACGTTCAAACTAATAGTGTTTGCTTAGATTATTGACTCAAGTTCTGGCACTTGATGTTATTTATATTAAATATCATCGCTATGGCTGTTTTAAAATTCTGACAATTACCTGTCCGAAAGAAGGTTTTAAGAAATTCGGGGTCAAATTCTACCATCGGTATTCGAACCTGTGACTTAAGAGAGCCCTTCAAGTTGGGAGTTCGACGTCTTTCATCTGAATAAGGAAAGGAGACTATCGACAAAGAACAAACAAAAGCTCACTTACATTTACCGTCAGAACTGTTTTTGTCCTCCAGTAGTAATTGTATATTAGACGCCATTAAAATAAATGTACATGCAGGTTAATCGGATAATGGGTGCTGTAATATTCTACAAAACTTTATATTTTAAAGCCTGTATTTGTCAATCGCTTGTAGTCTCCTAAAAATAAAAAATACAGACGTAAAAATGAGCGTAAAATGACATAGAATTTACAAGTTTGTGACTTGATCACTGCATTCTATGCATGAACAATAGTTGCTTTAACATTATTACACATGTGCTATTCATTTAATTTGTTTATTTTTAAGGTTGTTACTATTTGAATAGTAAATTAAACTACATATGAAAACGCATAATGTAATTGATATTTCTGGTGTTTTAGTGCTTCTTTTGGTAGCCTTGTTGGTGATATTAGCAGCAATATTCCCAACACTTAGCCAAGGGCAGACAGTTAAAGTTGTAAACATGACTTCTTTCGGAAAGTAAACTTCACAGGTATTACAGTCATTGCCGAAAGAAACGCATATACCGGTCTTGGGTTTCACACAAAAAATGTATTTACCCCATCAAACGATCTGTCGCCATGTTCAGTGTTTGCTCGGACATTTGGCATGTCTCTATTACATTTTATTCGTCTAAGCAGACATCCACATGATTACATTGAATCCAGATTACAAAAATAAAAAGTAAAACGAAAAAAGAAAATGATATGGCGGCACGACTTTTCATTACTTCATGGTAAAAGCATGGCGCCTGAGATTTGTAATCAATATGCAAAATCGGAGATAGATATTGGCGTGCAGTTACAGAAAATCGCTGATCAGATAGTCAAACTCTACTAGTATTCGGACAATGCTATATTTCGTCCATTTTATTTCATTCGGCCTTGTTAAAAAAAACATTGAGACATGTCAACTTGTCACGAAAAAGAAAAGACGGTTTTGTATTATCATAAGACAGAATTTGTATAATTGTAGTTCTGGCCCTGATCGGACTTTTGTTCCTGCTTGTGGTTTTATTCAATTTTGATGATGACGAAGGGTCAGTCACAATCTATAACGCATCAACATTCTCCAGTGGTACCGCCTCTGGTTAACACCGTCTTACTTGTTATGGTACGAAATTAGCCTTGACCTTTTATCACTGGACGCAGAACAATACCGTTGCATTCTATCATCGATTTTGCATACTGAGTACCCGAATTTATAACAATTGAAACAATCACTTCGGTACGGTAAACTAACAAAACAACTGAAACATTTTATTGCTGATTTTGAACAAATGCTAAGATATGCAAAATCGGAGATATTAAATAGAATTATAGCATATATTTTTTCTCGCAAAAAGGTGTGCTAATTGCAAAATCGAAGATATATGTAAATTAATGGTAACTTCTCTGGTAAAAAAGGATTTAAAGTGTGATTATTCTCTTTGTAGTCCTGGCACTAATTGGTCTGTTGTTCCTCGTCTTCGTTTTGTTTGGTTTTAATAATAATGACACTGGAATTTCATTTTACAATGATACAAGCGGCTAACAATGGAAAGGTACATTGTATAATTATTATGTTACATACGGTACCTTTGTCGGATCGTTTGAAAATGTTCTTATGACCAAAACAAGTATTCAATAATCTAAAATTGGCATTTTGTTAAACAAACCTCTGTTTTTACCATTTAGATTCAGTCAATGTGTTCTTTTTTGTCAAACATGTACAGATTATATATAAAAAATTCTAAGTGTGTTATAATATCAAAGTATAAATAGTTTTCACGCTTTGTTCAATTTCAAAAACTTACCATAACTTAATTGTCTATGTATATCACGTGATATGTAATTTGTATATCACGTGACACAGAAATACTGAAAAGAATACAAAGTCTTGCAAAGGTGCCACGAGAGCCTTGGCTAACGACATTTGACGCAGTAATAAACATCTGTGATTCTTCTTGTCTAAACCACTAAAATTACACGTAATTTCTTCAGAAAATGTACCAAGGATCGAGTAAACACATACGGCATAAGCAATATATCTTCGATTTTGCATATAGTTTATCTTGTTTGTTGTTTTCGTAACTTTGGGTTGGTTTTGCACCATCGGGGTAAAATTTACATGCGTTTCCTTGCGTCTTATGTGATTGGTCAAGGCTTTTTTTTACGTTTACGTTAGATAACTCTTGAACAGTTTCTCTATTTGTAATTTATATTTCCTTTAAAATAACATTTTCTATTGTAAGAATTAAGTATAAATTAATAAAATTTGATTTGCTGTTTTAGTTAAGCTTTTAATGCAATTTTTAATAATAATGTCTCTAAATTTATATGTTTAAGAAATGTTTCAGCCATATTCTGTATGTTTTGCTGTCCTTTTCCATAAAGCTTGATTTAAAACATTTTTGATTGATTTTCAGATAAATTTAGCCAACAACGTTGTTATGTTATATACGTAACACAGTCGTGTATCACATGGAATAACAGAGTATATCTACAGCACAGCAATTGTTTATGTTTTATTTGTTCATTTTTGCCCATTGTTCCGTTTTTCGTCAATAAAAATGCAGGATGTATTTTAATACACTTTGTTTTTGTTATTTATCAAAATCAAAATGACTATTGATGTTCTTTTGGTCAGAAGAAATGGGTTGAACATGAATGAAAAAAGAAAAGAAAAATGTTGACACGAAAAATATGTTATGAAATTATTGACAATTTCACACGACAACATTAGCACTTAACAACAGGTGCCACAGACAAATATTCAATATTTGAAGACATCATGATACACAATTTGTACATCAAAACATGGCACCGTAAATGAGACACTGGTTGGACAAGAAAAAATCAAATGTCTTGACAGAAAACAGCGACGGCGTTCAATATAGCCAGCTTAACAGATTTATTACCCTTCCATGAAATTTGCGGTATATCCCCATATACCCCTTCGAAAACCAAATAACATATAATATTTATTTGCATATATCCATCAAACATAAAATCAGTCATAAACTTCACAGAAATATCACATGTTATAGAATATCACAAACTAAATATCACAGAGGGCCATACAGTTATCACCATAATTACTAGTAGATTAAAAAAAGTCGAGCCCTTCCCCCGAGATTTTACAAATAAAGTAACTCGGATCTTAACAAACCATATTCAGATATCATGGATGATTCTCAAGTTTAGTTTTGTTCTTTTTCAAAGAAATCGATGTGACCACAAAACAACCAACTCCACTGTTGTGAAAGGCAAGCTCAGGTACGCTCAGCACGTATGTGCAACATGCTGGCAGCTTGATAAAATCAAACAGCTTCACCCCGAAAGTTCAACTGCTTGTCCACACACTTTAGCGTGACACATACATTTAGCTTGAAATATCTTGATGAGAATGAAGTACAAGATATGTTTTTACCTAGTTTCTGTTATAAGCAGTAAAAAGAACATGTTTCATGGCTAGCATCTCACTCTTAATTGTTTGTGAGCATTCCGCTGCTTTTAAGTATGAAAGAAGGTTTAGAGTTGTTCCACATTGCAAGTTCATAAAATTGTCAAAGAATCTGGTCATTTCAATTATTTAAATAGTAAATGACGAAAAATAATACAATCTATTTGCGGACAATGCTTTCCATTTTTAGTTACACAGAAATACTAGTTTTTGATTTACTTCAGTTTGGGTTTCCTGTATGTTTTGCAGGAAATGAAAATCATCTTGGTTCTACCAGAAAAGTATAAAAATACAAAAATTTCAAAGGGGCTATAGAATTTCCTGCTGAAATAGAAAAATAGTTGGTCAAAGAAATGGATTCACGGTAATGCTATTATAGATAGGGTCATTCAATGATAATCATTTTTCAAATAATTTGCTGATTTTCCCTCTTAATGGGTGTTTCGAATCGAACAGTTATATTAGACTTGAGTAGTTCTAGCCCAAATTCAGTCAACGACTTCATTGATAAAGCTTTGTACTGGGGCGAGCCTGTTTCTTTGATATTCCTATAAATTGATGATTTTGTAAGGCTTATTCAGACTAAAGGCCAAGGTGCATTGATGTTCAAAAAAGATTTAAAGCGTGCATACAGACAGGTTAGCATCTGACCTTCACAATATAATTTAGTTTCATCTGTCTTGAAAGAGCATATATTCTGTGTCACAGTTCTTACGAAGTGCTGCTGTCATTTGCCAAATGATCACGACTGCTGTAGCTTTTATTTGGCTGAATCTAGACGTTTTAGTTCTCAATTATCTAGATGATTTTACAGGCGTTAAGAGACCAAATCTTGCTGAAGCAGCTGCTCTTAGATTAGGAAGTATCTTACATAGGAGCGGCATAGAAGAATCGGTTGAAAAGGGTTACTCATCATTCCAAGTTAGGTCCTTTTTAGGGGCTCTTTTTAACACTATAAAATGACTATGGAAATAACTCCAGAGCGATAAAAGGAAAGTGTGCTGCTTCTCAAATCTTGGTCAAATATGGAAAAGGCTAACATAAATCAGTTTCAGTCATTGTTAGGCAAATTGAGTTTCATCGGTGCATTTGTCAAGTAGAGTTTATATTAGTAGACTGCTAAACTGATCAAGGGAAATTCATGGTTCCCCTACAACTGTTTCGCACAAAGTACCATCTGAAGTTCTAAAAGACATGTTATGATGGTATTCTTTTTATCTAATATACCCTTATGATCGCATCATAAAATCCATCTCTTTGAAATATTTTTGTACCAGAATATACCTGGAAACAACGATCATTGACATGATTACTGAAATTTAGGCACACGTGGTGAAAGGAACATACCCTATAACTGATGCCAAACTAAATAACCTCCAAAACATAAATAATAGAATCTTTGGAAGTATTATAACTTAACCTAAAAGTTTCAGCTATGCATTCCCAGTTATTATCGATAAAATCAGCGGTTTAAATTATACTGCAGTACCGTAAACCATTCAATAATTTATGTAGAGTCGTTGTTTTACAATAAATGGGTGCGTGCGATTTATTACAGAAAGCCTCTATATTGATTATTTGTGGTAAAATGAGACATTTTTCGCCATTTGTTCTTCTTTGAAATTGTATTTATTTATCAGTTTACGTTCATTGAACACATAATCTATGTTTCGAGAATATAATCTGCTAGATGTAGGGAGTGCCCCTTTAAACTCACGCATGTAAAGCACGGACTACACACGGTCTATTGATGTGTGTAAAAATAGGCCGATCAAATTTGGAATCGGTGACGTAATTATTCCAATTAAAGGTATCTACCCTCTCCAAGGGGTCGAACGTGTACCGGTTCGATAAATTTTTAAGTCAGGTCTAAAAGTTTGATGGACTAAAATGGAAGGATTTGAGCAAACCGAAAGTAGGTAAGTGATTGTTTTTTCATATTTTTTCTTATTTTTTCCCACTGCATGTTTTAATCATCTTGTGCAGTTGGTGGAGACGTTATTTCTGCTTATGAGTAATCAACTTAAAGCACGAAATACAACAAGATGAAAAAGTTATTGAATGCATTCATGGTTGCAAATGTAAACATCACTTTGACACGAGTTCAAAAATGACACATTTTCCATAATTTGCAAGCATTTGTTCCTCTACTTCTAGCATAGAAATACGTCTTTCTGTTTTTCATTCACGGTCCAAACGAAAACTGATATTCAATCGTTCATCGTCTGTAGAATTTTCCGTTTTCCTTACTGTATGCATGGCAATTCGTTAGATAAAATAACTGTACGCATAAATTTTGGTTCCTGCACTATGTGACATAAAGCGTAAATACTAGAATAACTTCTAAAAATATTTCTACTTAATTTCAACACGACTGTACTATAAACGATCGGTGCACTTTGGATCATTCAATAAGATCCATATTGATCATAGTTCCGTATACCGTGTATAACCCGCTGCTATTTTGATTTGATTTGAAGTGAATTTTACAAAATGGTAAAACGTAGAATAGAGAGCGTGGAGATTGGACGTGAATACTAGATACTCTCCCGTCCCCGCATTATCAATTTCTTGGGTGCTGCTGTTAAGGTCTATGCATGTTGTAACGCGGGTTGCATATCACCGTACTGCCACGGACATAGCTCTAGGTCCGTCGATTATTTTTAATTTTTCCGTCCGTCCGTCCGGTGTCAAATAAATGAAATGTCATAATTGCCATGTAAAAATCAGCGTTAGACATTTTCTAGAAGTATTGTAACCGTTTTAGATCTGCATACAAATCAGAAACTATTGTTATCTTTACCATGCATATCAACCGACCGGGGTAAATAGTCTGATCAAGTTGAAATAGCCTGATCAAGGTAAAACATAAACAATAGAACAGTTCACTTCTTTCTAATAATCTTGATTCTTCCACAAAAAATGAGTTTAACAAAATAGAACTGATAAAAACATTATTTTTGAATTTTACCAACATGAAATTGAAATGGAAGTTTCATATTCACCGAAGTTACCATACTGTACAAATAGATAGTGAAATAGATTGACATGTGCTTTGACATATCAAAACAGATACTGAAGAGTTTGCACTTTTCTATTGTTCAAATTTAGCTTGATCTAGCTATGTTAGCCCAATCGCGCTGATTTACCCCGATCGGGATGCAGTACACAATGTGCAACCAATCTGAATCCATACTGGTTTTATACACAGTGGGACACATTCATGTTTAGACAGCCTCGATTTCATTTTATTTCTCTGATGGCATCAGTAATGACTTCATTAGAATGATATATTAACTCTATGTTTACTCAAAACTAGATGTTTTAAACGTTTCTTAGATCTATCTTTTTTGTAATATAATAAAAAATATGTCCACCCTTCAGTCAATATACTACTAAAGCAGTAAGTTTCGATGAATATTTCGGGTAACGGATCTTAAGGAATATTTGTTTTCGTGTGTAACTTCCGGAAATTCTTTCCACAAAATAAATTTCATTTCAGCACGAATAAATCCTCAAAATGACAGTGTTGTGTTAGTCCTATATCATTATACTTTCCCCTTGTACTAGTATATGATGCTTATGACGAGACGACGTATGATTGATTATTTTGTAGATTTACATATAGATCTACATAGTAGAAAACGTGTTTTTCATAACAGTGACCGTACGACGATGTGACAGATAGTTTTCTTTCGTTTCAGTTCTGAAAATGACGACACAAGTTGTGGCATCTGCGGGAAGAAGCTTTCATGAAACAAGTGTTGACCAACCACCTAAAACTTCATAGCACAGATAATAAGGAATTTAACTTCAAGACGATCACTGAACAACATACACATACACAATTGAAGGGTGTCCAAGATCACCAGATTTCAAACAAAAGTCGATTTCATTATTAGCATTATCAAGTCTTTGCCAGTTTAAGACTCCAGCTTTGAGTTATTTTAGCTAAAATGCTTTACACGTCTAACCTTTTCTAGCGTACAGTTAATGTATCTAACCATAAGTCATTCGTACACAAGAAATGTTTGGCTAGGGAGTTAATTTCTTAATTGGCAACCGTTTGAATTTGTCATATAGCTGTATAATGCTAGAACAAACGCAAAAATATGAAAGGGACATTGTGTTTTTACATAATTTATTGTGCTCAAAATTAAGGATTTTGTTACCAACGGAATACAGACAGTTGTCAGTTGCCCTTCAATAACTTTTTAAATATGATACTTGTAGCTTTGGAAATTTACAGAAATAAACCATAAACATACCTCCACATGATGCACAACACTAATCAAATAAGAATTGTAAACTTCCGCTAAAATCTAAAAAAATACCGACCTGAAAGTTTGTTTACACTCCAAATTGCCACCATTTTAGTCCATCAAACTTTTAGACCTGACTTAAAAATTTATCGAACCGGTACACGTTCGACCCCTTGCTCTCTTTGACAATAGCCGACTGACTGTTAGTCAGTTTGACAATAGGTAAACATACATGTTGCCCTCTCTCAGGCACTGTGACCGAATAATGTATTATTTATATATTTCTCTGCCTCATGTTTTTGTATATTTATAGTTTAAATTGTGTGCTTATATCCAAATAAACTTGGAATATAATGAGGTGTCACTTATACATACAGAAAAATGGTCTGAGCCTGATCCTGTGCTTTCCTCGGATTCCTGCCTGGTAGCTTGTGGTAGTTTCTGGAAGGGTAATAAGTTTCATGCGAAGTTTCCAGAGTTTATTTTACAAATGATGGGGACTTGACATGTTATCACTTTTAGTTTGTCTTCACCTATGCGGTAGAAGTTTTAGTTTGATTGTGAAATTCTAGTTTTCACTCTCTACACTATCGGCTATCATTACATTGATAGTGAGTGTCAGGAACGGTAACTCTGCAAAGGAGATTGTCTAGTTTTGTGTACGGCTTATCAGTGTGTGTAACAATTAACACAAGAAAAGCACGCTGTCTTTTCCTACAGTACTGTCCAGCAGATCATTTAGTTCGGTAGATTATTTTAAGAATTATACAATTGGGGTAAAGGTCATACTTGTATTATAAACCTTTTTTTGTTAAAGCTATCATTGAAATTATTTCGAAACTAAAATTGAATTCTGATAAACAAGCAGAACCTATAATCCGTGAAAATTTCTTAAGAATTCATTTTGTAATGGACTTTTCTAATGCTGACAATTTGTCGAACTGGTGTTTGTTCCTCTTTGCTTTTTTGCTAATGGTAGGAAGTCCAACTTAGTTCTGGTGGTCTTTACTTGAACTCCGAGAGAGCAAATGGTCTCCATTACCTCTTTCCACGTGTTATCTCCACGTTATCATGAATGTTTGTGTTTGTACGCGGTTCAAGTCTTTCAACGCCAGTACGTTTTTTATATAAATGTTGCTAGTTCGTAACCATTCTTAATGATTTGTCAATGGAAATTCTTTGTCAAGTTAGTACATGATATACTTTGCTTTTCGCAGAATATCATTTAAATAGTACTTGCTTAAGGTAATAACGTTCAGAATTGTTAGGTTAAATCATGCTACTGTTTTGTAAGCATGGCGTATATCAGTTTGAGTTAGCATAAAAATTGTGTTAAGACGGGCATTTACCCCCACTCTTCAATAACAAACATTTATCAACCGCCGCTCACTGAAAATAGTGAACCATGTTAAGTGATAAGAGGTGTTCCGCAAGGACCCATTCGCGCTCCAGTACTCTTTCTACCTTCTGTAATCAAAGCGCTGTGAGCGCTGAAGGCCTGGGGGCTATAGGTTAACTCCCCGAAAAACAACTTTTCACCTACGTGTTCTGCGTTGAATCTTACCTAAAGCGCGGGTCGAAATGTGCAGAGGACGAAATTCAATATATGACACAGAATGAATGATTCACAAATATATGGGTGACAGGGAAGTTTGTTTTATTATGAAATGTACGTTAAATGAAAAATAATCACATAGTCAACATTATAAAATGTTTAAGCCAGTACAAATAATTCGATCTGCGCTTTGTACAACTTCAAGCGATATGATCTGATGATGTGGATCGAAAATTATTGTGTACCAATGACAAGACCTTGAAACAGAAATAAACAAAGCAATACCAGCAATGAAATATAAATACAGTACTGTACAATGTATATAACAGAGAAAACCAAAAATGATTCTGGGTTACCTTGTAGTTGTAATCAGTGAAACCGTTCACTGGGCCTCGACATGCAGCGTCCTCGATAAATGGCGGGTGAATTTGATCACGTTAGTTCCTTCTCGGGAATGTACGTAAATTATATCTTTTTTTGAGACATTTATTTTTAGGTAAATATATATGTTATCGTTCGTAAATAACAAAGTTGTCAATGAAATAACATCGGAAATTTGAAAATCAAACTACAAACTCTTATATCGAGCTTCGTACGTTTTCGTAAACTTTTGTAAATATCCGTACTTTTCCGTGATATGCATATGATTATCGTAATCAGCTAACAGCGCATTAATTTCTAAAACAGAAAAAAATGTGTAATGCAGCCCGTAAGCTATATACCTTCCTGCAGTCGTTTGAAGTTTTATGTACTATTTTTATTTGTAACATGTTCTTATCATATGCGGCATTCAAACAGAAGATTGATCTGGTCTGTCTTGCACTACTTTCGCATAGCGCATGTTTACAGTTGTTATTCGCACATAGCACGGCTAAAATTCTTGCAGGGTTTGAAATGTGGTATACTAACTTAGGCCTTGGGGACTTTCAGTCCCCAGGCCAAAAACTGAATTCTGAAACTATACGTTGCAAAGTTTAAAATGCATTTGCTACTCAAGCTATATAATGATTAAATCCGATCCTACGACTACCTGATATTAAGACCGCCCGCGATAGTAAGACCTTTTAATACAAATACTTTACTGTTCCGGACCCCTACACATATATATAAAAAATGAATTTATCAACGAACTCAAATATTCTCAGCTAACACTTAATCACCTTCACTCGTCTATGAAAATTTCGAATCACCATTAAAATTAGATTCAAATCTGACATGTACACATGCTTCAAGTTGTGTGTTCTATTGTATGTAGTTGTAATAATGTACCCTGCTGTGCTCTTTATACATTGTATTATAAACTTAAATTAATTCAGTGTTGTGTAAATCTCTTCTTATGTACTCAGTTTATCCTACTTATCATCATGATTATTATTATCATTATCATTATTATTATTATCATTATTATTATCATCATCATAACTATTATTATCATTATTATTATCATCATCATAACTATTATTATCATTATTATTATTATCATTATTATTATTATTTTCATTTTTATTATTATTATTGCTATTGCTATTGTTATTGTTATTGTTATTGTTATTGTTATTGTTATTCATAGAAAGACTGACAGGTCAAAGTATCATACATACTTGTTTTCAAACGATTACAACACGGATAACTGCAATGTTAGGATGCAGTTATAGTTTTGTCTTTCAAAACTTTTGTTGAGGTTAGAATGTAGTAAATGTACATTTGTACTACCTTACTATTGTCTAAATGAAATCACCATAAATTCCAATTACTTTCATCAAGATTTCCACGTTTTGCAAGACTTATTTTTATTTTGAAGATCTATATTCATATAAGAGGAAAATAGCGAGGGGCTTTCTCGCGGTGCAGGAAAGTCCGGATCACAGTTAGTGAGGCATTTGACGTTAACAACAGATAGTGTAATAGATCTTTGAAACAAGGCGGGATATCTTGATAAAAAGAAGATTCGGGTAGTTTTATATGGGAAACAGTAGATATTTTATTTTCTACAGTCTAACCTTGACTAGACTATACTTCCATTGAGGAAACAGACCTTTAATGTACAAACTGGCAAACATGACAAATCGAATCGATACATCTGCGGTTCAAATGGAAATGAAAATTAATTCGGTGACATAAAGGTGAATGACGGGACACATTTTGATTATTGTCCATGCAATAAAATGTGTACTCTATGATACGGATGTTTAACTTAACAGCTCTGGGCAAAACTGTACGTCCGAACTTCCGTAAGTCTAGCCTAGAGTGCACACGCCGTGAGGGACAAGAGAATAAGCCGGCACGGAAACTGAGAACAAATATGTCTAAACCTTGACATTTAAAACTTATGAAAAATTAATTTTATAGTTAAGACATACTTAATATTGGTGAAATTTAGATATAAAAATAACAAATATGCAAACTATTTACACTTTTAATCTTGAACATTTTTATTTTTTAAATAACATGAAGGTCATGCAATTTCGTAAATGTTGTGAGATCGCCCTCTGAATGGAAATATGTTTGGTGATTTCAATGATCCATGGAAACCACGTGATATACCTTATCCAAAAATGCTAGATTGTCTGAAAGTAAAAAAAGGTTTAAACATATTAAATATACTGTAATGAGTTAACCTATTGTACTGAACTGTTTAAACTGTTAAAAGATATTTCTCTTATTGAATTATTTAAATGAATATGTACATAAAAGAAAGAATTGATTTTTTTGACTCTGAGGATAGTCAAAAAAGATTTCAATGATTTGCTCTATATTTAATGGGGATAAACAGTGAAACAGATTCATATATATTTCTGTTATAACTTTGGCAATGATCATATTTAAAGTAGTATAAATCAGTGACTATTGTCTTTTTAAAAAGTATGATGGTCACTTTGAAGGGTAATATCAATTTAAAGGTTTACACTTACACATTGACGCCTAGAGATTGATTCTGGAAGTAGAGTGGGATGGACTTTCTCTGGTTAAACAGGATGAGGAATAAAAACAGAAACATTATGGCGCCGTAGGTCACTGAAAATACAAATAAAATGTTGGTTTAAACATGATATACAATGTACAGTAAACTCCATATATAACGACTCCGGATATAGCGAAAATCCGGATATAAGGAACACATTTTCTCGGCCTGATTTATTTTTCTTTATCGATTTTATATGAAAATGATATACGGATATAACGAACACATTTAAATGGCTCAAAGGAGTTCGTATACAACGAAGTTTACTGTATAGCCTAAATAAAATGCATAATAGTAAATGATTCGGACCCAATCGGAACATCACTCGGCCTTTTCCGGAGAAATAACGGAAAAGGCCGAGTGATGTTCCGATTGGATTCGGACCACAAGTGCTTACCACATTGTAAAACGGCCCTCCCCGTGCAGTATGTTATAGTTACAAAGAAACATTTTGACGAACTGACATTCACAATGTGTAAAAAATGGTAATTGTGAAAAATTACACAATAACGATATAAACTACCTTCAACCTAAACAAGAGAAAGAAATATATAAGACAGCCGATGCTGAATAAGTAAAAGTGAAAAATGAGTAATTGGAACGTATCATATCGTGTATATTCTGTATTATAGAGAAATACTTAGGATATTATTTACTGATTGTGTCTTTTCTATAACATATTTGATTTAAAAAAACATGATTTTCACTTACTCATACTGTTACCGCCTCCTGTTTGAGAGGGATCATATCCGCCGTAGCTAAACTGGCAGCTAACCAGTCCTATGACGGATAGTACGGCAAGTACGGCAAATAACACAACCTTCATGGTGAAATAATTTCAGCTGCAAGAAAATGATAAGAATACCAGTTATTGTTATTGTTTATTTCAACTTTTTGTTTTTTTTCCTTCAGTTCTGACTTTAAGTGGAAAATCTAAAGAAACTTGTATTGTCGCGCACGAACCAAAAAGGAATGTGACGGTACGGAAAAACTAATAACTGAAAAAAGACTTCAGCAGGTTCCACGTGAGCTTTTTGCAATAACTTTTAAACTGAAACCTAATAAACTCAGTAATATATACTGGCTCCCCCGGCATTTTCGAAGATCGGAGTTTTCGGGCTCGAACCCTGTTCCATATGGACACTAAAACCTGTAACTAATAAGTTTTAGATTTCGTGCTGAAAACATTGCATCAAACTTTTAACCATAAGATTTTGGAGACTAACTATCTTTCACACATCTTTTAGACAACGTAATTGAAACTTTTACAAATGATCATTTTCTGTCTTTTAATTTTGGAGCGTTATTCTTCAATTTTCCAAAAAAAGATAGATTGATAGATAATTCTTTATTTCCTTCATATGAAGAGTGTTGTTTTTTTGTTTTTTTTGGAGCAGAAGCTTTATTTCTATGAAAGAACTGTATACCATATACAACGTGTATATCTTCCAATCGTCTGGTAACCAAAATAAAACATTTCACCAAACTTAGACTCCGCGGTCACTATTTTTGATTTTATAGTAGCACGAAGCCGGTGTTCGGATTGGATTTTTAAAATCTATTTTCTACTTTGCAATTTATTCGACATTTGTTTGAAATATTTCTTTTCAGATCAGTAAAGTTTGACATGATATGAGTTGAATGAATACAGTGGCAATGACCGAATATAGTATCTTAAAGACTGCCCTTTTTCAAAACATCTCAAAGTTATTCTAATTTTACCGGTGCTCAGGTTACGTTAAAGTTAAATGATAACCTGAAATAACAATGTGATTTCGCTACTCTGTCCAGAATATTTATTCAAAACATAGTTGCTCCAGTACCATGACTTCTACAATGAATTTAGACAGTTTATGTAAATAACTTCAAATGTTGTTACTATATTTAAATAGAGTTTATTTTCGTTTTAGAAAGCACCGGTTGTTTCGCCAAATCGAATATTTTACAAATATTAAAATCTTTATACAATTATTAAATCCAACATAAAATTATTTGTAAAGAAAAAAAATCCAGTAAGTAACTCACATATTCTACACCCGAGAATACACTTTGATTTCCAAATTTGAAATGAAGGAAATCAGATTTTAAAGTCTTACCCGTTCTTCCTATGTAACGTCTATGTCGGGTAACGTATTACGTAACATTACATTGTTTCGAGACAGCCGGGTCCGAAGGCGTTTTACTACTTAGACACATTAGGGAAGCAACTCAAATTATGAAATTTAAAGGCTTGGATAAGACGTGGAGGAAAAGTAACCGTCATGTAAAAAAAAACGTATGACTATCAATTAATTTCCTGGTTCCGTTTTATCAAATTGTTTGTTTATTGTCAGTAATTGTTAAGGTGTTAATTGACTTTATAGCAGGTGGTCGGCGTTGAATTGTTTTAACAAAAATTACTTTTTATCAATACTATGTTGAATGAGATTGTACAATGAGATATAACTGGATACAGATATATCATTACTTTTCAGCAAAATAGTCGTTTACCATTTTTCGTGCGAGGCATTCTATGGACGGTAGATAAAAATGCATATTGCTGATGCTGCCTCGTGCATGTTTGTA